>VYYJ01000007.1:0-247860 GCA_021029165.1 Cyphoderus albinus | reverse complement strand
AAAAATTTATTTCTGGAGAGTGTGAGCTAGGAATAGGTTTTTAACGTTACCTAGTAAGGATGAACTTGTGTGCAAAATTTGGACTCATTCTGAGCTTCCTCGAAGGGTAACCTTCCTCGTCAGTCACACGTAATTTTGCAAGAATGTACTCTGTTCCTATTCCATGTTGCTGCTGCTTTTGTATGTAAAAGTGTTTTGAGAGCAATGTCGATTAGTTGAACTCTCTTGTGTTTTTAGATTCTTTAATTTTTATTTCTGTGCATAGCACTTCTGCGTGAGCATGCAAGTTAATGTACAGATGCATCTTTTCAAGTGTTCTGCTCACATCCCTCATATTTCATAAAAAAAGTCGTATAAAAATGAAGTATTTTTTATGTTTGAAAAGTGTATAAAACGTTTCAATTACTCCAACGTAACTACAAATAAAGCATGTTTATGTTGGATGAGTGTGAGTGCGCTCTGGTACTTCATCGGGAAAAGTTACGTATGAGTTACGTAAAAGTCCCATTATCTCTTTTGCTCGGGAAGCAATGACAAAGTGGCTAAACATGTGTACATGAATGACACTGTCATACGTATGTGTATGATGGTAGCCAATAAAAAGAGAATTTCCCATAAAACTTCTTTACTTACTTTTCGGCTCCGATAGTACAAATGTGGGTCCCTCATGCTTCTGTACTGTATTGTATTAAGCAGAAGATTTTTTTCTACCATTTTCCGGATGTACTTTTTTGAAAATATTTTTACGAGTTGATCATGCTAAACGTGGCTCGGTTACAATAATAGTAGAAGTTGACTGATAACTGTCCGTCATGAAAGAAAACATGCGAAAAAGGCTGCAAAATAAGTCTTTTTTTGGCAAAGATGAAAAGATTTGCGAATAGAGTTAATTTTGCTTCATAGCCCCCTATAAGTCTTCGTCAACATAAAATCGCCAATTACTTTTCGCTACATGAGTCTAAGGATCTAGAAAAATCTCAGAAGAGCCATAAGAAAAAGTTTGATTATAATTAAGTAGCAAAGTGCAAACTTGGCAGTATGAATACTAATTTTAATTTTATTTTTAGTCCTGGGGTTAGTCACGATTAAGAAAGGATGCTCCCAACTAAAATCAGAATGGCAGTATTGTTAATAAAGTACATAAACAAAAAATGTTAATAAACTTTCAAGTTAGTTACCGTACTCAATTAGTAAGTACGTACTTAATTATTTGTTACAGATAATTAGCATAAAATATTAGCTGTATCCATGCAGTTGCAGCATGGATGAGTACCCATTTGGTAGGGACAATGAGTACTTATAAGGAGCACACGTTGTCATGATTAGAGTACATAAAAATAAGAAATTAAGATGAAGGCGAAAATTAAATCGGGGTATTGCGTAGAGAGTCATGTCTTATGAGATACCTCACCTTGGGACGGATCCAAGAGAAATGGGAAGCTGGAAGTGGTTGTGGTGGTAGTAGTAGAGCCAGGTGTGCTCACAGATCCGCCATCCCCATCTTCGGTAAAAATTAGCAACGGAGCATCGGAGATGGTGCTTGCGAGACTGCTTCTTGCCCCAGTACCTCGTCCCTGGTCCAGGTCCAACTCTCCTTTAAAACTCTCAGGCCTCGTTGGAGTTGTTCGACCACCCGGCGGATTCGAACTGGCTGCGGTAGCAATGGTGGAGGTGGAACTCGTACTACTTGCGTCGGTCACGGCGGCGGCGGTCGCAGTGGCGGTGGTAGCGGTTGGAGAATGTATAACTGAGTCAGAGAAAGTGTAATCAATGGATTGGAAAATTTCGAATGTTTTAGAATGTTTTCATATTATTATAGCAAAGAGCAGGAGAGAAAATTTTAAGGGAAAACGGCGAGAGTGGATTATTTTTTGTAATGGATTGTACGAGCAAGGGGGTTTCTGCGATATAATTTATGGAGATGGATTGTACAGAGATAATACAGGTGGGTGTGTCATCTATGCAGTGTAGAGAGCATGAAAATTGATAGAGGTGAGAGCGTGAGCTTAAAGCCTGGTATTTGGACTGCGCGAATTTGCTTTTGGTTTTGGCATTGTTTTGTTTTACTAAACATCACTTCTTACTCCCAACAAGGATGAGCGACGTCGCAGCGTCCATGAGTTTCTGTGGGGGATGGTGCCGTCGACGATGATACAAGGGGAATCACGTTCAACTTCTCAAACGTGCTCGTGGTCGGTGGAAGACACAAAGTTCGAAGCTCATCGTCATAGCTTGATTCAAAAACTAAGTACAATTTAGCCCGACTTTTACTCAGAAAACGTTTCTACGAACTCTATCTTTTAATCGTGTCATTTAAAACCGCTTACTATCTTGTGTAACTTTGTATTTAGTAAAATCGCGATTGTGTAACTGTTGCACGTCCTACGACTGCCTCTGATGCGATGTTTGCTTTCACGGTAAAAACATGATTCGCTTTTAATATGTAAAACTCAAGGCGCTTCAAAATGTTCGTGTTGGTAATGTATGGAAATGTGATTCTGCTCGTTCTGAGACAAAACTGAAGTGACTTCAACCTCCGCTCCGAGAATGTGAGTGTCCTTTTCCTGCAAGCAGAAAATAACAGTTCCCATCATTCATAATAAACGTATAAAATATTGAAGTTGTGATCAAAGTTTAAAATCAAGTCCGTGCTCCAACTGGTACATGTGCAAAGAGGAGGAAAGTTCAAAATGTCTTTTTACGATGGCAGGTCACAAGGTAAATATTTTACAAATGTGAAGGAATGTGACCACTTGTTGTGTTTTCTCCACGGTATAGAAGGAGAGGTTGGCGGAAGGGAGGAGATGGAGGGTCAGATAAAACACAAGGCAAGCACAAGAATAAGAAGAAGCCTAGGGCATATTTGAGTCTTCAAGCGTTGCTAATTTCTGGTTGAGAAAGAAGGAAGGTGAGGGAAAACCAAGAGAGAAAGTGTTTGTTTGGAAGTTTCTGAAGCGTCAATTGAGTCAGCGAAAAAACGCCGAAGCCTGTGAGATTTCGTTGGAGACGAAGAAAAATTGTTGTGCTGGTGATGTGTGTGATAAGATATCATACGGTGCTTTGATTGCCCCAGTCTGTCTTTACTTGCCTTTCAACTCGCTCCTCTCTTTCTTTTCCTTTTTTAGTGTTAGTAAATGCCTGCGAAAAACATGTACTTTGTAACCTTTTTCGTCCTCCTTTCATATGTATGTACATATACAGCTTTCTCTTAAATAACATGTCACTGCTTGCTGTCTGTCGTTCCTTCGTTTCCTTCCTTCATTCTGGAGAAAGTGCTTACAGGTATTTATTATAACGGTCTCAGAGGACCTCCACATCTTTATCTATCACTCCTTACTTGCTTTCTCCTCTCTGCTAGATCTAATATTTTCTTGGTTTCACTTTCTATTTTCCCTTTCCATTTTTCAATTACCTACTGTACATACATCTCTGTGGACATCCATTTTTCGGTTGATGGTGCCGTGATGTAAAAATGTGTAATTTCTTGTGGTATTGCTTAATTAAATTTCTACAACCAGTCACACCTCTTTCTGCTTGCTAATTTAGTTTAAAAAAATTAAAACTGTTGTATTCTAGCAATTTTCCACATTCTAGCAAATATTTGAATGCGAGATGGATTTTTTTTTTCTTTTGAAGAAGGAAATTATAACGACACAAAATAAATAGACGTAGGAAACTTTTTACATGTTCAAATGGAAGCAGTGAGCACAAATTAACGACACTTCCAAGACCGTCAAATTCCGCTTTGTAATACGGAAAAGTTCAAGACACTCTCCTTCATCTCTTCGAAACATTTGAGACGGTATGTTTTCAGACTCGTTTCCTTCTTTTTCTTTTCGCTTGAAAGCAGCTGAAGGATTTGTATAAAATATTTTGTGAAGAAAAATAGTTTTGTGAAAGCTCTGACATTGCAAACAAACAACTTCCTCTCTTGAAAAGATAAAGTATAAAATGATATCGTAAATCCTCGTACGTATTACTTTTAGTTGAGTTATATGAATATTATTAGGGCTGTTTGTATGCCAGTGCACACAATAAAAGCTAAAATGTCTTCGTTTTGTTGTCTATAAAATGTTTTAATAGCGTCCCCCTTGAATCTGTAGGCATTTCGTGCATCAACGTTTTCTTTTCCTCTCCTATTTGATAATGCATTAAATTTGATTGGCAGGGGAAAACTGAAGTGCAATCTGCACCATAATTCTATCTGCTCTGCTCCGTTCGCAATATTAATGCTGGATGAATCATTGTCGTAAACTTTTCCCTTTAATGACACAAAAATGGAAAGACTTCACTCAAAAAGTTAGTGAATGGTTCAATTACATCTTCCACTTTCCACGTTCGTTTGCTCTTTCCTGGATTAGTCATTCCCTCATGTCGATTGATTTCACATCTTTCTTTATGATACTTCATGTCGTAGTTGCAACACCACAGTCAAGATATCATGTAGCTGAAACAGAGGAACTCTCCATTCCTTTTTTCCATTTTCCCTCAAGAATGATGAATTTCCTCTTTCCTCCTCTGGATCAACAAAATAAAAAAGCCAGAGACGAAATGCTTTCTATGCAAGCGAGGAGCCAGTCATCAGTAAAAGCATCAGTGTCGGCAGTATTATTTGCTTTAAGCAGAAATCATTCTTTCCTCCCACGTACACACCATTTAAAAACTTACAAAGAGTTTACAAAAAGATATCAGCTTTAGCTTCGTACAGGATGCAATAAAGCGAAGTAGTTTTGAGAAGCGGACGGCAAGCCAAATAAAATACCTTCTCAAAACAACTCTTTGCCAACGGCACACAATTTTTCTCATGATCACAGACAAAACAAAATTCTGCTGATTATATTTGAGCGTGTGCCTTGCCAACAAATTTTTAGCACAGGTAAGATTTGGAGGAGAAAAGTGCATAGCTACGTGTTTGCACAAAAAATCACAATGTTTTTATTTCCTTACCTTAGTTGAAAAGAAACGGATTTTGTTCTCGGAGAGATGAAACAATAGGGCAAAATGGGAATGTGAGCAGATGGAGCAAGAAAGGTTTCGAAAGAAAGAGGGCAAATTGATATCTTTTATTTCATTCCCTTAAGTGGTTCCATAGTAGGGAAGCGAGTCGAGCTCGAAAAACTATGGCGCTACTGATCGTCACGATCATGATGATATGAATGCGATGTTGATAGTCACCACACAGAGAGAGAAACATTGGAAAAGGTACGAGTGGAAAGGCCGTGTTTTGGAGAAAGAAAAGTGACTCCTAGTGTTTGTAATTGCAGTGGTGGTTGCAATAATAGAATGTAGTGGAATAATGCATGTATCTGTGTAATTTTGTTTGCTAAGAGCACGGGCTCATGTTTTACAGTGATGTGGTTTACATTTGAAGTCCAGAAAACAAACGTACCTTTGTATTGGAGAAGATGGAACGACGAGCAGGCTTTGAATTGATGTTGTTGCTGCTGTGGCCTGTGTTCTCTGTGTGATGCAATGGAATTTTGTTACAATCGACAAAAATCGTTATGGGTTTTCCCTCCTTGGTTTTAGCGATAATAATGGGAATGATGAGGAACTACAAACCCTGCTCTTCTCTTTCGAATTACGGAGAAAAGTAATGCGGAGTATTCAATGTGTGCAGATTTTTGATTGGGAAAGTGGAAAGAATCTAGAGTTTAGGAGTACGGAGCACACAATTAAGTTTTTTTATATAAAAAATTACCGGGTACTCGCTTGCTCGTGTTTCTGTCTTGCAAATTTTATTTCTATGAAGTCGTCCTCTTTTGTTGTCTGCTCTGTTGTTCTTCTATTTTATTTGGAAATAATAAAAAAGTAGAGTGGCAGTCTTGAGAGATGAGAAGCACCGTCTTAGGAGACAGGTTACGCGAAATGAGAGCAACAGTTGTGCTGGATCTCTATACTGATTTTTGATCCCGTCTGATGCAATGGTATTGTTGATGGTGTGATGTGATGTAAGTGAAGAACGTCAGTCTTTTCCCATGTACTCTGAGTTGGATGCGAGAGAGGTGTACTCTTTTCTGACTGCTTTTCACGATCGCTTTGTCCCACTTTCCTTTCTTGTGGAGAAAATTACATTCTACTTTACGTCCCCTCCTCAAAAGTTTAAACTTTCACACGACACGACGACGACGGCGACAGAAAAGCGTTCGACTTTCACTCTCATTCCTTGTCTCGATTGTGATTTCGTTTGATTGTTATTATTGTTGTTGTCTTTGATAGGAATGTTTTGTATAATTGCAGTTGACAATATTTCCTTCGTGTGCTTTTTATTTATCTCCTTTTCAGCGAAAAGTTCACTTTTCAATTGCTTTGTAGGAAACAGATCGTCTTGATCTGCGTCGTTTTGTCAACTTGTTTTTAATTTTTAATTCTGCTGTGTAACTCTCTAAGCAGCGTCTGTGTTCTGTACACAGCTTTTTATTTAAATTGGAACAGGAAACTGGTTTCAGGAGAGAGCTGCCGACCGAACAGTAGATAGCTAATTCGATTAAAAACTTTGTAAAAAGAACTTTTGCAAGTAAAAGTCCACCCTCTTGTTTTCTTCTCACTTATTTATTTGCGCAAATCTAAAAGGACAATTGAAATCGCTACGAGACCTAAAAACTTTCCCTGCTACGAAACAAAATTTATGTCTTGTTGATGACAACAACATTTGACAAAATAGTGCAATTTACTACACAGTACTTATTTGTATTAATTAATTAATTAATTAATTTAGACTACAGTACTAATAATAGAGTTAACATTCATATTCATCCTTATTTTTCCTGTTGTAGAACATTTAATAAGCATAATTTTCCCCAAAAATTTTTTACACAGTAATTCTTTTCAGAATGCATTCAAATGAAAATACAAAAATTGAACAGAGAGTGTGTGTGAGTAGTTCATACGTCTAGAATAATAAAGAATGGTGAATCTTTAAATAGAGAGAGGGAGGGAGACTCGTTTCCAGAAATTTTTATTAAAATATTTGTCTTGCAAATGAGAAAAAGACGCTTCTCCATTCAAGTATAAAAACGTACCAGTATTAAAAACTATTATTCTTCTCTATTGTCATTGGAATATTTGTCATCGTCGTCATCAAAGCATGTTCTCATATAAGATAGCTTCGTTGTTCTGTTTCTATACAAAATATGTTCCACCCCTCATGGGAAAGTTTTTAGCTTTTTCGTTAAAAGAATCTTTCGAAATAAAATGGAATTGTATTGGAAGAAGAACAATTAAAAACTTTCCACATGAGTAATTAGCACATCAAGTTACAAGAGTGAGTAATAATAATTATTATCTATTGCGTCTCTCCTTTGTATCTCGACTTGGCTGCATGTGGTCTCGGCTCTTTTTACTCATTATTTACATCTTTACAGCATCGAAGCAAACAAGTTTCTTTCTCTAGCCGAATCTTCGTCAGCGACAGACAACAAGAAAATCCCTGCCCACAGTTAAAAAAATACTTTGCCTTCTACTTTATTATTAGCGATAGTTTTCCACTTTATTTCTCTACAAAAACCAGGACGTACAGAATATTTATTTTAACAAGACATAAATGTGCTCACACAAATCTAATAGGACGAATTTCTAAAACGCACTCCGCATTTTCTTTTTCTTTCTACTCTTTAATAATATTCTAGCCGTCTAAGTTTCAAAAATAAAACCCGTCTGTGTACATTTGCGTCTCGGCGTACTCTTTCGCTGACTTTAAAAAAGTTGAATTCTTTCCAATTCCGTCTTTGTATAAGTACTGTAATCAAGGAAATGGTTTTTATACTTATTAGTCAACTATGCTATTTTAATGTTTGTCCAAAGAAACACACATGATACGGAAGGAACTTTACAAGCTGAAACTCCTGTTGCTTTCTCCATTAGTTTCGCCCTTTGTTGAAAACTAGTTCCACATAGAAAGTCACAATTGTGCACAACAAAATAAATACTTACAAGTATAACAATGTAATCTATCTATGCTTCGATGGATAAAAACGACAGATTAGATTACGACAATTATGGGATATCTACATGACATATATCTACAAACACGGCTACATAATTACATGTATTCCATTCGAACGAGTAAGTAGGTGTATTCTCTTCTCAGCGCAGCCACAACAATTTTTATGGGCTCCTTTCTAACTTTCTTTCTTTCCAGCAACCAATGAAAGCCACGTGAATGATGCTTACTCTGGTGCTTACAGAAAATAGATAATTCTCACCTTGAAAAATACCACTGACATTTTATTTGTCCGTCCACTTTCGGGCTTGTAAAATTTTACTCCAGTTTTCTCAACTGCCCTTGTAGAAGCTGACAGTCGTACTGTGGCATTGGTCACATCACCCCATGAAGATTAACAATACAGTTCTCTCATAGCGTTTCGTGCGGTGCTCGTAGATCCGGTGGTGGTGCAAGGAAGCAAACTGAACGCCTTGACTGTGTCTGTGCGTGTGTGCTCGTGGGTGAGTGTAATATATTTGTTTGTGGCGGAGAGACAAACCATTGTAATCTTTAATGTGTGGTCGTCTTATGGTAATACGTCTGGGAAAGTAACGACAACAGTGTCACAAAGAACATTTAGAACGTGTTTATTTTATTCTACTTTCACTTCTGTCTTCTTCCTTTACCTTATGTAGTGAGTGTGCCGCTATAACTCTTTTTTATTTTTGACAACTGCTTGTGCCCTGCTGATCGAAAGTGGCTATAAAACTTGCCTCGGCTTCTTTGCCACTCTTTTTGTAAAGCTATGAATCCTGTTTATTTCATTGCAACAAAGATTGTTCTGGATTCTACTACTTTCTCACGCAAAAATCTAGTGACTTTGTCTTCTTCACTGGTCAGAAGAGTAGAGAAGTGCTTGAGGGGAAGAGAAAGCGTTCTTTCAAGCACTTAATACTGCACAATTGTGTGGGTGATCGTGAGAAATTGTGACGTTGTAATTGTGGTAAGTAACTTTTCTCTTTCTTTCTGCAGATGTGTGTCGTCTCTTTGATGCAAGGCTAGTCGGATGTTGTGTGCTCACTCCTCACTTAATACGGAATAGTCGCAAAGCGACTTTCTCTTTCTCTCCTTGCTCGGCTTTGTTCACGAATTACTTTTTGCAATGATGCTGATCTGCACTTGATGGTGTATTATAAAGAACTGGCATCTTTCTTCTCCCGAACTCGCACTCATATAGCAAGTTGGCTGCTTGGTGGACACAACAACGCAGGCAAGAGACAGCAGAGCAGAACGAACCGCTTTTCCCATTTCGCCGTCTCCCCTCTCCCTCCAACGACGGGCTCGGAGTAAAATTCTATGTGAGCGAGTGAGAGACTGAACAGACGCGTGCTCCTATTTTCCCCATACCTCTCTTCTCATTTCCAGCTTTTCCTCGCAACAAAGCCAGAGACAAAAATGTTCGTGATTCCTTCCATTTCTCTCCACTTTCCACTTTATTTCCTTCACTCCTATTCCCCACGCCTTGGCTACTGCGATGAGGTTTTACTGCTAAGCTAATTGTTAACAGTAGACAGAAAATATAGTCCAGTTTCAACTTGTAGATAGATGCTGCGATGCAACGCAAATCAGATACAAAATTATATCGTGGGAGAGAGAAGAGACTGAAACAATGTTTTACAAAGAAGGCTTAAAAAGTACATTTAAGATTTAAGTGTAATGAATGTATAAAATGAAGGTGTGCTCGATTTTAATGGATTTTACTGTTTTATCTTCACTTTAAATTCCCATTGCCTGCCTAGCCTACTAGTAGATATTACCAAATCTATGTACGCTGTAGACGCCTAAAAAGATTTGTGTGTCCCCAATTAATTTTTTACCACTAAATGCGAGTAGAATCATTTCAGCACCTGTCTAATATTTCGGTCTTCCAGTGACAATATTTTTTAGTGTTGAATACTTGTGTATTTACTCAGCTCAAAGATTGCGAGGATGTCGAGTTTTCCGTCAGTCTTTGTTTGGATCACCAGACGTGGCTTCCAATTTTATATGCGACATGTGGGCTTTACAACATGAACCCAATGTATGCCGGGAGAAAAATACATAAAAATTTGGATGGAACGAACATAACGCATCGTAATAGCGCGTTGTACTTGTACATATTTTTAACGGTTTCAACCGAAAAAGTGTATGGAGTGCGGTGAAAGGCTTAAACAAACATTTCCTATATTCACGTTGAGCTACATAAAAATCTACAATTGGCCAACACTATCTGACAATTTGCACAAGCTGTGTCAGTATCATTTCTTCCTTCAGTGTCCCTCCCCTCGCTCTTATGGATGCCGCTCGCGTCTTCTTCTTCCGTCAACTTTCCTACACAGACACACAGCTGCAGCTGTGATTGATGATCCGATGTCTCTGGCTACTTTCAAAATAGGTAGCTATTTTTTGTGGCCGCTTTTGTGATCGTGATGGCGATAGGTATGGAATACAATTCAAAAGTACCGTTAAGAAAATACGAACAAACAGAAAGTTTCCAATTCGTGGCGCTACCCAAGGCCTTAGCCTTTCATTGTGTAAGGCCTTCTTTTGTGGGAATCACTAATCCTTTGTTAGTCGCGTTTGATGTAGTTAATAAGGATTCGAATCGCAGTTGCCTTTAATCAGTCGGATTTTGCAAAAAGAGAATAAATGCTTAATGCCGAACGGCGGAAAAGCTGTGAATGAAAAGAATGGCTTCTTTGTTTTCCTCTAAACTAAACCCTGCTGACGCATGGAGCATTACAAAATCTGGTGTGCTTTCTGTCTGCAAAATGAAACGAGACCACCCGTTGCGTGGCTGCGTTGCCGATTTTAATCATTTTGATGATGTGGAAGAGAAAATAAGCTGAAACTTCCAGAAATTTACCACAAACATATTTTTATTCAATTTATAAAATGCGAATGACACCTGTAAATGACAGTTTCCATAAAATATATGTATGTGTATTTATAAATGACTATAATAAAATGACTCTTGTATGTTTAAATTGTAAGCAAAACAATGTTTTCAAGTAAAAAATTTTGGACGTTGCTGAATTTATCTTGATAAGATTCTGATGTCTTTGAAGTTGCATAGTTGAATTAATCCGTCGTAGATTTACTAGCACCCAACTGAATTTTCTTCTTCTTCAATTGCGGATTCTTAGCCTGAAAGAATCAGCACAAAAAAATCAAATTTTAAACCCTTTTCTGTAAGCTTCTTTCCCTTACACGTGACTAAGTCTGCATTTTATATAGTCTTACCTTCGGTTTTGGTTTCCAGCCGGTGGCAAGAAGCAAGCCTTGCCCAGTCATACTGATCAGCTCAGCAACGCCTCCAATCGGTTTTACCACTGCCCCGATCACTCCTCTTCCAACACCACCAATAACACTGGAGGTACTTGGGCCACGTTCCATGATATTCTTAATTGGATGATGGCTTAAACCCCCGACTGCGCCTATTCGCGAACGTCAAAATCAAATATTTGTACTAGAACTCCACTTTCACAGGTAATTGTAATAAAAATAAGTGTATAATACCTAAATAAAAGCAAATATCTCTTACCTAAAATTCGAATACCAAATCCGCTGAGACCTTGGACAAACCCATCCGTGAAACCGTGTAGATGTACTTGTCTCGCTGATTCAGATATTAGCTGCTCTTGCTCATCCAATGTAAGACGATCTATGTTGCGTGACACGCTCTCCGCCCAGTTGGTGAGAGAAACAAGTGTCCCTGTTAATTTAAAGCACAATTATTATTATTAATGTCTAGTATGTGATTTTACCGGAAAGTTTAAATGTGTTAAAAATTTACCTGATGTAACACTTCGAGCAAGTGAAGTGACGCCATAACGCAATCCTGCGGCGAAACCCACCGGGCCATTCAAGAAACCTTGGTAAGGGTAGACGACCAAGTCTTTCAACCCCGTCCCAACCGTTCTGGCCAAAGTTCCTGGACTACCCAATAATTCGAGTGACCCCAATACCCGAACCGGATTCCCAATGGTGAAGATCGTCCCCATTGTGTAATGCATGGTGAGTTCCAACCCCAGGTGAAAGTCAGTAGTGACACTGGTAACGGCCTTGAAAGGCCACAACTGAACCGCTGAACGATCCAAGGCCACGTACATCAACTGCTCGGTTCGTAGTGTCAATTCAACCTCACACCCTTGAATATCTATCATCTTCAATCGAAGCGGGTGCGACAACTGCTCAAAAAGCTGCAGGAGCTCGTTTGGCACATTCACTCTTTGAACCGCAAAAAGGTCCGTGTTTTGATCCTCCTCATTCCCTTCTTTCAGAGTAGTAACAGACATATCAGTTAAAGTCAGGGAAGGTGAAAAACCAGTTCTTCCAAAGTGGGAACCGTGTGGCTCTAACGGAATCATGGGTGACGGAGGAGGTGGTGACAGCGAAGCCAATCGTAAATTGGAGAGACTCGAAGAAATTACTGAGGAGCTGGAGCTGTTTAGACCTGAACTTGACGAACCAGTGGTTGGAGCGAATGAAATCGCTCGTAGAAAGAGAGGATGGGCTTCAATACTACTACTAGACCTTTTTGGCCCTCCCTCATGATCGGAGTAGAAGAGGGAAGGATTTTCAGAAGGCACCCCTGAGTCGATAATACTAACATGTGTCACTATTTCAGAGCCAGCAATTACACTTGTAGAAACTTGCTTGGCGGCATCCACTGTGGCACTTTTCTCTATTTGTAAATACCCCTCCTTGAACACATCCAAAATCTTGTGTATAGAAGGCACCACGTATGATAGTAATCTGTCTTCAACATAAAGACTGAAAGGCCTGACACGAAGCCACACAGTTTCTAGATTCACTTCATTCGCTGCTACACGGGTGATCGTGGTCGTGGAGTCAATGTTTAGGACAGAAGGCATTTCCAAAGTATCCATAAATCGAGAGACCGTTAACCCCGACTCTGAAAAATCGTACTTAATTTTGGGAGACTTCTTGATTGATTCCAGTACTACCGGAAATTCACACGGACGACGACCAATTGTAGATGGTGTGTCTATTTGAAGGGATCCAATTCTTAGGGCGTATATCCAAGATTCTCGGCGTCTAAAATCGAAAGAACTATGTAGCTACACGTACAGTTAACAAAAATGAGAAATTCAGTTTCAACTTCTGGGGCAACTTACGGACAATCTGCTGGCCTCAACTTAGAATTCTCAATAATAGGCACCTGCTCGACAATAATTGGCTCAAACGTCACTCCCAGAAATTCTTTATCTGACCTTCCATTTTCAAAGTTATCTTGAATGGACAAGTAGAGTTCTGGAATAAACACCTTAACACGCCATGGTTTGTTGACACTAAACAAATTATCAATCATTTTTAAATAAACACTTCCCTGTTACACAGGCATGTCAAAAGTTTAACCAAAAATACTACCAACCAATGATGTACCTATTTAACATTTCTGCAGGTTCACTTGGTGATAAAGGGGCCTCCTCTTCTCCACGCAATTTATCCTTGCCCCGACTCTTTCCACTCGAAACGGAGAGTCTTAAGGCATTAGGTTCAGGAACTCCAACTGAGTGTCCATGCTTTGTAAGGTCAGAAAGTTGACATTTTGGTGGTAACAAGTTTTTCTCAGCAAATCGACTTCGAACTGATTGTGCCGATATTTCTCGTATGTTGGTGTTCTCAATGAATACATGGTGTGTGTAACCGACAATCTCAACGCTAATTTTGACAGAGACTTGGCCAAACTTTGCGTACTGCGTTGGGTTATTATTCACATTTAATAACTTCTGCCATTCGATATCAAATGCTGTAAATAAAACAAAACAGTCTCAAATACTGCTTTAGCTCATCTAATCATAAACGCAAAAATAGAAACAACGCAGAATTTCTTACTAGGAAAAAGTAATGTTCCTGTCGGCATGCTTCCCTCAGTGTTTGAAGACATTCTATTTGATCTATCCAGCATCGAAGTAATTCCAAACGAAGAATGAGAACCAACGAAATCTACGAGATCTTGAGATACAGTTGCAAGTAACATGTCTGGCATCGGCACCTCTTTCTTGTTCAGTTGAGGAAATATGTTATACGCATTGCAGAAACTGAAGTGACATGTAGACATAGGAGGCAAAAGAAGGAACTGCTCGAAGCAAGATGTGGATAATCGGGGCCTCCCACTTTTCTCCTCCCTTTCAGCATAGAACATAGCCAGACTAGTTTTGTTGTGGATCATCAGTTGTGGTGCATTATCCTGACTGATAGAAACCCACACTTGGCCGTTCTTCGTGAAAGAGCCCACGACAACAGCTTCGCTGGCAGTTTTCAAATCCTTCAACTTATGTCTGTTGACTGCACTCAGACTGGAGCAATCAACTTTAGGTAAGGTAACTGCAACTTTTGTCCCAGGAATGCCATCCGTGACGCGTGAAATCTCTGAACAATCCACTAATTGAACAAACCACCACGGTCCACCACAACTGAGTGCGAGATATTTGAAACTGGGCGTTGAAGCAGAGTAATCTTGACCATCTGACGTAAAGTGGAGGATGGGAACCGCTGTCTCCCTTAATTCAGTCTTATTTTCTGTAAATGATGGTAGAGTGCTGTACGATGACAGTCGAGCATCAGTCCATGACTCTCTTCGTTGCGGAACAGCAGATGCAATAGTGATTCCTTCTGCGTATATATCAAATGGTGCTCTGTTTTGAATGGAATAGGTGGGTCGAACTGTCATGATAAGCATTCTGTTCCTCACGCGCGTCTCAATCGTTAGGCAAGCCAACTGGCTACCACCAAATAAATCGAGCCGCGAATAACAGTCGATGGGAACTTTACAATCCTTGTTAATCTTTTTCACATTTAGTCGTTCAGGTTGATCACTGAATTGTAAGGGAGGACTCTTCACAAGAAAATCATTCATCATAATTCCTAGTCGGAATTTACCCTACAATAACCAAAACTTCAAATTAGTACCTTTGATTTAGATTGGCCTCTACTGGGGCAATGTAAGAAATATTAAATAGGGATACCTTAGGAATTGCGATCCGTTTTGGTGAAAAAACTCCCTTGAATGGTACCCAGAATTGGTCCCATTCATTATTCTGAGATTCTTGGGCGAAAAGCAACTCTACGCCAGATAAATTAATAAACAATGCCCATGGTCGAATCTCCGCTACCGCGGTTGGAAGACCATCGATCCAAGGTATAAAGGATACCTAGAATTAAGTCCCAAATCATTAGCCTTTGTCATTAAAATGGATTTATTGGCAATAAGCTGTGTGCTATACTACAAAATACCAATATTTCCGTCTCTGGGTTGATTTCTGTGTTCCAGCTGCCTTCCGGAATAGTGTCATTGGTAAATGGCCATTTACATTCTAAACTCCCCTCCTGGTTTGTAGGTTCTTCTGCCTTATTTCGTTGTAGTAGAGATATAACTTGGTCGATTGGCAATGGCGGCGTTGGCGAAACTGGAAGTAGTGGTACAGGAGTCATTGTAGGTGGAAGATTTAAGCTAAAAATTACAGAAAATATGACTACATTTTAAAACGCTCATTAAAATACTTTTTACTTAAAATACCCATACCCATGAAAATGTTGGTTTGTTGGTAATGTTAGTAATACCTGGATTGGAATTTTAGGAAATGTGCTCCTTCTTGTTTTGTTATAAACTTCATCTGGGCCTCATCACCTTTCCCATGTACACAGTAAAGCTCTTTGTAGCTCTCATCCGCCGACGACAGGTGAACAAAAGTTTCCCCGCAGAGCCACGAACGGAGACAATAAAGAGGAGAGAGAACAACCTGTTTGAAAAATATTAAATATCAATTTCTGTACTATAAACAAATATTAATCCGCCAATCTTACCATGTATCGCGTGCATCCGTCAATTTCCTCGCGTAAAACTGTTACGAATGCCTTTACAGCGGTAATTGCATTGTCACTGTGCTGAAACACTACAAGAAAAAAAAGCACCGAAAGCATTAACTACTAAAATATTACACACTGATAAATACTTACAAAAACTCGAAACAGACTTACAATCAACACGAATAGGTGATTTTGAAGTTAGATAATCATGTAAGTCTGACGCAAGGATAACGTTACTCCAAGGATTCGGAGAACCACCGCTTGATAAAAGCCTGAATCTGAAGTGCTCAATATCCGCAAGTGTATATAACAATGTCGAGCCGATATCTCGACTTGGAACCAATGATTTCTTAACGACTGTGCCAGTTAAAGGGAGAAACGAGAACTCAACCGCTCTATCAAGTCCGTTAGCCAGAATAAGTGGACCAGAGATATTAATCTGAATAAAATAATATCGAGTTGTGACTGTGAGGATTTACACTTTAAAATAGTATAACTCTCTGACCATGACGTAACAATGATTTTTTACCAGCTTTTGGGAGGTTGAAAGGTTGGACACCTTGGCAAAGACAACAGACTTGCCTGCCTTAACTGCTGTGAATCCTGCTTTATGAATATCGATTTCTAATTCTTTTAAATTGTTGCAAGAAATGGTCAACTTCTGCTTCTGGTCTGGATCTAATTCATCTGAATATGGACAGCTAACTGCCTTACAATCTTTACCGGGAATTTTATCAGTACCAAGAGATTCGAAATGTGGCAGATGAATTTCAATCTCCTCATTAAGGTCATTGCAAACAAGCACCCTATGCAATATAATCTTGTTTCTGTAATAAAAATAATCAATTAAAGTCTGTAAATGGACATATGTTAATAGGTACTTAAAAATTTAACAGGTTACTCCATACGTACTGATTTTCAGTTATCTTCATCCGTGAAGATTCTGTATCAAAAGCGTTGATGACCTGGGACCACAAAGCACTGGTGGTTAAAACACTATGGACTAATGAGGCCCCAATTTTCACAAAAACGTTGTCTGTCGCTACAGTCATGCTGTAACAGTCATGTAAGTCCGGAGCAAACATTTCGAAAGCCACATATGCAGGGTCTGATATTTCCTCCATGGCCAACGATTCGTAATCCAAAATTTTTGCCTGTACGGTGAAATCGGCGTGACAGCGGGAGACATTTTCTATAGATGTGTAGCAACATCGACTTTTTATCAACGATATCGTTCCCACAACGTGATCTTCGGGAGACACCCCATCAGTATTTAAGTAACACTGAAGAACTGGTTGCGTTATTTCTAAAAACAACAGTTTACAGTAGTAGTGAAAATTTTTAAATTGAAACTAAATTAAACGATTAAAATCAAACCTGATTACGTATATGATGATAATTAAACACTTACCTTTCCCAGTAAAAAATGTATGATTGACTAAATGAACGCACATGTCTTCCACATCCAACAAAATACTCATTTCAGGAAAATGCATCGAATCGAGTTCGACACTTTTGACCAAAGAGTCAAAGAATGCAGGCACTGGTTCTCGCCTGGAACAGAAATTCTCACTTATTACTCTTATTTAAAATGAATTTGAAATAACTTCAAATTTTAGTTACTTACAATTCATTCTTAGTGGCTAAACGAATGCGCCAATTATTTGATGAAATGACATTGTGCCGATAATCATCATGGAAATGGACACTTGTACCTTTCCCTGGTAATATTGAAAAGGTGTGAAAATGATGATATTTTTGGCTTAATTCGCAGTGATATTCCAGCACAAGGTGAATGTTCTGTTAACACAAAGACATATTTCTGTTATAACACATCCTACCATGGTCCATTTTACTGAATCTGAGGCGAATTGAGGATTACCATTTCGTCACTATTATTCCTATTCACGTTGAATGACATGGGAGCGATATTAAGTGCAACAATTGTACGTTTCTGGGAATATTTCCAAATTAAACTTTTGCTTGTTGAACAAATGCCAACTTTCTTAGGTCCCACCGAACTTTCAGAGGCTTGCTGCAAATGAAGATATTCCACAACATCACGTTTAAAGCTGTCTTTGAACAGCAAGTTCGATTGTGATCTCGGAAGATTTAAGTCGGCTATCGTAGGATATTGAGGCAAAAATTCCTAATAAAAATAATGAAGAGGTGAGTGTATGGTTTATAATAAATAAAATATGAGTGAAAATGGGGATAAGAAATTACTGCAAATATTTTACTTTCAAATAAACAGAGAGTTTGTTAGCTAAATCCGAAATTGTGATGATAGTTTCAGGACCAATAAAAACGTTGAAAGATTGCAGATTGGCACTTAAAGAGACAGACGGTTTCAGCAGGGTAGGTTCCCAAGTTAGAATGCATTTCAGTTGAATTGTGAAGGGCAGCCAAAGTACATTGGATCTGTGTAAGAATTATTATTAATAATACGGTCAATCAAAAATCAAACATTTACCTAGTTTAAGTACAAATAATGAACTAAATACTATAAAATTACCTTTCTTGCAAACGTGTACTGCAGGTCACTGATTCGAGTGACAATTCTCCAGAAACCTGTTGAACAACTTTGGTTTCATTGTAAACATGATGGTTAGAAAACCAAGTTTGAAGGGAGGCATTCTTGTACCCTAAATTCCATTCCAGACTGTCCGAAACAAAGGATACCAAGACCTCTTGAACGGAAAATTCGATTGAAGCTCCCTTCATTTGTTTCTCATTAATCCAATTAGTTAACTCTTCATCTTCATCTTGTATATCACGGCTGCGTCTGTTCACGCGAAGATTTTCTATAGGTGGTTCCCCTGTAAGTTTCGTTTTAAGTCGCAAGAAGTGCCCATCTGCATCCTCCGCAGTAAGTTCAAGGACATCCCAGCTAATTACCATTTTCGGCCATGCTGCTGTCAGCCTAGACAAGCTTGAAGGGTTCACCACTCCACCACTTTTTCGAAAGTATTCCCCACGTTTTTCGTGACTATAATCAGAAGGGTGGTCAGCAGCCAGGATTTCTATGAGAGGCTGACGAATGACTAATCGGTAGATGGTAATTGGACTTTCCATATCTGGGTTGCCAACGTCCCAACGTGGAATGTTAACAGTCGGAGCTGTACTGCCTGAAAGAAAAAAAAACTCCAAAGTTACGTAACGAAAACATGGGTGCAAGGCAGGTCATAGAACTTAAGTTACCGTAAGGTTCATAACCGTAGTTGTTAATGGCCTCAAAAAGCATTTTAAGACGGTGAATTAGGCCGGAACATAGAAGAATTTTACACGGAGCTGCCACACAATGGTAAAGAATTTCACAGATTCTAGGTTTTAAAATATAATGCATTAGTCTGAGAGTATTTCTTGTTTTCACTGTGAAATGTCTAAAATATTATTTTAACTTACTCTGGGTTTTGATTTTTTTGACTGTCTTCATTGCAAATATCACTTCGAGTTACAATGTACTTTAAGAAAAAGGCCGGTGTTTGGTGTAGTAAAGCACTTTCTAAAACATAAAACGCTAGGTTGCAATTACACAAGATACACACTTGATTTTTCTGGAACAAAGGTGGCAAGAAAACTGACCGCATGAATAATTTAGGTAACTTTTGTGGTTCACATCATAGCACCATTCAGGAACAATTGAGCTATCCTCAGGTTGAAACAGAGAATAATATGAAAAGTCATTCTTGATTTGACCAGCTTCAAAATATCCTTCTCCTCCCTGGGAAGGGACACCTTCGGATGAACTACAATCCTGGACCCCGCAAGGACAATAGCCCAAACCATGGACCATAATCTATTGTTGCCAGTAAATTCATATAATTAGAAACACATACATAGTGCAATATAGGTTGGGTTAATGTACATTGTTAGAAAACTTCTTACGGATGACACTCCCAGAGAGTGAGAATTTTCATTCCCATTCAAAATAAAATCACAGCAAACTCCTTGAATCGAGCATTTGAGGAATGGATAAATATTGATAATCTTTCGTCGTAAAGCGGGTCTATCACAGCTTCGTTGGACAGCTTTGAATATGATTGTCAACGTCTTTATGTATACTCCGAAATGCGTTATTTGAGGTGACACACGGGTATCTCTTTCAACTACTAATGCCCGCTTGTCTTCAAATGTTTGAGGAGACGGAATGGGTTCTTCGATCCTCATAGATTCTGTGCTTTCAGAAAACTTTTCATAGACTTCTTCCGAATTCTCGTTCAAGTCCGCCTCATCTTCTCCGAAAAGATTCGGTAGAGTGAAAAGCCAACTTGATGCCCAGCCCGACCAGCTGCTGGTATCGGCTTCGCTGTGATGTACGTTGGATGTGTCATCCTTAGCTTTCTCCTCTTGATTGTCTATTTATGTGTGAATGAGACATTTTTTTATATTACTGTTACCGTTAATATTCTACAATCGACAATTTATAAGAACCATTATCTCATTATCTCACCTGCTTCATTTTTTCCATCATCATCTACCATGATATCTTTGGCTAGCGACACTGAACTTTCAGTCTCGTCTTCTTCTGAAGTTTCCATATTCCCACTTTGCATAAGCCAAGTGAATAGATTATAAAGCCTTGCTAACATTGGTATCTACATCACAAATATTCATTAAACAGTTACTGAATTATTTTATAACGCATAGAGTAAATACTAGCTATAATCAATCATTGACACTGACATACCTGTTCATCTGTAACACAAAATTGAAGATGACCTAAAAACAAGTCCATTCGGTACTGATACGGAATCCTGACGTTTGGCGAAGAAAATTTCTGAATGACGCGAACATCAAAATCGCAGCGATACAACATCGGATCCTGTCCCAAGCAATTATTTGTAATCACAATCAAGAAACCATTTTTTCCCTGAACATACACCAACGTTGTAAGACATTTAAATAATCTCAGGCTTACATGGAACTTATCAACCAATCCTGCATTGTTACAACGATCCAGGCAAATGTTGACATCAGAGAACGACAATTTTTTCCGTAATATGTACTCCGGTGGACAGAGAATTTCATCTATTAAAATGACAAAAAAACATTCAATATCATTTAGGTACGTACCTTCATTATAATGGACTAGGACGCCCTACAGGTTCTAGAAATTTGAAAACTCACCCAGAAATGTGGCCTTCCAGTTTTCGTCAGTCAATGTTAAGCTCGCCTCGCCCACATTAACGCTGAACGCAATGTCAGACTCGACATATTTGATAACGACATTTTCAAAATTAACCCGGACATTTGTTACAATCTTTGAAATGAGGCCTCGCATATAACCCGGATTCTCTGCGGTGCTGTTGAAATATACAATTTTCATAATCATACTCCCATTGTTCAGTTCTCTTTCTGGAATTAAGTTTGCTACCAATTTATATTTACATACTCGACTTTTTGTGATAGAAGCTCATCAGGAATTTTCTTAGGTGGCTTGCTCTGTGTCTCATCATCTCTGCATTTCAGGACTAGTTCTATAAAATCAAACAGCGCACAGAAGTAGTTTTTTAATTTTCTTATTATTTCCTCGTAGGTAGGTAAATATTTGTTGATGGAAAACTTACCCATGCTTTTCACGTTCAATACAATGGGCTCGGAGGTAATTTTTCTCCATGGAACAGTAATTTTCAATTCCTGGATGTGTCCGCTGGCAAAATTTAGTGGAATCTGTAGCTCGCTGTCGAGCACATCCAGGTTTAATTCCAGGTTCGAAAATACAGCACCCCCGTTCCATAATGACACCTGGGTAAAGCGTTTTATAAAATGTTATCGAATGTAGGAAATGGCAAAAAATTATTAGGTAAATTAAGTTTTCTGACTTACATGAAAATCGTGTGAATTAAAGTTTTTGACGTATTTTGAGAAATACGACCAAATTATTGGTGTGATGTAACTCTCGATCCTAAACATCTTCGGTGAATTAATACTTTGTTAACTATCACTTTCAATCAGACTACAAGGTAACTTGCTGAGATCTCACTATCCATCATTATGGAAATCCTGTAAAATACAAGTTGTGAATTAAAATTATGATTAAATTGATAATTGATTGGTTAGTTCGTATGACTAAATCACAAAATAGAAACATTTATTGTTCAAAACCTTCATTTTCATGAAAAAAAACAGTTAATTTTAAGCTTAATAAAACTGCAACACTCAGCAGCAGTACTATATAATAGCTGCTTTTAGCTGTAACCGGCACCATTCACCATTACACTACAAGTTAAACCGGTGTTGTAAATCTAAAACCAAAACCTATCTCACGTTGTACTAAACTTTTGCAATACATACATGTACACAGTGCCTAAACAGGTAAATAATTACTATTATGCCGAGTTATTTAGATTCTGCTAAAAGGAAGATGTGTAATTTAGGTCAGCCTGGCAGAAATGGCAATGATATCAGAAGATCAGTTCCCTATATAAAATAATGCTAAATTGCAAACTTAGCATTGTTACGCAAATGTAAGCATAAAATACAAAGGACAGACGGAGCATTTAAACTAGTACAATCCCAATCTACAGAAACAAGTAGCAACTGTTTTGAGTAATGCAAAATTCTGAAATATTAAAAATGATACTGGCTGAAGATGAAATTATGAACAAAATTAGATTCATTTCATAGTTCATTGAACTGTGTCGATTATGTCAATGCCGTATTGCCATAATATGTCAAACTCTCACTCTAAAACGCGAACACAATAGAAGTTGTAATTACCATAAAATGTGCTTCGCTTGTCCTACTAAAATAAAAAACAATGAGCCGTGCTTGAACTAAAAATGCGATATTGTTTTAAATTACAAGTTTCAAATTGAAACTTTCAATGAGACCTGATTCAGTAAACCTTTATTGTCAATTGGCATTGACTACCTACCGGTGCGGTGTCTATCCTGAACAAGTTGAAAATAATGCAGGCACTAAAAGGCAGGTAGATCTTTAAGCTAAACGTTTTCAAAATACACAATTGAAAATTCTAACACTTCTAAAAACATTAAATTCGTTTAGTAAAGTAAAACCACTCACTGACACTTTCAAACATGAAAACTATGAAAAGTACCAATGCCAGGGAACGATTGCATGAAAAGATTCAAGTTCTCTGACAGTTGACTTCAAGCTGAAATGAGCCAACAACGCCAACAACAACGGCAACGTGCTGTCTGCTTCTAACCAAAATTGAGTTACCTAGTCATTGCATTGGTCATTTAGGGTGACTATGAAAAGCACTAGCACGAGAAATGCAGCAGACGAGGGAGTGCGGCCTCATTTCACGCTCCAGAGTCTTTTTCAGTTCGTCTCCGTCGCTCCAGCTCCAGCAAGTTCGACTACGAACTTCGTGTAGTGCAATGATAGTATAGTCCTCATATTTTTAGTACTATTTTGGTTACTCTCCACCTCACCGCCCGAACGCCCTCACTTACAATAATAAGCCACGTCATGCGCCATCATATAAATATCATGCTCTCAAGTGCCAATTCAATTATGAGCAAATTTATTTTTACATCTGTCCCTCTCCTAATAGTCAACTAACCTAGAAACTCAGCATTTGTTTCTTTAATTGGAGTTAAACGATTTATGGAGAAAATGACAACTGGCTTTTGGCTTTACTGTATCATCATATCAGAAATTATTGAAAATAGTGACTTGAAGATCTTTTCGTTTGCTTTTCGTCAGTCATGATGACTGAGTCATCTATGCTAAAATGCTTCAGCTCATAAGCGAATGAGCATCCTTAATTAATTACAATGTTTGCTTAATATTTAGTGATTTATAACTCCTGGACCGCTTGCTTAACCTTGTAAACTATCAGACCATATGCATTTTTATTGTTAGTGGCACTAACTATTAGTTAGTAACTGAGTAGTTAGACTTCTTATACAAATGTAACTAGAAGCGTGGCACAACAACCATGAAATAACAGATTTTATAGAGTGTAAACTTCTTTACACTTTTATAGAGTGCATTGATATGATATCGTCATTGTATTTACACTAAAATCATGACAACTAAGACACAGTCTCTTATGCGATAGACGATATTAATCATGCCCACATGATTTTGACAAACTGTATACCGATTAAAATTATGTAATTGTATTATAAATATCATGTCCATGTATCATCTCGTCTTACAATTGACAGTGTAATTCCCATTCACTATTTACTTCAAATAAGTATTAGCCAAACCAAACTTTTGAATATCCAATAACTTCATGACATTAATCGTGGTGTCTAGTGTCACATTAAAAGTGTTATTGAAGGAAGTCGAAGTCCAGGGTTCACATTCAGTCTTCAGATGACTGCTAAAATCCTAATTCTGAATCAGAATTTCTGATTGTCACTGTGTCAAACTGACAGTTGGTTACTAACGATGATTTATGACAACTTTCCGGTATTTTCACTGTGTGGGTATTACGAACACCAATTTCAAAGGACAATTTACAATGCATATTAAGAATTAAAATACTTACATTTAAATAGTAGCTACTCTATCCCGGACGATTTGCTGACAGTGGTACCTATTACGTTACTGTTACTAGTGGTGATGTTGCTGATCCTTGTATGTTCATTCGACAAAAAAAACTTTGTACTTTGGAATAATTAAAATACGCAATCACTTGATTAAAATAACTTATTCCTCAACCTTGTAAACAAAACTTTAATGACTGAACTTTGTAGTTGAAATAAAAGTATAAAATGACAGATTGCCACCGAATAAAAAATATATTACTTTAAAAGTAGTGACTTCTCTGAATAAAAATAATGAAACAAAACATTACTGCATTGTCGGCTTGCCTAAATTTCGACGTGATGCTGCTAACATCCAATCTAAAACCATGGATTAGTAGTAATAATAAATATGGAATAATACATAAAAAATAGATTATAAAATCACTAAGTCACCATCTTAAACTCGAGATGTAGAACGGTGATCTAACAACCCTTTGGCTTTAGCTCTCGAAAAGTTTAAAATCTACCGATCGCTGCAACTTTTCTTTTAAATACAATACTTAATGGCAGTTTTTAAAAATGATTGAATAATTAATTATAGGTATGTCTATTTTTAACGAACGAAGCTGCTTGCTCAGCAGCAGGCAGGCAAAAGCGTGGTAAAACTCCACTCTTGAAGAAACACATTTTCCAATATGTAAATAAGTAAACAAGGAAAGAAAACATGAAACACAAATCCACGATAATAAATCAGATGAGATGAGATGAACTTCTCTGATTCTGATGGATTCACTTTTATTCTTTCAATGCCACTCTGCTGCTGATGTGTTGGCAGTAGTGGCACAAAACCTGAAACCACGATGAGTTTTAGTTTTAGCCTTTAGGACTAGCTAACTAAGGCAGGCTATAGCACAGTGCTATTGGCACTAGGATGGATGTGCAGCATTTTAGCATAAGTCCAAAAGCATTGCCGTTATAGGGTGAATTAGAGAATATGTAAACATGCCACCCCGAACCACCTAAAAACAGCGAGCAGAAAAGGCATGAGAATGAGAATAATATGATTTGACAAGTGCATAACATTTCGTTGTTTGCAAATACGGGTAAAAAGTCAATACGCCATGCCAATGGGCCAATGGTTTGTGTCTTGTGTGGAGCCGCAAGTCACAAGAGTCACAAGACAGCATAAACATATGAACATTTCTATAGACTTCGTTGCGACACTCTTGGTATTAGCCATTTCTGCGGGTTAGATCCGTTTTTATACAATGAGTATGCAAAATGATGCTAGTTGGTTTTGTAGGACTAAACTGTTTCGAATAAATGCAAGCTATGAGGAATTCTAAACCAAGTGCAAATATACAGCGAGCAAAACAAGATAGACAAAGAAATATCATAATAAGTCTTGTGGAACGTTGCATTATTATTAGCTTATGAAGCGACGTCATAAGAAAAGACTTATCGTATTTTTAACCTCTGCACACTTTGCACTTCAACGGTTTTTATCGGTGTGGATGATAGATAAATTTTCATTCTGCGCAAAGATAATTCAATTTTGCGGTTTTGTCATTGTATGAGTTATCCGGATCCCGATTCAGGATTCCTGAACCTACACAGTCATTATCTCTGTGCGTCATCGACATCAATATGACTTTATGGTCCGTCATTACTCATTAGCTATACAAGTAGACAGGCAAGTTTAAACTCTGGATAACAATACGGTATAATAAATAGCATTTTGTTTTGCCTCCTACTCATCCAACACTGCTTATTAGCACATGTGCGCATTTCTTCATTCATATTTTTTCCCTTGCCGAAAGGGTAAAGTTTCAACCTCCGACGGTACAAGTTCCGACGGACTTCGATAAGATGCTTAAAGTGGAAAAGGGTGGAATGAAAATTCTTACTTTTAAATTGCACAATTTGCAAAGATAGTATAACTAACTTCCGACAGCCCATAAGGTGGCTGACAACTGTACGCGTATTGTGCCATGTTTCTTTGCTCGGCATCTTACATTTAGTTTCTCACAATGATTTCTGTCGCACTTCATGATGAATCATGATTTGTGCCTTTACTTCACATTGTGAAGTTCACAAGTTTCAACTTTTGTACTCTAAGTAACAATTGTAACAAATTGTCACTAACAATTATGACGGGAAAATCAATTGGAAAGTTTTGAAAGAATCAGTTGTAAAAAGTTTGCACAATTAAAGAATAAATGAATTTGCAAAAGGAATCGGAACATTTATATTGTTTAATGACGTTATTATGACCATGACAAAATACCGTCTACTCGTATAATATGCGCCACTTGTGCCAAGCTGAATATGTTTCACCGTGGTATGAAGGTATTTCGCTGTTTGTGTAAATTAAGCTAAACAAGTAGTTTCGTTTCTGTCATTAGGTGTACAAAGATTCAATTCGTCGGAGGTTGCAACTGTCGAAGCTTAACACAGCTTCGCCAGAAACCGTTGAAATTGTCTGAATTAGTGACAATAAATGCATAACTATCATCAAAGGATTAATGGATAGGCAATATAAATTGCAAAGTTGCAAAGTATATCAATTCTGCTTAATGTGATAATATCTACCATACACGTTTTTGGAACCCCACACAAAATTTAATTTATCTACCTACGATCTTCTGCATGCCAAAATTATATTATGCGCTAAAATAGCTTGAGTGCATGTACTGAAAGTAAAGCTGATGGGTGGCAGACTTTCGATTTTACAATTTGTCTGGGTACGTTCTGGTTTCTTTATTCTTGCCTGCAGTTTGTAGTTTTTGCAAACTTGACTGGCCAGATAAAATCATACAACAAGACTTTAATGATTCATCCGTGTTTCAAAATCTGTGCAAAAAGCAAAACTTTTTTTTCTTTTTGGAGAAATTGCTTGTAACTGCAATTGTAAATAATGCAATCACACAGGTACACTTTATTTGGTTTCGTTATTAATCTATAAAGTTTAGTTACCCCTCCCAACTCAAATTTTTGGTGACTTGTTTCTGTCTGGTTAGCATCTTCTTTCACAATGTGCACGATTTGATCTCTTTGAAGTCATTTTCTGATGCAACATGCAGACCCTACACACTTAGCATATATTTAACTAAATCAGATCAACAATCGCAAGTTTGTAACAATTAAAAATATAAATTAGCATGGCTACCTTAATGTCGTTGGGTATCATCTTGCAACACAATTCTCGAAATCATTCAACTCCTTTGACCTAGCTCTGTCGCTCGCTGTCGATCAAACAGTTGGGCAAATTAAATTTTGAAATTGGGTAGAAAACTTACGCTAAACTAAAATTATCATTTTATAGCCATTTGGACAAACAAAGCATTGTTCTGAGTGAGTGTAAAAAAGAAATCGTACTCTCACCCTCCTTTAATATATATTTTGGCAACTAATGTTTGTTGTTATCATCTCCTAACCACCTATCAGCCGACAAAATTTAAAAACATTTTGACCATAATAGTTAATAAAAAATTGTAGATGTTCAAAGATATTAACGGATAACAGAAAGAAAGTTAAAAAAAGGTCATGTAACTGATACAGTCCCAACTTTTCCTTAAGCCATATAGTGTAAACCCTATAAAGCATATTGTATGGACGGATTTATGATCCATCTCTGAATTTAGTACAATAAATAAGCAACTGGTTGCAATTTATTTTATATTTAATTTACAAGTAAACATCTTTTCTCTGCTATACCTTGAAAATCAGGATCATTAATGTATAAATATTATGTAGAAGCTTCACTGAAATAGATCTAGAGGTACATACTAAATATATGTCACCAGAATCATGTAAATAAATTTTTGCGATTTGAAAAATGTCACAAAAGGACATAAACAGGACTACTTAATTCTACATTCCAAATTTGCGACGTTGCTGCATAAATAAACTATCAAACTAATGAGATTAACGCAATAATTATGTATTCCAATTATATAACTTGATTTAATATAAATATATTTTTTAGTTTTATTACTTAACAAACAAACTATACCGAGCGTATTTGGAATGTGCCTACAAGATTAAGATTAAAGTGTTTTCTTAACATCCCATATAAAGCAGTTTACTTTAACTTACAATTAGCACAGCTAACAGCAGCAGCATCTTCGCCTTATCTTATCAACACCCATGTTTGGCCGTTGTTATTTAACTTTAGCATCGGGTGGAATTTATTTGATTAAACAAAGTAATTGACCCGAACAATCACAGAAAGGGAGTGTTGCACAAATACTCTTATTTCCGATTCACACAATTTTCTGCCAATTTGTTATTTCATCATCATGTAGGCGATTATGTGAATGATGTAAATGCATTTCCGTTTATCGTGTAAAAGAGGCGATGCCACTTTGTGTACATTATTATTATTACAAATTGCTTATAATTTTCAAAATGATGCCATTTTTATATGCATGAAATGCGTGAATGATTTTATAATCCACATTACGTAACACTATGTGGCGGTTTTGCCTACCCCACTCAACTTTTAATTTTCTTAAAGGCAAATAAAAAATTATAATAATCATGATGATGATACATGCCCCATTCAAGTGATTTGGTCGGTCGAGCGCATCAACTGCAAACAATATAACAATAACGTACCTATTACGCTTTTAATAGTGACGATAACACACTACACCTAACGCATAACCGGATGGATGCGATTTTTTACTTCCACAAAAGCTGTTGCGTGAACGGTGACAACGATGATGATGACCACGCAAAGCAATCAAAAACCGGAAATAAACAATGGTCGTTTGCCAAACTGAACAAAATTTTTATGCCGCTCTAAGAGGCAATATTTTTTGGTCTGCTTTGACAGCTCAGTTTTGATATATTCTGCCGCATGTGGCTTCTACAACTTTGTTAATTTTGCACAAGTCCGTGCTGTCAATTCTTTATCATATAAATTTAAATTTCATAGGTTGTTAGCGGCACATGACAACATCTTTGTAATCTGGAATTTGACAAAAAAATTAAAAACTACACAAACCCAAACATTCATAAAAATATTAAACAGGTCTAAAAAGCAAGTTGTAAAAATTTTCAAAGTTTATCATACTGTCAGACAATTTTCCATCAAATAATATGAGCACCGCGTTTCCTTATTATTTCCTAAAAGTGCAACATACAACGACAGATCACGTCTTATCATCCTCGTCCGCATCTTCTAGCGAAAACGTGAGTGATGTTTGCCGCAAACTGTAAAAAAATTGTCGTCGCCAAGTGAAGTAACAAAAAAATAAAATGCGGGATGCAAAGAAATAGAGAGAAGCAATTATTTTAAAATTACGATTATGAAGTTGCTCGATTATCTTTTCATTTCCTTTTTGGTTGTAGGCTTTCCACGGTGGTGAGACGTACTATTAATATACAATTCTCTTCAAAGTGCATATTATTTTATATTGTTTTAGTTTTAGCAACCAGAAAGAAAGTGAAATGTAGAGCATTTTGTTTTAATTGTTATTATTACATAATGTACTTTGTTCTCAGTACCAGTAGAATGTAATTTATGCACGGACGACAGATGACACGACCCCTCCGACAGTGGGAATGTTCAGCTCTGGCGTGCGTCGACAAGTAATGAGTTTGTTTTATTCTGAAAATCGTTCACATAATTTTGAGAAGAAGTAGGATGACATGGCAAATAAAAATGGATGACCAGTGAATTGGATAGTAGAATCGTTACCTTTACCATATTATTTATTTGTCAATTATTTATTTAGACTAATGAGCCCACTTTGTTATGTTTGTAATAATGTGCCATCAATCAACTGCGCAATACATACAAATGCTTTTATTTGTTGAAACAATAAGTTGCATTACTTGTAGTTTCTCGCCTTATCCGTGTTCGAAAACTTTAAAGTTTTGAGCGGTGCGACGATGAACGTCAAACAGTAGTAAATATCGTAAATATAATGATACAAGATATTTATTTGTCTTGCGTTTGTAAATGTGCAACAAAATTTGGTGCGAGTGCAGAAATTCGCTGTCTGAGAAATAAACGTCCAACAATGAATAATGCAATGACACACACAATGTTTTGTTTTTTATATTGCTGTATTTTGACGGTTGCAGGGGTGATTGCATAAAATTGTAAATATTTTATATCTATTAACTCGAAGACGTTATTGGCGCGTATATTTTTGCTAAACGAGACGATGATTTAATTTTTGCAAGTAATGGTAAATGATTATATGACAATGATCGTCAAGCCACAACATGTAAATGACATGATGAGTAAATGGTGGAGGGGTAACAATTGCGAAGTCGCATATCTATCTCGTAACAGCAATTCAAAGTACCTGCGGCGCTTATGGTGTTTAAAAATATTGCGTGCACCGTGCACCTAAACAAGAGGGGCCCTTTAAAGTAGAGGAACTTCACCACCCCCATTTAACAATGATCTTTCCTTTTCGTTACCTAATTGGTTCTTCCTGGTTTGCTGGGGATTTGATGGCTGTGTATATATAGAAGAGGGCCTCACGCTCATCACCACAGTTCAGCTTCATCACTCACTCCAAACAGTAACGTCTTTGAAAGTTTTTTAAAAACAATTTGTTGGTGATTTTTATAGTTTTCATAAAGTTTTTGACTGCATTTACTCTTCACAATCAAAATGATTTCCAAGGTACGTGGATTGCATCTGTGTAACCAACTTATTTATTACATCAGTGCTCTAAAATAGAAGCCATTGACGGCGTTGAAAATAACGCATAAACTTTGTATTATATTTAAAAAATTAAGTGTTTTAGGATTAGATCTTAAGGTGTTTACTTTGTGGTTTCAGATTGCCCTTGTCGCGACTTTGTTTGCTGTTGCTCATGCAGGTTAGATCACACAATTCCAACTTGAGTAAGGGCCACAAAAACATTGATTTATTACATTTTAGATAAATTATATGTATTATAGGTCATGAAGCTCCGCCACCCAAAGCGCATGTTTATTCAGTCCCATCTGTGGCCAAGGTATGTAGCAGTGTTTAAAATATTTAAATAAAATAAAATTATTGCATATTACTGTTCCTCCATATTTCACCCCAAAATTAAATTTCTAGCCCATTAAAAGAGTTGATAAACGCAAAAAATGCTGGAGTAGCTCGAGATTAAAGATGAATTCCTCATCTTCTTTTACATTTTTTATTATGAAGCATTTTCAAAAGTCACTTTTCTCTTCATGGTATGTAAAAGTGTTAATTATGAAATAAATTTTAGGTGAGTTATCCTGCCCCCACGATAGCGAAAACCGTGTCCACTTATAGTGCTCCGTCTATTGAAAAGACAACAACAATTATTCGGTACACATAATTAAAATAGACTATAATTTTGCATACTGGAAATTTATGCATATATTTAGTAAAGATATAAATCATGTATATTTTTAATATGACATTACAATAAAAATTTATCATATTCTATTCCATCCTCTAGTACCATCACCGCTCCCCTCAAGTAAGTTGTAAATAATTATTCGACAGAAATACTTTCAACTTTGAACTCTAAACTTATATTTTATTTTCTCACAGTGCTCCTCCAGTGAAGACTATTCAGTACAGTGCACCAGCCGCCCCTGTTGTTGCTAAGGCCGTTGCACCGCAGTATGTTTATAATGCCCCAGCATTTGCAGCCCCCGTTGCTCAATACGCTCAGCCTGCCGCTGTTTACGCTGCTGCTGGATATGACGGGCATCACCACAATGTTGTGGCGCAACCAACTTTAGCAGTTGCCGTTCCAGGATACAGTGGAGCTGAGCAACAACTTTTGGCCTATGCCCCCGGAGCTTATGCTACACCCTATGGCTCCCCTTCTGTGGGTTACCAACTTGGTCATTACGCTGCTGCCGCCCCAGTTGTTGCCAAGGCTGTCGCAACTGACTACGGCCATTAAAACCAGTTGACGAAAACGCCCGAGATCAACGAAACACTTTCTTATTTTATTTTTACCAAATGACATGCTTATTTTTATTAGCCAAGTGCGAATGGAATGCATTGTTGTGTTTGAATTTGTTTTTAAGTGTTCATCTTATGTTAATTAATATGCGTTTTCATTGAAACACAAATGCTTTAAAATGCCTACACTGCTATTCAGTTTGCATGCCTGGATGCAGTTGAACTACCTTTGACCTTGATGGAAAGCCATTGTATGAATGTCATTACAAATTTAATGAACTTTTCTTAAGCCACCTCAGAATCCTTCATCTCTGCGCTACTCGTTGTCTAGTCGTAGATAATAATGTATATATTTAAACATGAAATTTATGGAGAAAATTTACAGCAATCAAATAAAAACCTCACCAAATTTTATTCCCTAATATTTCGTGAATTTTTACTTTGCTTGTCACATTTTGTCATTGTCGTCACAGTTTCATATTAAGGCGCAGTCTGTATTAATTCTTCTTGAATAAACATTAAACGGTAGAATCAACCAATCTATCCGAGTCATGACTTTATTGTTTTGTGGCAGTTGAAGGAATGGGAAGCTTGGAGATATTTCGGTAAACTGGTTATAGTCGCCAATAGCCATTACAATTTATTTAAAATTCATAGACTTAAATGAGACTACAACTAAATTGTTATATTCTTTATTCTTTTTTTGCGTCTATAGCATAGCTTTATGTACAGATATATAATGTATTATGTCTCTAAAAATCACTAATATCATCAATATATAGTCATGTATATATATTTGTGTTATATAATATATATACACAATTAATATTAATGGTGGTTTCAGTTTGATTTCATACTTATTCAGAAACTTTTTTCATTCTCTGAGAATACTAATACGTAATATATATTAATATATTGTATGTCGTATATGCATAATATCATGTACGTTGTATAATAATATATTTTTTTCATTCACTTTATTTACCTACTAATAATTTTTCCTCTGTCTCTGGAACAGACTATAACAATACAAGTTTATATTTTTACAATATTCCCTTAACTCTATTTTTTTTAAGTATCATTATAATATTTTATATGGACTTGATTAACATGCGTCTTTCTTGTTGCAGAAGACAACAAACGTGCTTCTTTCCATTTTTCTTTGTTTTTATATAAGAATATCATCATTAGCAGCCGCGCGCAGCCATATCATTTATTACATCATGCATATCATTAATTTTAGCAAATCTTTAGCGTAGTTACCACAGTACAATTTTTACAACATTTTGTAATGAGAAAATGCTTTGATTTTTCTTTCGGCATCTTCACATAATTTTACGTACGTTGTTTTAAATATAACTTTTACATATTACAATTCCATTATAGAAACTATAGAAAACTAAATTGTGATTTTTGAATAATGATTTTTGTCGGTATCAAGCCTTTTTTAAAGTATGCTTTCACATAACATAGTTTAGTTTTATTTTAAAAAGAACCTTTTTCTTATGATGACTTCCGCTCATTGATTGGATACCCTTGAAACGGATGCTTTATCTTTACTTAATTATGGATGTTAATTTTTTTGGGAACATAAAATAGAGACGATACATTGGGGTACGCTAAACTCAAGCGAATGTTGGCGAATTCATCTTGGGATAGCTAATTGGCATTTAGGATCGGATAAATAAATAAATTATTAGGCGGACATTTTTTTTTGCGACAGGAAAGCTTTTACAAGACGGACAGAACGTTTTATTTAAAACAAAATCATTTGTTGGATATGCGGGTTAGCATTGAACATTTTTAAAAGTTAAGTCAATTGATTTTTTTTCTAATTTAATATTAGTGACATGATGAACAGTAGGGAATGTAAATATGGGATATGCACGTTGCACGAACATGTCGTTGGCTAGGTGTTAAGCGACTTGAACGTTTGAACTGTTTTCAAATCACTTAATAGATTTCTTCACACGGCTGATGTAGTTACCAAAACCAGGACATGCTTGCATGAAAACTTGATATGGATGCGTCAAGTGCTGAATCAACTGTCAGCGTCAAAGTAAACAAAAAAATTACATAAGTGAATCGTAATGCTTTTCGAATTAAAAATACATTGGTGTGGTGAATACAAGTGCTGGAATTAGTTACAATTGCTCTGAAGTCGTTTAATGTTTTAGAGTTGGTCCGTAATATTAACCATTTAAATTTTGAAACACCTTTGTCTACTATTTGAAAGTCGCTCTATTTTAGTTTTTGAGTATTTTAGTTCAAAAAGCTGAAAATAGTTATTTGGTGATTCTCTTTTAGATGAAGATCATGGCTGATTTAGAAATTAGTTGAAATCATTGTTTACATAGACGCTGACACTTGATTCAATTGAGAATTTAAAGTATATCATTTTCAGTATAATAGTTTACTACGCACAGTAAATAACGGCATCATTTTCATTAATCAACAACTAACAAGTATGTAACGGCTAAGTATAATATACTCTTCTGAACAACAATTAAGAAGCTAGGAAAAAGTTGTTTTACTATAGCCTCTCTTCTAAAAGGACATTTGAAGCACGTCTTTTTTAAAATATGCGAACATTTTTGTATACACAACGTTGTATACAGTAGCTTCGACAATTGTTAACTGCACTCTAGTAAAAATGTATAGCTCAATAACACTATAATTTCCATGTTTCCACTTTCTGTATAAACTGTTGAGAAAAGCAGCATTTTAAGAAGAGTCTTACTCAGGATTTTTGTTAAAATACCTGATCTGCCTTTAGCGTATGAATGTCTTATACATCTTTGTGGTAGCAAAGGGATAAAACCAACTATCGACATTACCTGAGAAAATGTATTAAAGTTTTTTTTGGTAGTAAATGGATTGGAATCAAGAGACAGAATAGATAGACGACCTACATGTGTGTCAGTTGGAGTTCACTCAAATACAGACTATTTCACTTAGGTTGTATGTATACAATTTAATTATTGATTGAGAGATGATATATTGTCATTCATTAATTCTTCAGAAACTCTTCGTAGAATTACAAACCACAAAAGACAGAATTGAATGGAGTTAGATTACGTATTACGCTGTGGTGTTTTGTGACAAGTGAAACATTTTGCTTCTCTGGACATTTGATTCAAGGTGACGAATTTCGTTATTGAAGGATTTTGCGACTTTTGTGTGGTGGTGATGGTGAGAGAGAACTTCAAATCAGACAACACCTTAGGCAGGCTCGTTATTAATTTTCATTGGTTTTATGAAAGAGTGTAAGATTACCCAAGAAAGGAGAAAAGGAGAGGGACGATGATTGATGCGTGCAAAGCGTACGTTACGTATAATCGGATAACGTAATACTTGAACAACAAACACCAACGAAGGCTGCACACTTTTACATACATGGAATTATTCCGTTAATCTTGCCTGCAAACTTCTTACACTTGATGCTAAAATACTGAACGCCTATGACACAAGCAACGCTGATTTTACATTAGAGAGACGTTACATAAAGATTTTTCTACTGGCAGAAACAGGAAAATAGGAAAATCCTTCGGCCACACACAATACATGACATTACGGTTTCACGATGGAAAGTTATAACAACAAGACAAGAGGAAAGTTACGACATACAACAGATAGAATCTTTTGAGAGGATACGTTTTGACATTGAGGTGACATCGGTTAGTTTGGAGATTATGGAGATTCGAGTGAAAAATTCCAGTGAGAAAGAATAGGGGTCGAGACAAGAAATAATTGGAAAGTAGCGAAACGATTGATTGAGTGTAAGGACGAAGAAGAAAAAGAGAAGAGAGGAAGAAAGAGATAAAATGCGATAGAGAGAAAGAAAAGGCGACGAACGAGACAACATTTAAGAAAGAGAATTTCTGAAGAAATATCTACTACAAAGAAGAATATAAACGTGAAATTGCTTCGCTTGACCTGTTTACAATTTTTACATGTAAGTAGCAATACCCACTTGTAAGTATGTCTGTAAAACGTATCAGTAGTAATCTATAATAATTATGTATTTAATTTACGAATCATAATAATAATCATAATAATAATGAATCACTCCTTAGTATTCAAATATCAAAATGATTTTTTTTTACCATTGGTCGTCGTTATATTTACGTATTTTAAGGTTATTTATGTCTCAGTTTTAATACACATTTAGTTCTTAATTTTTTATACTCTTCTTCTATATTCACTCCTCTCATTGTCGATTTATATTTAGTTTTGGAAAATTTCAGGTGAAATTTTAGTTTCATCTCCATAGCTTGTTTTCTTCCTCTGTTCTGCAGAATGATGGCTTTGCTAGTTCATCATTTGTTTTTATACTTCGCATTCTAAAATTATTGTAATTTAGAACAATATGTAAATAACGTACACAAATATTACGTAATAATTGACCTTAGTTAGTAGAGAATATTTCAGAATTTGCTTTCTGTCCTAGTAATAATAGAAAAGAAATGAACGACTTATTATCGTAATCAGTTGTATTGCACAAATGATGACAAAGATTCGTTGTACTCGAGCAATGATTTTTAAAAATGTATCTTTAGTTTATTTTACGTAACCCGCTACGTAATATAATTAGTAAGTAATTGATCAATTCAGACAGATGATTGAATTAATGATGAGTTCATCATCATTGTCATCATGCAATGTTTTAATTAGTAATTATTTAATCTATGATACGTATGCTTGTCTCTAGTTACAGATTTCTAGGATGGTAGTATAATGTAATGTAGCACGTGTTAACAATGACGATGGTGCTAAGAATCTGAAATAATCATAATTCTTTTGAAAGAAAATAGTAATTATCAGAAAAAGCTTCTCTATTTTTTTTAAACAAGTCGTTGAATGGTTTTTCCATTACGATGAATGAAATCAAGGTACAATAAAGAAATTGAAAATTTAATTTGAAACTGATGTGATCACAATTGAAGTATTACACAGACGACAGTCGTCTTCATTCATGTTGAGTTGAACAACGTTGGTTAGTTAAATAAGCGAGATAGAAAGAGAAAATGGAGATCGTAGGAAAACTAATTTCAATCGTGTGTGGAAGTGATTGCAAAAACTTCCTTCTTTTAGGTGTACAATATGCTCGCTCTCAAGAAGCCGGTCCACCTTCTGGCTAATTTTCATGATGATGGGAATAACTGATATCTCTGGTTGACACACTCTGCACTACTACTTCCGTCTAAAAAATTTAACGCCTACGTACAACCGCTATGGGTAAGGACTGCATGTACAAAATTCAGACAGACAAAGAATTTGAAGGGAAATGCTAGATAGACACAAGTGGCTTCCTATCATCATCAATATCATGATTATGATTACGTATATTTTATGTAAGTAGAAATTGTACTACGATTTACCAAAGAATATTTTTCTTATCAAGAAGTCCTTTGGTTGTCTCTTTCATTTGCTTCCGCGTCCCGGATCCCCTCCCCAATTGTAATATGTAAGTCATGTATAGTTAAAACAGTCATTGAAATCAGGTCACAATAAATGTTTAGCCAGAGGATAGACCAGGCCACGCCCTACTCTCCGCTCTGTCTAATTTTTCATGACACTTTTCATTAGAAATCCTACGATCATCGTAACGTAATGACGCGTCATATTTATCATCATCGCATCATGTAAAACAGTTTACAAGTGTGTTGCAACAATTCTTTTACGATAATTTGTGTCAGCGTGTGATCTACTGAGACCTGCTTCAGTTTCACAATGTCTACGTATTATTTTGTTGAATTTGACAGAAAGTAGAAGTGGCAAAAAAAGAAATGAAATGAGAGATTTGTATAATATAGCTGTAGAGCATAATTTAATTAATATATTGCTAATAAGTAAGTAGAGAAGAAGTACATTCTCATAATGCTCCTCTCGAACAGTCTACGTAAAAATGTTCAATTAAAAGTTGCTTGACAGTTTTTGTTGTTTAAATTGTTTTTTATTCAGACATACGATCAACTCAAGTTGAACAATAAAGATGCAATAAAGACTATTGCGTCCCTCTATGTAACTTGGCTCAGGCTAGATTAATTGCATAGTTTCACCATATGGGTTGAACAACGAACGCCACTACAGCATAAAGTACGTACTTTACACCGTGTTGTTGAAATTGACACCTATTGTATTTTCATCTTTTTATGTTCTTTATTACGCAGTGGGCAACAACTTTCCAGATTGTGAGCCACTCGGTCATTTGTTGAAAAGAAAACAAAAATGTTTTTCATCACTGTTTTGCTTCAGTAGTCATAATATTTTTTAACTACAACATAGTCTACATTACAATTTAAAATCTTTCTTTACGTTTTAGATATTCATTAAAATACATACGAAGTAGCCATTTATATATATTTTCATTACTTAATAATATATTTTCATATATTTGCAGAGCGTCTATATAGAATTTATTTATGTAATATGATGATGGTCTTCATTTCTTCATTTATTATACTTTTCATAATGTCAACGAATGTTTACCTAATTTAGATAAGATGACGATGGAACAACTTCGCTTATGTGTTCTTACAAGCTAAGGAAACATCTCTTTTCTTCGTAACGATTGTATTTTCATTCACATGGTTCATTAAACGTGAATCATTGCACAGAACATTTACTTTCTAATTGCGTTTTTATCTCCGTTACATGCGCCTCCACCGAGTTTTTTAGTTCTAAAAGAGGAACAGACAAAAAAACAAATTTATTATTTGTTAGCAAGCCGGTAATTACATTTGGTCAAAGTGATTTATGCGTGGTATTATTATAGCCATTAAATGGAAAATTTACTTGTAAACTCGTCTTCGTCTTCGGCTGCCTGTTCCGCCGCGAGTTCTTCAGGCGTTTTCTTTTTTCGCATGAGAGGATTGTCTGGTACTTCTTGCTGCGCTGCCTGTTCCGCGGCGATTTCTTCCTTCTTTTTGATATTGTACTACAAAACAAATCACGTATTTTTTGTAAATACTGGTCGATATAGAATTTTAATAAATGAGTTCCAGTAGTTATTTAGGAGTACATGAGAAAATCAGAAACACCGCGACCACGACTACAAAGCAGTGCTTTTTATTACCTTGTCACGGATTTCTTGTCTCATCTTCTCACGCTCTTCCTCCATCTTCCTGTGCTTTTCTTTCCTTCGTTCCTCAGCTTCCCGGATCGCTTCCAAGCGCTCGCGTTCTGCCTCCTCCTCCTTCTCCTTGTCCGTGGTGCCGCCTTCATCGTCTCCACCAACAGCACCTGAAACACATACGAAGAGTAGATGTGTTAAACTGTGTACAATCCATTTCAATTTAAAAATTCACAGAATAGGTCTTTTCATAGGGAGATCGTTTTCATGTCAACCTTATCAGTGAAGAGTGTGGAATTGTAAAGGCTTAAACTAATACTGTCAAGAAAAAAAGATTTATTATATAAATGATATGAGGATGGGAACTAGAGGGGTAAGGCTACACTATTGGCGCTGTTGAATTGGTTGCCATCATGCATTTTTCAGTTGCTCCAGCCTGAAGCCTCCAGGTAATTGATAATAGCCGATTACAGTTCGAAAAAGCGCTGTTTGGAGGCCTTTTTGAGTGGGTAATGGAGGGATCATTCGAAGAGTATCATTTACTTTTCTAAAACATTATTAGACAATTTAAAGTTTTATTTCACTCCTCGAACAGTAATAAATTACTAACAACTACTGCTACAAAATCATTCATATCGTAATCTCCACTTATACTCAAGTCAGCATGTCATACAAATAAGGGTTTAACTGCACGAAGCTGAATTTCACTTAACGAGTTTCACTTTGAGATAGTGTTGTACGCTTATTTTTAATATACCTTTTCAAGAAGTATTTTTCATAACGAAGTCGACATTGTCTTGTTTTCTAGTGCTCTTCAAAGCAACAAGCCTCTTCACCCTTTCCAATTTCCAATTTCAACCATCATAATCATCATCAAAACTTCACCATCAATTCGCATATCACACTAGTGTTAGGTTTAGATTGTCAACTTTTTCTTACCACGCGTTTGCATTAACCCAATTTTTAGCTTAATAATAATAGGTAAAAGAAAAAAGAAAAACCAATAACAGAATATGCACTGGCATTGTTTTTATGAAACCTATGAAATAGATTCCCCTTTAAAATTAGGAGTCAACGCATCGATGATAATCCATAAAGTTCGTTTATCATCGCAATTTTGAATTTCGGTTATCAGCAATTTTTTTTAGATTATCATCGCTGCGTTGACTCCCCGTCCCCATATTATACTAGAATACTGACGTGTCATGGAACAATCTAAAATGCTAATGGTCGTTCTTGTTGTTACTTAAATTTTGATTAATGAAAGTGGAATGTTCATATAAGCACTACTATGATTCTTATTTGTACTGTCGTCATCGTCGGTGACAGGAAACTGGGATTGGAACGGGGAATTACAATTAATGATAGGATGATAAGCAATATTATTTTGTATCTCCTCAAAAGCTTAGTCGTCATTATCACAAACGAAATTATATTTAGCCACAGCCAGGCAGTTTGCAAATATCAGAAGTTAACGCTAAATTCATACACAAGCGACAATAAAGGTAGAGCTATTAAATACGACATGCGATTGCAATGATAATGCTAAGCCAATGCAAACATAAGGTGAGGTAACCAAACAGCATGCATGAAACAATAAATGAAACCACTTTTAGGTTCCGATATTAAAAATGGTGATACAACAAACAAACAAACCACTTGAGTATCCTTCTATTTTATCACACTTATCTTATATTAGTATTTGCAAATGTAACGAACAAAATGCCAAACTGGGGCTAGTCTTCCAAACTGTGTACATTACGTATTGAGATTATTTTTCAGCATAATATAACAAATTCTTTACGACACAATAATCAATGACGATAACCGTAAAATTTGTCACTGAAGAAGGCACATAAATGAAAGAAGACTGATCCAGATCAATAGACAGTCATAACCGGGCAGCTCCATATGCCGAACATTAAAAATCGAAAATAAATTGAATTTCAACAGGGATCAAAGCTTTAGAATTTTTCACGGTTCGTAAGGAAATTACGAATAACCTCAATAATATTTTTTAAATATTTTAAACATCATTAAAATAATAATTTCCTCATTTTAATTATCAAGGTTTGTAAACTTCATATCGGGTTTTGAAACCGGAAGGTCCGCAGATTTTTAATCAAGCACCCCCTACAGCTAATCAGAATCATGGCATCTGCAGAAGAGAGGGAGAATCTGGAACAATGGGAAAAGATGATGGCCTGTTGTTTCCCCTGTGGCTTTGTGTGGTTCAAAGAAGGAACGGGTTCAACGTGTATAACGAATTGGCTTCTGGGGGTCTTTTTGGGCTGCTGCTGTGTGAACGTTTGTCACGCTTGTTCCTTCGTCGGAAAGCCAGCAAACCATGAAAGCCCTTGTGGCGTTATTGCAAGCAAAGGAGAACTTCGTCCAATTACCAGCCAACCTATGCCTCGCTAACGACAGTGATTCATCATTTATGACTTAAATAAATGTTCATTTAAGCAATTAATTGTTCGTAAATGAAACGCACATTGTCACACCTTTCTCAGTAATTTAGCAAGGTAAATATTCTCACGGTGCCTATTCAGTATATGTATTTTATAATGTAAGCCCATAAGCCAAAGTGAATAACCAAAAATTAAGGGTCTGTTAAGTTGTCATTGTGAAATTTATTCAACGTTACATTGTATTCAGCTAACAGGTTCGAACAAAATTTTACTTAAAATGATCCGAATGCTATCAAGTGTCTACTAAACAAATTGTTTAAAACAATCAATGTGGTTTAGTCTTTATGTGTAAACGCTGAATTTTATAATTTAACGTATTAAATTATACATGAAAAAACTAGTCTTAATATCCTACCGTCTGTGAATTCAAAAAAAATAAATGTGATGCAACAACAAAACATGAAGTTAATATGGAATTTTTTATTAAAAATGATTGTTTAACGATCGATTGAACGCCAATAATATGCAAATTTTAGATATTTGTCAAAAATCGAACACCTAGTCTTTTTCACCTAACACAAGGGAAAGTATAAAATCGTTATCCAATAGTTGCTATCAATGAAATTAAAATGCATGTACCGTTTAAAGTATAATTAAATACGTCATTCACAATTTTTATCAGAATTAACATAAATATGTCAAATGGAATCAATAAAACGCCGACATTGACAGAACAATACTCAATCATCAGCCTGTGCCTGTACACAAAGTTAAGATTGTTTTGAACCAGCCTATCTAATTTGGACTGGGCTTATTGAATACCGGTACAGGTCGTTTAGTTTGGACCCTAGGCTGTCATTTCGGTTTGTAAATTGTGACGCACTATTATACATAAAATACATAAAACCTAACTTTGAATTAGATTGATGCACAGTTATCTCTGTACGCAAAGACCAAAATATTTTATCGTGCGGACAGTTCAATAAATACGTCAAAAAGGATATTTACACTATTTATTTACATTACAAAATGTTATATCATATCCCTGTCGCCACTGTTAATTCAGCAAGTTGTCGTAACTTCACGTTGTACTTTTGTACAATTCTGTTAGATAAGCATTAGAGTAAAAGCTAAAGCTTTATTTTTATAGACATTCAAACTGTGCATTAGGTCAAATTAATGTTGAATAAAAGTTCTGTTTCCTGTATTACATATTAATGTGATTTAAAAAGTAAATCCCCAGTTGACTCTGTACCCTGTCGCTCCGTGTGACAGAATGACGGAAGAAGATTTTTATTAAAACAAGATGCTGGAGCGACAGAAAGAGTTTTAACATTTTGCAACGTGAATAAAGCATAAAGAAAATGGAAACTATGGATGCATGGATACATTTTTGAGAAATGTCCCCTATTCCCATGTTAACTTAGCACAATTTTTTCTGCTTTTTTTATCCTCTTGTAGGAAATGGATTTTGAACGCTGGAAATATTTGTACAGCGAAAACAAAATAATAAGTTCAATTTCCGAGCTGATTCCAGTTTGAAGTATTTTCAAGGGGAACATTGGAATAAAAGTTAAAAAAGAAATGCAATCAAAAAACTCCACAAGCAGAAAAGAGCAGCATTTCCATTCTCCTTTTGACATCGTTTTCTTTTTCAAATAGAGGGAATAACAAAGGACAAGAGAAACGAGTTTTGCTCGGGGCACCAACACATAAAACATTTACGGTTACAGCAAACATAAAAACGAAATCTTAGTTGGATTTGCATTTTTTCTGCTTTACCGTTCAAGAGTCAGAAAGAAAATCCGACAAAGGATTTGATTGCCGTAAGTAAACAGAAATCTGTTCCGAATCAATGGAATGTCTACATATAATTTTACTTATACTACGTGTTTCATATACATACAAGCAGGAAAAATCTATAGACACTTTACACTTGTGAAATTGTAAAAAAGGATTGACGCACGTTTGCATCTGCAGTTTCTGTTAGTTGCTTCATTTCTTCCATGTCAAAAGATACGACTTGCTCATCTGGAATTGTATATTATGTAACTCCGTATTTACTTCACAGCTATTTTCACTATTTACATTTCGAGACATTCCACATTCTCATTTTTCAATCCGTCAAACAAAATAAAGTCGAAGAGGAGACACTGAGAAGGAGCGACAAGAAAATGGAGGCGGAAATGGGACCAAGAAAGTTGATAGTGATGTTAAAAGCTTATTTCATTCTTAAACTGTCTTTAGTGGTATATTTTAAGGCATAGCATTTCTGTTCAATTTAGAAAGTCTTCTTTGGGTAAAAGTGTCTTCCTGTGATGCTTTGTGACATTTTGGGGAAAGTGGTTTTCAGGTTTTGTTGAGTTTTCCTTGATGTTCCTATTTTGTAAATTGTGTATAGCAAAGCAATTCATCTCGCAGTTTACATCTTGAATATTACAAGGTTAAAACGAATTCTCTAAATATTTTATCTGGACTGCGAACGATTTCTCGTTTCGCTGGCATTTACTCCAACCACTCGAGAGAATTTGCGGGGACTGAAGAGTAGAGGTGACCGAGTCATTCTCATGTCAAATCATAAAAGCTGTTTGAAAAGGCATGCTGCTGGTACTGTTGTAAGTGGACAGCAGCTCCAGAAAGCCCACACATGTCACACTGATAATAATGTCAAGATGTGTTGTGGATGGGGAAGTAAATACTTGTGCCGGAAACTCTATAGCTGTCTTTTCGTTTATCTTTTCTCCGAATTTCACCCTAAAGTAAACAACTTAGAAATTTTTGATGGAGAAAATGGCTAACGAAAAGTGTAAATAAACGAGGCAACTGAATAAAGGAACTTTTTCACAAGGTGGATTTAATCGACTTACATGGAAAAGTAATCTCAGGAAGAAAAACAGACTTTCTATGCACAAACTTTCACAATAGAAGTTAATTCTTCACGTTATTTCTTCAGCGTATTCAAAGCAGTTGAGGAATTCTATTTATTTGTATCACTTTTCCATTAGCCAATTTCAGATGAAAATCTAAATAATGTCTATTTGTATAGCAAACAAAAGGGATTGCTTCTTCGTTCGTAATACTTATTATAATAATAATGGAGTTCTGTGCTGTCAATTAGTAAAATCAACCAACGACTGACATACAAGAAAACTTGGGTTGCTCATTTCCACGAAATTCAAGCTAATCTACACCAAAGTTACAGCTCCAAATCAACTGGAGACGTGACGACTGACAACGTCACATGTATTCCAAATTTGAAACGAGATATTATGTAGCTTTGTGTAAACAATTCCTTTATCGTCATCAATTTTATTTAGTGGCAAGTGGAACTGATAGTTACGTATAAATGCGTGCTTTGCAACAGAACTGGCTGGTATGCAGTTTCTTGATGGTAATGCCTTGGAAATGTCGAGAGGAAATCAAGGAAACTCTTATCTAAATTGTTTCTGGAATCAGTCGTGCAGCTGGATCTGAAATCTGCGGAATCTTCATCGTCAACAATTGAGACGGACAAGAAGAAGTCGTTTTGTTTCTGACGTGGTGTGTTTGCTGTTTCACAAACTGACAACTGCTTGTAAGAGGAAGCAATTTTATTTCCATTTCACACATTTCCAAGCTGTGTTTGATATCGAATTTGAATAGAATTCTGCCTTGCCTGACTCGAAGGTTTAAAATTAAACGGAAAGGAGAAATTTTGTATGTGTCAATCAATAGAAATGAATAGGTGGTGAGTCACCACTGGTGACTTTGAAAGGGTAACAGTGAAAATTTTATTTTAATAAAAAGGTTGATAGCGATTGATTCTGTATTTTCCAAAGTCATACGACTTTGACTCTGGAGAGGTTTAAGACGGTCATCGTCTATTTTGCTTTGTAAACCTGTCTCAAATGTTTCCAAAATCCAATTCTCTTATACATTTATTTAATAAACGTCTGAAAACCAAGATTCTTTAACCATAAAATGAGATTAATGAATTTTAAGCGATGCCCTAGTTAGGAACATATTTGCCATATTTCGTCTCACGAAAATGTTCTAATGACAGATGAGTGTTTATATTAGCTGATAGCTGCTAATTCTATAGGAATACGATGTAATAAATTGAATTTATATTCCAGAGTTTAACAGTGCATTAAAGGTGTTAATCCGAGTCCCAGTTTTTCAACTATAAATACATCCTACAAACTATTCCTATTATTCGTCTTTAAAGTTTTGCTACTCAATTTCTACTGTTTGATTTGGCGAAAAAGGAGTTTAAAAATTGCCACTGTTTCCCTATAAACGTTTTAGTGTGCCTTATTATTTGTGCAATTCGAACCTACAAAAGGTGTAGATAGAAATAAAAATAGAATAATAGTTTCTAATTGCATTTTGTTTCTTCCCACCGACACTGGTCACTTCAATCATGTCAAACGGAAGAGCATTTTCTCTCTCCTCTTTCAGTGATGTAACGCCTCTTGTGAGACCATTAAGGAAATGAAAGTAGCCTCAAGTTGGGAACCGAACATGAAAACACTCTCTTCGGTAATAAATAATAATAAGCATTTTCACCAGCCAGGAATTGAACTGAGCCCACTTTGCTATTACAGATACATATCTGTTTCTACTTGCTACCTAAAAATGTAATTTTTTCTGTTACAGCTGGAAAAGTAGAGGGCTGATCTGACATTTGAGACAAATGACCTGTGCCGAATAGGAATATCATTACATTCTTGCGGCCTTATCGTCACACATTAGAATCCCGTTTTCTTACGTGTAGAATTCGTCGTATTAACTAAACCTTTCCGCAAATAGATTCACATAAATTGTTCGTGGCATATAAGTGTAGTCATAAATTTAAAATATGCTGTTCAACTGAAATAATAATATTATGCTGCTTTCGGAGAAACCCACACCGAAAGAATACGTAACGTCGTTTATTGTAACTGTCACCTTTCACTGCTTTTCAAATTACTCACAATAGGCTTGTCAAGCTTAACCTTTCTCGTTTGATTAAAAAGTAGTGGGCTGAGAGAACCTTTTACCTGTAGTAAATGGCTATAGTAGTAGTATATATATGTAGTAGGGCTCACTCACGAAACCTTATAAATGTTCTCTACGAACCGATCAGTGGTGACCAGAGCTCATTATTTATTCAAGCGAACTATCTACCTCCATAGTGGCTTTTCTAAATATATGATTACAACACCAGAGACCAGGGCGATAAAAATGCTGCCATTGTCAATGTGTGGTTCAAAAGATAAACGACCATGAAAAGAGCAACTTTCTGTGTACGTAGTTGCGTGAAACAAGAATACTAATATTAAATTGTTTGCTAGCCTGGAAATTTAAGGAATAACAGACGCAGACAGTTTAAATATAGTAATAAAAGATCTATGGTTTGAATAGAAAAGATGGACCAATTGTCTGGTAGTGAAAATAATTTCTGTTGGAAATAAATTAATGTCAGTCTGTGACGTGACGCAGTAGACTGATAAATCTAAGCAAGGCATATTATACCAGCTACCACAACACAATATGTTGATTAAGTACAACCGTCATCCTACTTACGATATTACTGTATGATTACTACCAGGTAAGAAATTGAACGGTCGAGCGAGTATTTATTGGACGAATAAATTAAATTTTCACACTGAAACTAACTAGCCCTAAATACTAAGACTTAAATAAAATACGCAAATGATACATTATTCATACTATGATTGAAACGGTAATTTTCTGCTTCTGAAAGTGGTACAACGATAATGCTACAGAATTGCAATAAACTTGGAAGGGCGTAGTCGCCACATGTTCCCTTATCTGAAACGTCATCTTCAATACCATTACCGTCATTCATCTGTATTCAATTTCACGACAATGAATAAGTGACTTTATTTTTTAATGTTCTTTTTCATTAACCCCAAAATGGTTGCCAATAGATTCAAGTCTTGATCGTTTAGATGTCCAAAAATATTCTCTGGCATTTAAGAGAAGACACGAAATTCTCCAAAATATTCAGATATTTTCTTTCGATTCGCTTCCAGTCCTCATCATTATGCTAGTGCTGATGACGATAATGTAGAGAAATGTGAGAAGACAGACTAATGTCAAAATGGGGAAGAGAGCGTCAGGAGCATTTGCGAAGAGTCAGCGGCGGCATTTCATATCATTGTCTCCATTATGTAACATTAAACGACCTCTTTGAAAATTCAAACTGCACGTATCATCCGAAACCTGACGTGAATTCGGAGTGCGTTGGGGCTACCTTTTTAGTGTAAACTTCAGTCATCAATGTCATTTATGTGCTGGATGGATATGCGTATGAGAAGAAACGACGTACTCCAACAATAATCTTTTTTAACCGATAGCAAAAACGTAGAAAGAGGAAAATAATGTCAATTCTTCAGTTTTACGAGACCATTTTGTATTCAAAAGTGAGCAAATGGGAGTGCTAAAGAGTAGTTTTGAAATGGGTAAGTGGGGAATTTTTTCGACGCCGGCTAAGTGCATTATGTACAAACATAAAATATCTAGACATGGGAAAGAAGCAGAAGCAGAGGCATTATTTCCTGCTTTTCCTTCTCATTTATCATATCATATGGAAAGTAGTCTCTTTTTATGTCTCGCAGACTTTTTTTCGCTTTTCTTTCTTTTGCCCTTTCTCTACAAAATGGTGGTTGTCTTATAAATATCCCAACTTAATGACAATAAGTGTTGGGAGGCATCATATTTTTTACTAAGTTTAAGTAAACCACACCACGAAAAAGGACGATATAGAAACAACTCTTACGTCAAACACTTGAGACTGTGAATTTTCAAGTAGGAAAGTATGAAATCTTCATGAAGTGGGAGGAACGATATAAAATAACTTTCTCAAAATTATGGCGCCTTTACTTACATATGTGAACATTGTTGGAATGTTGGAAATGGGCAGACATTGTTGTTTCAAAGAGATATTTATTTTGTTTCACGTTTCTTCTACGATTCCATCTCATCTCTGGGTGGAATCAAATTTCCTAACTTTAATGGACTTTATGTCCCAAAGACAACGTCAAACTCGGTTATGTATTCCATTCTTCAAAAATAAATAGTATAAAATCGAACTGCGCGTTCAATAAAAACATCTCTGCCCTGCCCCATTTCTACTCGACGCTCAACACATACATTAGATGGCTGCCGCCTCTTTTTTGTTGTCTTCTAGCATAGCAAAACACTACAACAATGAAATGGAATCTCGGATATAGAAATAGTTTTTTGCATAGAAAAATAAACTTCAGCAATTCAATGTCTCCGGTCTCCGGTGGCGCATGAAGTGCAACTTTTTTCCTGATGTCATCTAGAAAAGGATAGAATGAAAAAGTGGCGTTTTCCCTATTCCTAGGTTGATATAGTAGACCTGTGTGTTACCATTTCGGAGACAAAAATCGCACAGGAAGTACATTTTGGTAATCGATTATGGGAGTATAAAATTTTAGAGGAAAAATTTCTGAGTAACGAGTGGAAAGCTTCTGGAGAAGGAGAGATGCTTCATTTAACATAGTAACACTAACAAAGTAGCCTCACATGTGTTTACAAAGGCTGGCATGACCCCTTTGATACAGACCGAGAAGTATTTTCAGCATGATGATGTCAAAATACCGAGCAAGAAATAATGGCAAAGTTTAGCATTTCTGGAGTATTATCGGTAAATACCAGGGAGGCTGGGTTAGTTTCAAAGAGAAGATATTGTTTGGCAAAAGTTTTTGAAAAGACTTTGTTTTCACAGTTGATTTCGCCGTGTTAGTTTACAAAACAAATGTCGCGACTCACTCCAATGTCTGAGTCTGATCATGAAATCTATTTGATACTTTTGTTTGTGACTTCACATAAAAATTCCTGCAAAAGCACATCCCCTGGTTTTTCCAAAACGTGCTTCGGGAATATTAAGAAGAATAAAGAAGTTTTCATCATTCATAGTCCATTAAGTTGTTGCAGGGCGTTTCACTTTCATGAGACATGGCAAAAAAGTTCCAGGTATACTTAGAAAGAAGGCAGAAAAGTCAATCTCGCCTAATATAATTTAATGTGTTTACCGAAGAAGCGAGCAAATTGATGCGAGTCTCTTGTATTAGATAAAAGGGATATGAAAAAGGAATAAATAAATAAGAATAAAGTCAAATTTCAACAGAATCCTCTTCCTTCGGTTCAATTTTTATTGGACAATAAACAAGATTAGTTTGTTTCAGCTCAGCAAACTAAAACTTGGTAAACAAAATAATTTTGTAAATGAAAGAAAATACTCTCACAACTTTATAAAGTGTCATTCAAAATTATTTGCAAACACTAGAGAAGGAAAGTAATAAAACGTTTCAAAGACTTAGTTAGAAGCGTTCGGAATATTTTCTCTTGCCAGAGTCACCTTTCCTTGTAGATATTTTATTTTGCTTAAAAACAACCGTGCCGGCTTGACAGAGAACGACTAATGAGAGATCAATCTTTTCAAGATTGATGCATAGCTTTTATTTCGTTTCATAATGCTTCAAAATAAAATGGACGTCATTTTCAATGCGAACATAATAACTCTGAAAGCTCGCATTTAACTTTCCGCTACTCGTTCAAAACACTCAGATAACGTTCATTCTTTTCTCTCTGAAAAGGCAGTTTAAAGCGGTGTTCCATCATCATCGCTCTCTTGGTGTGTATTCTACCAAGAAATTGTAGTTTGCAGACGTATCCATCATACAAAAATTCCTTTTTTATACACACCACTTTCGGAAAAAGTAAAGATGGATGTAAAAAATTCAGCTTTTAATAGAGTTTGCAAAAGAAGGGCGAGGAAATGTTCCAAAAAAAGTTTTTGTTGTTACTTCTCCTGTTCCCCTTTTCACCCTTGTTGCAAATATAACCAATTCTTAAGGTTTTCGTATCGGTGACTGGAAGTTATTTTCGCATTTTACGCTAAGAAAAACATTTATGGAGAAATGTATTCTTTCACCTTCCAAAATATTCTATAATATAGATACACAGCAGAATATATCATTACATAGGAATATAGGAACATAATTGCCTTCTCGCTTTGACTATATGTGTCCAATTATGAAAATAATGTTTTTCTTCGTGAGTTTTACATGAGTTTCATTTTCGAGAAAATCTACTGTGTGACGGTGCCGGTTAATATTTGACCGAAGAAGTCGGATCGACGTAGTAGAATAAAATTTCGCCTTCGTCTTCCTGTTTTATATAGTTTTTATGTGTGCTACGTTACTTTAGTTTACATTTATATGACGACTCTGAAGACCTCCCGTGAAACTTTTGAGATTGTCTGTTAGTGGATTTTCAGGATCAGAAAGTAAGGAAGCTGCTCAAGAGGGCGAAAAAAGGGCCGTATGACAAAAAGGAAGGTGAGACATAATCAACTTTTCGTGAACCCAAACAGAATTTTAATATTGACTTGCCACCTTCCAAAGGGATATAAACTTAATATAATATCAAGTCAGAAAGGTAGAATCTGCAAGTTCTTACTTTCTGCTTTTTACACCGCAGACTTTACTTTTTTTACTGTTTGTCCGAACTACCTAATTTTTGGTTGGTAAACATGATTGTAACAGAGATGAAGACGACCCACGTGAAGTGTAGAAATATGTGCTTAAACATTTTCATGTACGTCATATCTAAACAAGCTGAAAAGTCAATAGTGCGTAGTACATGAAAAAACATTCTTCGAAATCAGAAAACCCTTTTCTCTTTCCGTCCCTAGTCTCTTTGGTATATAATTTTTCTGGTTAGTATTGACACACAGATTACTCTTTAGTCAATAGTCAAAATTCATACAGACAGAAGAGGTTATTAAAGAGAATTTCTTTCGCCTTGTTTGAGCGAAATACTAAAGTAAATTTCACAATGAGCTCTTGGATCTTCTTGTTTTTTCTTTCTATTTAAATAGAAAATTTAAATTCTTATGGTGCATAAGCAAGAGCTATTGAGGAAACGGAAATACATTAGAATACATTATACTTGGATGCTCATTCAAAAGAAATAAATAGAGTCGTTTTCAGCGGAAAATCCTATGTATGTGATCTAATAAAATAAGCAAATTTTATGTTTGGAGAAGGATAAAAAGTGAAAGGATTCTTTGGATTCGAAAATCTGAACGCAGAAAGATGAAGAAAAGGAAGGTGGTTGAATGAATACATAATATTTATTTTTGTAAGATGACATTTCCTAAGTTGACTCTCAGAAAATCAGGTACGTAATATAGTGTGTACGAATGCATAAAAGTTTTCCCCTTCCGACTCGAACCGTTCCAAGGAAAAATGAATTATTTAGTTTCTACTTCTGCAACTTTGATATATCATCTCTCAGCGTCTACGAATTGCAATTATGTATTTTTTTCTTGTAGGTAAAGAGAGAAGTACGTATTCGCCTAAACAAGCAACGCTATGTGATTAAAATTTTGGTCGAAAGATATCGGTACTCTTTCACTCAAAAACGAGCTTCCGTCGTGTTGCAATATTTTTCCTTTGAAGGGAACAGTCTAAAGTGAACGTGCAGGTTAAGAAGTCTATGTATAACCTTGTTGTACATCTCGCCTAAACATGCCCTTTTTCCCGTTTCAAGGTGACCTCCCTTTTCATTGTATGAATGTTGAAAAGCGAGACACTTCTGTTGAATACAACCCAAAAAGCTATTTTTCACACTCATGTTTCAAAGGGACAATTTAATGCCCCTATCATTTTTTATTGTTCCATGTTTGTAGTGAGCAGTTTAAAATTCCAGAACGCAACCGGTTTTAAATAACGCTTGCCTCTCAATCTCTATGAATCCTATTTTGAGGAGACAAATGACCCCATCATTTTCGACTGCCTCTTCTTGGCGCTAACAGAAACGTACCATTTCTACAGTTTTAAAAGGAGACAAATATTGCTTATTCAAGGAACAACCTGACTGAAAAATGGAGGCACAAATTCCAATGTCGAAAGAAAAAAGTTTCGTTTTATATCCTTGTTCGAAACTAGGAATACTAAAATGTGACAGGTTTGATTGGAGAATGTCTGGGAGAGAGGTGTTTGTCTGAAATCTAAGATTCAATCTTCAATATCAACCCTCTGCTTTTCCTGCAACAGTATGACGTAGAACGTTTAATATGTCTGTCTCAGGAGCTAACAAACGATGACTGAAGGCTTCAGTAGTTTCTCGGTTCCTTGGAAATGAGTGTGCAGCGGTCTGGCTTGACGCCGTTACTCTACGTTGCGACGTTGAGAATTCTATTAATTCTTGCTTTTATAAGATTATCTGCCTACACAAAACGCGACGCTCATATATTATCATCATACCATAACGGACGTTGAGTGCTCTAACTTCTTCAATCATGGATTTCATTGCCTTTCTCCTGCTTTGTATGTCTGCTTTGAAATGTTCTTTTACAAAAAGAGCATCCAACACACGGTTTTGATACTCCTGTGCGAGTAGGTAGTTTTCTTCCATACCGCCTTTGTGTAGATAACTTTCACAAAGGCAAACTTTTCCCCTGTTTTTGAACAAAACAATGCTTTTGTTCCGTGATGGGAAGTGGAATTTAGTACAGAGACGAGTGATGGATAAGGATTTTTTGAAACTTTTCTTTCTGTACAAAACAGAAAAAATCTCATGAATCAAAGTAGCATGTTTGCATTTAGAAGACATTTTCATTGTGGAGTCACAACAGTACGATGCTTATAATATCCCACGTACTACTCCTTCTCCAGTGGCGAGCACATGAGTTTCCTTTTTAAAAACCTCCTTGCCTTTCAACTTTTCTCTTTCGTTGTATAAATAAGCAACTTTTATTTTCCTTTTCACTTCCACCCGTTACATTCCCTTCCCATTGTTCATGACAGTTGGCGTCCTTGAATGATTTTTCTTTTGGGAGGTTGGTTGAAAAAAATTAGAACGAAGTCTGGAAAAGGCTCTGCTTCTGCTTTCTTTTTCATACATTACTGTGAAGACTTGCTGCACTGCAATTGAAATAAGCTTTGTTGAAGCGACACATAAATATACATAATGCAATTGTGTTGTATTGGGGTTAAAACGGGATTGGGCGTACACGATAACGCGTTCGGAGCGCGGACGCGTATCAGTATTCTCCTCTTTACGAGGGAAAGTAACGAAGAGATTGTGCTACGCCTTTGTTAAGGGAAACTGTTTAGGTATGTATGTACATAAGCAATCGGGAGTGGAAAACCTTCACAGAGATTGAATTGGCTGAACGGAACACAGGCTGAGTATTTGATAGCACGGGGAAATGAAATGCAGCGCACCGCATCCACCCTTCAGGCTGTTGCATTTATTTTAAATGTTTGCTAACCAAAAGTTTTTTTGGGGGGCCAGAGTTTACCATAAAGTAAAAACTATTTCGTCTGAACTAAGCGAAGTTTTCTCTGTACTCTCCTTTTCTTTCTGCTTTTTGAGAGTTCCAATACATTATTTTCAAAGAGTATCAGCACATTTGGAATTTAATGGAATGGCAAAACCAATAAGCCAAAACCAGGATGAAAATTGAAATGATTTTGTTTTCTCTGACCATCACGTAATTGTGAGATTCGATTGGAAATAACAGCTTGTAAATTTCCACAGAAAGCGTTTCTCGGTTTTATAGGTAAAAGTGTCGGCTGGTAGAAAGAGTTCTTTCCCAAACTGAGATTTTTCTGTGCAATGTGCAATACATGCGAAGTCGCAGCTTAGAATTTTCACACATGAATACATGCTCACTTGTGGTATAACTCTAGCCGAAGCTTCCACTAAGAAGGAAACAGTAGTCGGCAATAATAATGGTCCACATCACATTTTTGCTGGCCCTGACAGTTTTTCCTTTCATTTCCCCACAATACAATATGTGCATTTAAGGCAGTTTCTTTCAGGTGTTATCTAAATACCCGTTTTACTGAGGTAAGTTAGAAATGTTTGCTTAAGCGGAAACTACCTTTCATAGTAAACCGTCTGGTATTCCCTTTTAGATTTTCAGTCGAAATAAACATGCATAAAATTGTGAACTAAAGGTAAAACTAAAAGAGAGTTAGATATAATACCGAATTGTATAAAAGGGCCACCTAATGCAAACCTGTGACTTTTTCGTTGCTGAAGAGAAAAAGCTTGTAAAACGAACTTATTATGTGTTTGTAAAGTGTTCGTACACTATTTCTATTTTTGCCTCCCTAAAAATTCTGCTTGGTTCGTCAGAGTTCCTCCAAGTCCAAGTTTTATTAACGAAGGAACAACGGTTCTTTTTCATTTGTAGTTCAAGCGTTTTCAGTTGAAAATATATGGACGTGCTGCTAGCCCTTGTGATACTTTTACATATTTTTTACAAAGGCAGAGAATTGTAAAGAAAGAAAACCCCAAAAGGAAGGGCATAAAGGGGACAGAAAGAAAGGAAGGAAGAAAGACGAGCGATGGAGAGAGAAAGAAAGATAAAAATAAAAGGCGAAGAAGACGAAGAAGAAAGTGTGAGAAAGTGAGTTAGGAAATTTTCTTGGAAGTTTGCCAAAAGTACGGAAGTATCCGCTCCTGCTCTGCTCTTTCTTGCTGCCAACACCGATTTTCCAGCTCGCCCGGAAGGCAAGGCCAAACCTTTCTATGTAAAATCCACGGAAACTTCATCGATCAGTAGTTTAATTTTGTAGGTGTGCTATCCTACACCCTGGCCTACATAACGCTACACTGCACCAACTTTCAACTCACTCTCCCTTTCTCTTCCCTTACGGTAGTACGATAAAAAGTAAAAAGGACCGTCAAACACACACACAGACACACACTCAATCTCATATGTTTTCACACATGTAATAACAGAGTAACATAATATTTACATAAAAGGAGAGTATTATTATAGCTTATTTTAGTTGCATCAAAAAGACCAATGTTTGCTAGGATGCTTTCTCTATGTTGTGCAGCTGTGAGCAGGAACAATGCCGTGCCTTTCATAAACAATGTTTTCTTATGTCGACAATGGTAGAGGAGGGGAAGTGGATGGAAAAACGGTAAGCTAATAATCACACCTTCGTAGAGACCCTTATTCCATTTCACTGCCAGTTAAACTCATAAGTGAGACCCGTTTACATTTCACCTCAACCCTAAATGACAATTCCATGTTTTATTCAGACGCACCGACACCTTAAAACTGTTTGTTGTAATATGTACATTCCCTGACCAGAGGACAATTTGCAGCAGCAGGCCATGCAATATTATTATTATATGCACGCTACGAGACTAACGAGTTCCCCTTGTTCGGGTTTCACAAAAATAAATTACCTACCTTTTTATGGTCGACTGGCCTTACTTATGAATGTGGAAGATGAAGCACATTGGGCGTAAATTTTTTCGTGAGAGTAACAGTAATGGAAACAATTAGAGAGCATAAAAGGAAAATTGTTTCTTTGTGGAGTCGTTTCTTTCTTGTTAGAACGAGAGAATAGTAAAAGTGGCCCATTTCATGCAATCAATTTGAATTATGCATGAGCAAAGTGCACTAGCCTTCAATTCATGCTTCTGTACAATGCGTGTCCTCTGGCAAAAATTGCTTTCGTAAGGAAAAGGGAAAATATTCTGTTTTCGCCAAATGTGACATTATTGCGTAATAGATTTCTCCCCTATTCCCCGGTTCATTTGTGCTTTTATTTAAATTGTCACCAGCTGCAAATCGTTCGATAGAAGCAGTCTATAAATAATCTTGGCATTTGTCTAGTGCTACGGCCAGGCCCGTTGACCTCAAAATTGTGAATAAAAGTTGATATTTCACAAATATTGTGCAGTTCTCATTAAAAGCCCTATTACAATTTTATTGTCTTTACTGGGAGACTAGCTGATAAGGAACATAATGTCCTTCGTCAAGGGTTACAGCATTTTCTCATGTTGGAAGCAGGTGTGCCGTGTGCCACTTCATCTGGTGTTTCTGGCTTACCCGACACGACACCCACAACTCTTTAACTCTCTACTCTATATAGACCAGTCCCGGGACAAAAACTTTGATCGTTCCAAAGAAATTGCATGAAGCAAGAAATCAGCTCATGGTTTAAATGTGCGCATATTCTAAGCTACTCGGTATAACGAGGCGCTGCGGGACATTTGAGGGTCAGGGGTAATGCTACTTTATGGAACATGTCACATATCTCGTTTTACTTTTGGAGACCGAAGAATATTGCCTATGCTTAAAATATTCATTATAAATCTAGATAAAAAAGCGTAGGAGTTTTCTATGTATGTACGTAAATGAAATGTAAATGAAGACCGCATTGAACAACTAAATACGAAAATGTAAGTACTTTATAACTTCTATCTTTGCTTTATTAAAAAAACAGCGAAACATGTTTTGTATTACGGAAACCTGAGTGGGAATCAAGTACGTTTCTTTTCACATTGCCTAAACCCTATGATGCAGGTAAATGGCTCCCCTACTTCGCGGTCACCGGGTACACCTCAAATTTATTAAAGCTGTAACCAATTACATTCGTCTTCTTTGGATACTTTTGTAGTAATTAGGAATTTCCTTGTTGGATTTCTCATAGAAAGGCGAATTTCGTTCTCCACTGGTTGCACAACGCTTACGCACAGACAATAACTAAGGAAGCCAAGGTACACACAAATTGGTACAGATGGCTTTTACTTGCACACGCGGAATAAGCTCATGACTGAGTTCTGTGGAAATGTAATAAATTAGCTTACAATATCGGGGGACTCGCTCTTTGTTGTTTTTCATCCTTTGTGTACCTCAAACACATGAGCCTCGATAATTTATTTTATTTTTGCTGACTCGCAGGAAGGTCAAAGGTTAGATGAAAGTATTTCCTGAACTAAGCCAATCAAACATTCTTTTCTCCTTCCCAATTTAGATCGTATAAGCACAGCTTCCACGTCTCTCAAGCGGGCCTCACTAAAAAGAGGAATGCGAATTGACTTGAAGACAACGGTCGAGAGTCCTGATCCTTTTCTCAATTTACCTAGTGCAGGCGTCATTTGGGACAAGGAATTTGTTTACGTACACAGAAAAGGGTAACGGTATTAGCGAGACTTCATCTGTCTATTTGTTAAGCCAACAATCTGAGCTTACAATATTGTTTCTGTTGTAAGCTAGACCCTCAAGGGTTTCAATCTATTTTCCAAACTTACACAAAGTCACGGGATTTTTGGTTGACGGACAAGTGAATGGACGAGACATTTCCAAAAACAAATACCTAAAGGGTGTAGACTCATGAAAAGCACAAATAAACAACAAAGTTTACATTCTCCATGCAGGACGTCATTCGTTACACAATGGGTGGGGTTATCTCTATTTAGTTTTGTTGGACTCTAGCAAATCGAGATGATAAAACAAAATTTTCCACTTTTCCTACGCCTCATTAATTTAGAGGCCTGTCATTAAATTCACTTTGTCAAAACTCGTCAATAAATTTGTCCCGTAAATTGAAAGTTTCTCTGATTTGTCTTTTCTGTAGTCAGCAACGTTTTTCTACTTGTTATTCTAGGTGGATAGACGTTACACAACTTTTGATTGTATATTCCGTCTCATTTCTAAACATTTCTAAATGTGTCTGTTTTCCAAGTCAGAAACGATGAAGTTTTTTAGTACAGGGCCTGTACTACAGGCGTATATACGTACAGTATGAGACCTGTAGGATGTTTCAAAGTGAAGTTTGGAACGGTCAAGGGGAACATGGAATTTTCACTACTCTAATTATAGACAAAATGCCCTGGAGTGGGGAATTCTAGGGTTCGAGCTGAGAAGTTAATAAGGTTAAAGTCCTAAAGAAGCTACAAAAGATGTTATATTATATTACGCAATGTTTATATCGCACAGTTTCACATTTTTAACTAGACACAAACAAATTCAGATACCTACACATACGTTTTGTGTGCCAAGTTGAATGTCCAGGTAGCAAGTGGCAGATGGAAGAAAACACCTGGTCTCACAGGTCTATTTTCCTTGAAAAGGTGTTTACGCTTTTCCTTCCTTCTTATTCTTGTCTCTGCTTTTTTAAGTACGATCAATAAAAAAACGGTGCCTACTTCAAAGAAACGCATGGTGTCAGCACACAAACTTAAATATGTTTTGTGCGCTTTCTTCGACTTCTCTTATGGTGAGTATTCTAGTATAAAAATGAAAGTTCTTGTTTTTTTCGTATGGTATGACGAAGTAAATTAAAAGAGGCGACATGTGTAGCCACCCATTATTTTGATAGGCACAATTCGACAGAAATAGTGTTTTGAATAATAGAAATAGGGCAGCAAGGCAACGGGGAGAATCCACACTGCAGGGAGCAAAGCTTTAAGTGAGGGTGCATTATGCAAGTGAAAATGCAAAAAAATGCACGAGTCAACAGGAAAATACGGAGGTGGGCAAAGAATAAAGTGTGGATAAGTAGCGGCAATAAAATTGGTGCAGAGTGGAACAGCGAAATTAAATAGAGCAAGTAGTGAGTGAGTAATATGCGGACTCTGACATGACTAGCAATGTGTAGTAATGTGTTCAAGAAACCCAAATTCATCCACGTAAATAATTTGATATCATTCTGTATCGGGGCAAAGTGTAACATGTAGGCACGGATTTTACGCTTGTGCTGTGACATTTTTCATTCTCGTGGTAAACAAGGAAGAATGCTTCGTGCTCAAGTTAAAAACAGAGTGAAAGCCATAATGTTTTTGTGGAGAAAGTTTGGCTATTTGAATTGAAACTAATTAGACTCCCATCTCTCACTGGAGCGGCAGTTGACCACTAACTGGATTACTGCACTACACTACAACCCTCAACTTCTCATCTGCTGCTACACAATTATAATAGTTGAAGCGCATTCCTGTTCCACTTCACGGTGTAAAGTAAAAATCTCATAAAATGAACTAATCAGAGTGTCATTCGGCTATATTAAAGTGACAACAGGGTCCTTGAACCGTATTCTTCACTCCATGAAAACAATTACTTCATTTGAAGCGGAAGCTATCGTTACTTTCGCATGGCTAACATTTTCCAAATACCTAGCTTCTATTTGCCGACAATTTCTATTCTAGAACTTACATTCTGATTGACAGAACTTCATTTGGGTAAATGACAAGGCATGTCTTCTATAAAAATGAGTATGACTGATCAGCTCAGGTTTAGACTTCTTAAGGAAAACTTTTGATATAATTAAAAGTTTTCTGTAATAAAAATATAAACCTAAAAATTGAGCTCTATGAATATTCCCGTAACGAGGTTTCATACAGAGCGGAAAATCATTTATTGACAGACACATGGCAAATTAAAGAGTGTGGCCCTCAATCGCTTTCAGTTGAACATTTTCTATGAAAGGAATCACAACCTTCAATGATAATGCTATGATTGTCAATGAAAAATAAATAAAAAAGGAGATACATTCTCCAGCAAATTTTCTACCCCATTTACTATTATGAACTATATTTACTATTGCATGCTGCCGGATTAAAGTGAGATACTTTGACAAGTAAAGGAAATGTTGGTCCAAATCAAGCCTATACAAATGAAAAACACGATCATTGGTGATTTTGTATGATGGACAGTGTTGTGTGCAAAGCCTTCGAGACGTGCTCGTCTCTCCTACAATCTACCTAATTCAGTTTCGCTATATTTGAAATGAATGACTTTACTGATTGGAAGGATGATTGTGGCTCTCTGTGAGCCTGGTGTATCATCAGAATCATCTATTTAAAAACATATCTGCGTCATCCTGCCTATCCGTTGAAGAACCTATGTATATTTAGTGTAATGGAAAGGTGGCATAAAACTCGGAGGCATGATCATTTTCGTCTCTTTCAATGCTGTTCACAACACGCACATGAGTTGTTAGAGAATAAAATGCATAGAAAAGTAATCTAGCAAAGGCAGCAGCGGGTCAGCACATGCGAATAAAAAAGATAAAAGATTTAGACAAGGTCTCAGTAATCATAAAATAAACTCATGTGGCCCCATGTCAAGTTATGTGCAATGTAATCTAGCCAATCTGTTTCATAAAAGGGTTCGGATCAGTCGAATAGTTCACGTTCTGTAAACAATGCAACAACCACAACAACAAAACGAACAGAGCACGGCAGCAGCGAAAAAATGAAAAATGAAATAAACCTAAAAGAGAGTTAGATCTCATCGTTTTCCGTCCCTCCCTCGACCGCGCACAAGAAGAGAAATGAAAAGCCCCTTTCCTTCCCCATGATATTATGATGATTATTATGGTTATGGTGATAGTGGTGATGTTAATAATAATGCTAATAGTAATAATAATAAATATGTATTGTGGATGTGTGTCTTCCTGGTCAATAAAAAATGAACATGCCAGTAGTGTTTCTCAAGCACGAAAATCCAAAATCATTTTTTTACCGAGGAAATTCATTTTCAATTAGGCTTCTTGTTGTGGCTGCACAGTAATGAGTTTTCTACTTGCTTTCTCTCAGTCTCCCTCTCTCACTCACTCGCACACACTGGCACTTGCTTTCTCTTTCTCTCCCTCTGTAGACAGAGGTCTAATGTTGTCGTTCTCTAGAAGTAAGTGTTTTCACGAGAATAATCAAAAGAGGGAAATATTCTCTTTTTATCCCTAGTTCTCTAGTTTTCTCATCCAAGACTTCCAAGTTTTAACAGGAAAAAAGAGTGAGTCAGTCCACTTGAGAGAGGAGTGAGTGAGTCTGAGAAGAAGTTAGTTCTTTTTCATAAAATGCACTTGTTCACTCTCAAAACTTCACACAAAGACAGGTCACAAAAACAACTAAAGCATTTAGCATGCTTTTCTCTCTTTTTTGCTTTTTTCTCTAGTGTGCTCTCGCTCTTTCTCTCTTTGTCTAATCCATAGTCGTAGTGGTCTTGCTTTTTCCACTGCAAATTATCACTGAAAAGCAGACAACACACATTGAAATTTTTACTTTGTAGGATTTGTTTACAGCAACAACACAATAAACAGTAATTAAAAAAATAACAACAACCAAAATAATTACTACGATAATATTAATTTCCAACAATTACATAATTAGTCACTATCTCTATGAAACAAACTCAAGTAATTACCTATTGACTTACAGTTAACTCTCAATTATTTTTTTATTGTTTTTAGCTTCGCTCTAACAGACTACGGTTCGGTTAACTCTAACGCTAAACTGGTAGTAGTTAAATATTATTAGCAGCACTCAGTTTCTGTCAGGTACGTATTAAATGTTGAACTAGAAACTAGACTAGATAGACTATTTATCTATTTGACTACATAACTCGAGGTACAAAGAGAATATCAAAAGACCAAAGTAATCAAGACCAACTTGACTTGACCGACTTGACTTGAGCTTTTGATTGAGTGACTGAATAAGTACCAACACAGATTAGAATATCACTCAAGTGACTATTTGCTTTCTCTTTCTCTACGTACTTATTTTCCCCTGTCAGAAAAAATACAACTTTCTCCCGACTACTAGATGATAACTACCTTGTTCCTTCTTAGTTACTTATGCATTACGTATAAATAAAAAAGGAGGGACGTAACCAAATGTGTACATTTCCCCCTTCCCTCTAGAGAGCCAAATAGTACAAAAACACGCATTCCTTTCATACACTAATACTTCTATAACACACTGCGCACTTCCTATAGAAAGGTACATGTGCAATTTTTACTACAGCTACACGCTACGTATATTATTCAAAATATTGCCCTTGTCATGTCTCGGCACACAAAAGACGGCAAGAAGACATTCTCTGTATTCTTCTACTACAGACTCAGAGAACGACCAACTAAAAATATGAGTACAGAATAAATAAAAGAAAACCCAAGGCTAAAAGTAGCTACTTTTTCAATCTTAACCAACCAACGAGCGAACATAGATTTTTTGATTCGTTGAGTAAAGAATGGAAAATATCAACTCACATACTTTCTCCTTTTTCTCACAGTTAAGTAGACGCTGAGCCAAGTCTCGAGCTTTCTCTTTTCTGACAACGAACTAAATGATCCGTTTCGTTTCGCACAACTCACTGATACACAATAATAACAGACTTATTAGTATTAGAGATCTCCGAGTGTGTGTAGTGTGTACGCTCTCTGCAGCGTGCAGAGAGAGAATGTGTGTCTGAAGTAGTAGCAAACTATCATCATGCGGTGCCCCTCTCTTCCCTCTTTCTCTCGCCGTCTCCTCCGTACTCACTATCAGAACACCACCGCACATACAGCGAAACCACACCACCACCAGTAAACTAATACAATCTCAACGAGTAGCTTTGCATTTTTTATGTTTTTGTGGTAGACATTGAAAATGATAAAGTTCTCCTCAAAATCGGCCCTCTTTCCAACTATCCTACTGCTCCTGCTCCTGCTTCCATGTCAGCACTGGAACAGCATTAATAATAATCATCGTCCTGAAAATAATGGATGCATGAAAGTATGCACTGTGTGCAAAAGACTCCGAAATCAAGACTCCTAATGGAGCCGTATGTAAATAATGCACACAAAAGTACAATACTCGACTAATAGGCTTTTCCTAAGAAAACAAAGAAAAAAACTCTGATAGAATCGAATATACTTCTGCTACCTCGACTATTTCATCTTCTCTTATTCACAAGTGCATGATCTTCACCAGTGAAGCGAAATATTGCAATAAGCAGTGAGATAAACTCCATGCTCAAATTAATGGTGCTCTCCAATGTACATCGAAAAAAGATTTACTTCGCTGGAAACATCCCATCACTCTCGTCGTCATCATCAATAATAGGATATTAAAAGTTTTTCTCCCTTCTTAAAAACTCTGTCGCTCATCCCTCTCTCACTAGGAAAGTTGCGCTATCCATTCCCCGTCATTACAAATCGTCAGTCAACGCGTGAGGTTTCCCTGTTTTCCTACAAAGTCAGATGTATGAATTGCGAGAATGAAAAGGGAGAAGAAGAAGGAACAGAAAATAATTATATTTTCGCAAGAAAGTTTGCCTTTCTTTGACGTTCCTTGTCTTTTGTCTTCACTTTTAATGGTATGTCTTCGTCCTGTCTGTCATTATTAGCGAGCTCGAAAACGTCTGTCCGTCCTTATTTTGTTGAACGAAGACAAAAAGCAAGATAAAAAATAAGTTTTGCCGACTTTACCTAGGATTTGCCTCGAAGCGGAAGGTATGTGTAAATGTGTCATAGCGGGAAGCATCAATCCACCATCGTACGTGTGTACTTTTGGAAAAAGCGCTCATTTTGAGAGAAAGTAAAGCAGAAGATAAAGTCGCTTCCATTTCGAAGCATAGTTTACACGCCTAAGACTTTTCTACTTTCTGTCAACCGCTATCAGAGGGAAAACCCAGACAAGTCAAGGATAACACTATCTTTTCTCCTCCGAATAACTATTTAGCAAATGAATGATGATTATTATTAATGCCATTACTGCGCCACATGAGAAACTTTTTGAAGGGTTGCTCGAACTGCTTCTAGATACCTAATGCAATATTTATGCGATGTGATGTGCGCTGCCCTAGTGCGCCTGCAATTTTCATTTCGCTTCTGGATGGTTGGAAAATCAGTATAATGCTCAACCCGTCATTAATCACAAATCTATTGTGAAATTTAGTCTCTTCGTCTTTCAGTTTTTTTTTAAAAAAAGGCTTTGCTTTCGAGTAGTTTTTATGTGATGAGTGAGAAGGAAACAGAGGACTTTTGACATGATTTCTCTCCTGCCATCCATTAAACAGCAAGGAAAGGAGGGGAAAAGAGCTCAGAGCACTCCGCTCAACTCATAAAAATTGCATAAAATTATAGTGCCTTTTTTCACGATGCTCACATACCACTTTGCTTTTCGACTTATTTTCGCGACTTTCCACTCCTTCTAAAAAGGAAATAGTTTTCCCTGAAATGTCTACAAACGACACGTACTAAGACGAACCAAAAGATGTAAATGGGTCGTGAACAATTGTTTCAAAGTTAAGTGAGTGGAGAGCATTATGACACATATGGAGTGTCCTTTTTTATCAAAAATCCCTAAATTATGACAGAAGATTTGAGATTAGATGAAAAAGGTCAAATGATTTCCAGAGAATTATCTTTTCTCCCTCCACATCCTATTTTCTTCTGGTGCCACTCAACTCACATAAGTAGAACGCGGCTTCTGCCTCCGACGGGATTTTATGTAAATGAATCATTTTAAAAGTTGTAATGAAAAGATGAAAAATAGAAGTAATGACTGGTGGCTGGAAGATTTTGTCCTTGAGGAACCAATTTTCAAGATGCATCATAAGCACACACCTACTTTTATTATCATTCACATTTTCGGCGTAGAAACAGCAGAAAAAATGTAGTGCATGCTCGCCGTTGATATAGTTTTATTATTGACTGTATTAAGCTTCAGAGCATTACTCGAGAAAATATATGTAAAAGTAATTTTTGCAATTACCCCCGTTGTTAGGTTTTTGGCAAAAATGAAGTAAAAACAAAATTGTTATGTTCTATTTGATGCATCAGCTCGACTTTACGTCTTGCCCCGAATGTCAGAGTGGACTTTTTATATTTCCGAGTCAACATCATAAACGTTCCGAAAATGAAAATAAAAGGGAAGAGCCAGTCTTAGTGGCACCATCCTGCATTCTTCGAAAGACCCTCGTTGAAAATGCTTGGAGTAAATAGAAACCAATAAAGAAAACGCGAAGGTATCATAGTAATCTTAGTTGATATTTTTATTTTTATGGACCTTTCTTTTATCTGAGAATTTATTGTGTCCGGATTCACGTTCGAATCACAAAACGACGTTTTTCCAAAAGGAATTATGCTAACCGTTAACCATTATCTTTAAGGATCATAAGTAAAATGGAACAATGGGGGAGATCAGTGTATTCTGTCAACGTTTTATGAGCTCCCCATTAGAACCTTCTCTTCAGTTTAAGAAGACAACACGCGAATCCATGTCTGTCAAGTTTTCCTCTACCACAGGCCATCACAGGCTCACAGGAGGGCGTTAAGATATTCTCTGTAGTGTGTATTCAGCAGGATATGGGATTCTCAGCTAAGTTGGTTGTGAAAGGAAAGGGAGACAAGTAATAAATAGACGAATGACAATAAGTTTACTGGGATCATCGGAGACAGGGAAAGATAAAAGTGGAGGAGTCTAACGGGCTTATGGAGCAACGTCAGACATCATAAAGTAGACATGGTCCATTAAGAAGAGCCATTAAACAGAACAGAACATTGCCCCAGTTCTTGAAACAATTAAAGACTCATATTTCCAAAGTCAGAAAGACAAAGTTTATTGGAAAGAAACGATTCATAAATTGGTGTATGACAGTCAGTTTCGAGATTATCAAAATATTAATTCTTTCATTCATTGAATAACGAGTTTCAAATTATTGCACCACATGAAAGAGGAAAGGAGGTAGAAGTGAGGAAGTGCACAGACAAAGCCCTTAATTTGAAACGCCTGTCTATAATTGTCACCTTGTACAAAACATATGGTGCGCACAAAATTGGACGAGATGATTTGTTTTTATCTCCTTTTTTCACAATAATCTTCCCCAAATTACTACAATGCTTATTCATTTTGCATTTCTCTGGCAGACATCATTATTGTCAGGCTAGAAAGATTGCCACAATGACAGCATCATTTGACTGTGTATTAGTTGTGGTCGAATGGACATCTGTGGTAGCAGACGGTTCAGTCACATAGACGCCGTGTCGTGGAAATACAAAGCACACTGATTTCGTCAGTACTCAAGTTTCACATTTTTTCTGTCGTAGTTAATTTTCTAAGATGGATTTCTTTGAAAATGTTTACCTCATTCAACAACTAAGTACGGCTTAAATTACAAACCGAAAATCTGAGAAATTCCCTTATTGATTTAGGTGGTAACAAAGAATGTGTCATTATGATTGTGACTTGCTGTCGTAAGTTTGCTTAGGTCGTGGGTGCTGATGATGTTTGTAATGGGAGGTTAGGATTTCAGCAAATATAATATTGGAGAAATAACAGGGAGAAAAATCAAATAAGGAGTCGAATTCCTCTTGTAAACAGAGAGAACATGAGAAAGGGTGTGCTTTTACTCTTGCTCTTGTCTCTTTCCTAGACACGAACCTTTAATTCGCGAGAATGTATGTTTTCGACTTATTTATCAAGAGCAGAACAGGAAAAAAGCTTTTCTAGAAATTGATTAAGCAACTTGATGGTGTATTATTACACCAAGACATAATGTGTGAAGTGCAATGTAAATTGAACAAAGTTACTGTTTACAATCAGCTCATTCAAATGTTTGCTTGACTCCAAGTTCTCTGTGTGATGTGTAAATTGATTAAAAAGTAATCACATGGGGGCGAAGTGAAACATGTTTGATTTAGAATGAAAGAGAAATATTTATAAAATTTCTTAGGAGTGTAATAGAAGTGATAATAGGTTCATTCTTGAATTGGCAGTCTCAATTGCAGAAAAGGTCAACTTACACTTCGTTAGCTCTCCTTGTTAAAAAGTCTCATCTTTCCCCTTTCTCCAAGAGAAATTCCAATTACCCCATTGAAGAAAAGTAATCGAATGGCACTTTCCGTAGTGATTGAATTTCCAAATAAAAAATTGATTAGTAAAAGGTTCGTGCAAGGAAACGCAATTACAAGATGACAAGAAGTGTATTTTGGCTTTTGCGGCAGTTCAGTCAATTATTTCCGTTCCAATTCCAATTTCGAAGTTAGCAAATGATTAAAGTTGTGCTGTAAAATCCAGAATTCATTAAGCAGAGTACAATCTTCTTCTGAGCAACAAAAGCATCACGTCAAAGTGAACCCACACAAAGGCAACGAAAGCGACATCCAGGCATAGACGTACAGAAAGCATAAGATATCAAACAAACACTACTTTCATTGCAAAATACACAGAGAAGAGACGAAGCGACTAAAAAATTCCTTCGAGGTCGCATTTGCATTCAGGTAGTGGACAAAAGGAGGCAAAGAAACGCAGGTTGCAATCAATTCTTCCGCTCTCATTACCACTCACACGTCCCTTTTTTAAAACCCACTCTCTACCAAACTTCTTTATAGCTGAAAATAATATTTTGAGAGGGATGTCTCAGCCTCAGTATTTCTCACCACAACTCGTTTTAACATTATCATGCTAATTCCTGTATCTAATTCATCACCAATTTCAACATCTTCATCCTTATCATCAACAACTCCGTATGGTATTGAGCAAGTGACAGTTAATTATAAACATCAATATTTGCACAGGTGCTTAAATCAACATTGTCTACTACAATTTCCTTTCTGTCCTACGTAAGATCTCAAGATCATAAATTTTTACACACGAGATTTGCATATTTTGTAAAAGGGAAGAAAGTTGCGGACTTCCTCCACATTTTCTCACATCGCATTTTGTCTTTAGTCATTATTCAGTTATGAGATAAAGGCTGTGTTTACCCTGTACATAACAGACTGCGTATTAAATTTTGTCACATTAGCATTTTTTCTAATTTTCTTGCGTATTACACTCATTGTTTTTTCTTAATGCTTCGGTAATAATTATTCATGCAGTACTCGTGAAATATTCTCAGGATTTGCTCCTCAGATCTCCATTGCTCATAAGACAAGGACGGAGCATCATGCAAAAGGTAATCGTACTGGAGAGTCTCCTCTGCTTGAAGATGAAATGTTCTATTTTCTGAGAACTGTGCATGGAGGCTCTTTCACGCTTCAGTTCTGTCTTGGAAGATAGGCAATAAAATGAAGAAAGGGTTTACATTACATCGGCTATAAAATAAACCCAACTTTTATTTTCTCTCATTCATTTTCTTTATTTACTTTTTCTGCTTCTTATTCTGTGGCTTATTACTTATTAAAAAGAAAACTGTCTTTTCACTTCTAAAAACTCATCGCAGAAACCATTCTAGTCGTCATATTTATAGCATAAGAATGAATACTGGAAGAGAAACTTTCATCTCGTCCCTCTTTAAGCCAGCGCTTTCAGTCTTGTGTGAAACGATAAAATGCGAGTTGTCATTAAATGGAGTAGATGGGACAACCCAAGCAACACATTAATATATTGCATTCAGAGCAGCTACAAGGATGACATTCACTTTTCCCTTTCCCTACATTTCTTTTGCAACAATACTAATAAAATATTTTCGCCTTTCCCTAGAAAATGTAGGTTTGTGTTTGTGTTTGCGTAAAGTGAGTACTACTATCTCGACAGAACTGCCTCTCTGTGTTGCAATGGTTTAACATGTTATACAAAAATTCCGTTTTTATCCGCTTAAGAGTAGAGCACGGAAGAGCGAGAAACCATGTGCCCGTCCATAATTCCTTTATTATGTCTAAAAGATGTGTACCTACTAGTGGAAAGTAATATTTCCTTCTACACATAAATTGAATAGATACACGTAAAATGGTATCCAGCCTTTCAGGATCATCATTGCACCGTATGAATAGATCATGTTTATTTTCCTTCTTCTTAAGTATGTCCATGTGAATGAAATTTTGATTTTCTCCGTGTTTTTTCGTTACTTTAGAAACCATATGCAAAAGGAGATACAATAGTTCTTTTTCCAATTTCTTGCTCTAAAAGTTCTTTCATTCTTGTCATTCCAAAAATAAAACTGTAAGAATTGAATGTTACGGGGAAGAATTCTCAAAGGAATTTCTTCTGGAGGCTACGTCGAGTAAGGAGTCGAAGGAGGCAAACGAGAAGTCGAGTACCATTGTTATCCTTTCATGCATAAAATGTTCCCTCTTTTTTCATTACTTCTCCTGTTCTTCGTCAATAGCTCGACTTTTAAAAATTGGAACAAGATACCTTCATAAAAAATATGTACTTTTCCCGGCGTATACGAGAAGGATTTTCCTTTTGTCCCTTCAACTAAACGTGAAATCACAATAGCATTAGAGAGACTACAGAAAATGTATAGCGTTGATAAGGTAGTTCTTATTTTACTTCTAATACAACACACAATGGCCTTTCCTCATCGCTTTTCACGGGTAGGTTTCGAATAAGACCATAAAATATTTATTGTGGTGATGTTTTGGCATGTTTATCAATTTCAAAAAAATCCCTTGAACAACTTTCGCATTTGTTGTGTGGTATTCTATCTTTGTCATGCATGAAAATGAAAATGAGGAGTGGACGAATAAAGGGGAAAGAAAGTGGGAAGAGAAGTACTCTGGAGGAGCTGTCTCATGTACAGAGCGTATGTGAGGTACGTATGTCTTTAATGCTACTACTCCACAGTGATGGTTGTTTTGTGTACTGTATTCAATAATAATAAAGGAAGATTCGAGCCGATAAATCATCGTATTTGTCGTAATCATCGTATCGTACATCCACCATTTTTAGATTCCTATTACAATCTACCCTTTTATCCCTGAAAGCACACATCAAGTCAGGAAAGCTTTTGCTCGGCGTTTTTCTCCGGTTGTATTTCGTTGTTCATGAAGGATATCTGCGTGAGCGGATGTTACCCATTGTACAAGGTTATCCTACTATTATTATTAATATTACATATAACAACAACAACACACATAGGTAGCTTAGAGGGGATTGTCAGAATCTAAAAGATAAGTAAGGGTTGACGGATACACCGAAAACAAAATGGCTTATCACGTTGGAAAAAATTCTTTTCCTGACAAAATTTCTCCCCGGATATTAAGTAAGTATACAAAATACACATAGTTGGTAAATTTTTGAAAAGAAAAGAAATTTAAAACAAGGGAAACTCACTATTAAAACATTACTTAGGTTGCTACAGGTATGTCTTTGCTAAGAATTTACTGTTCGCTCTTACCTTTCACGGCACTCAGCTTGTTGCCCACCATCTGCTTCGCTACGAATGCCGCCATCTTGTCTTGTCTCTTTTTGCTTCTTTACTGAGTTTTAGAAAATAGGAGAGTTAGGTAAAAATTTGCCTGTAAAAAAGAGAAAATCCCATTTAGTAAATATTCTACATTCTGGACATTACAATGCATGCATAGATTTTATACAATGTTAATAAGCCGACAAAAGCAAATTGTCTTCGTCTTCCCAATTTTGGAAACTAAAGCTTGAAAACAGCTTTACTGGAAAACTTTTGCATCACTTTCTTTCTCTCTTGAGGCTCGGCTGATGCTGCATTAAATCTCTGGGGAGATTTACGACGAGAAGAGCCTCCTCGAAAACATACAATTTTCTACAAGATGAAATTGCCAGGTACATCAAGTCAGCCTTAAAGCGCTGTATCAAAGTACCGAAAACGTTGTAATAACAAAACCTGATGTGACCTGAAACAGAACCATGAAATAGGGAAAATGTTGAAAATTGTTTTAGTGTCAACTTCTTTTCACGGATCATTGTTCGCTTCTGTTTTCCTAGGATGCGAACAAAGTTAAAGCTGCGAACAATCAGAGTTGTGAGGAAAAAAGGACAAAATGTTTCCAAGACCGGGAAAAAATTGAAATAAAACTGTCCCTCCCTCTGTGCTACTTTTGATTCCAAAAAATTTCACTTTCAACGAGCAAAAAAGGACAAGAAAAAATCTTCGACCACTTTTCTTGAAAACACTAGACTAGACTTTGTTGTTATTTAATAAAAGAGAGTAGCTGGCACTTCCTTGGATAAAACTAGTTGATCCGCATGTGGCGAATTTTATGTTCACACATATACATACCCAAAGAACCCTGAGTTTGTATCAAATAAAAAGGCGACTGCGGACAAGAAAGGTGGTAAGAGACTGAGCACTTTCATTTTCCTCCTTTCGCTTTACATCCATCTCCTTCAAGTGAAGTAAATTATGAATTTACTTTCCTCTGCAAGGGCAAGGAGGCGTAGTCGTATAAAAGTAAAAGATCACAGAGAAAGGTAAAAAGTTTCTCTGAGTCCTCCGGACTTGTTTATTACCACACTTTTGTACATTATTATTAGTGGTTGGAAGGAGGTATCTCAAAACTCAGATGAAAAAGTATACCTTTTCTTTTCACAGAATACTTTTTATTATTTATTTTCACACAACGAGAATTGCGTATCATCAACACAAGATGATTGATGTTTGACCTACTGTGGTGCAGCTGACAATTATGCTTTCAGAGAGATTTCTTTCGCAGAGAAAATGCATTTCAGGATTACTCTCTTACTGTCTCTTCTCAACAACACTTTCACTCAATGTTTATTATGATTGTCATGAAAATGTAACGGTGCATCCCCAACGCATCTTATGATCATGAAAAAAATTATAAAGGAAAACGTGGAATATCTGTGAAAGAACAATCTAACGAATTTCCCCAATTTAATGCTTCGCAAACATTGAAATAATGCCTGTGCAAACTTTAAGTGCATAACTAGTCAAACAGTAAAGTAAAAACATTTGCAAACAAGTTTTTTTTTTATTTGGGGAAGAAGGAAAGCAATAAAAATTCGATGCACAAGTTAGGCCAGTGACGAAACGAAACGGGCAAAACTTTATTGCTTCATATTACACTCTTAGCCTTGAGAACGTAGAAATAGCAAAAAAAATGCTACATTACATCTTTACCTCTTCCGTTTCATGTTTGTAAGATAGTCAGACCATGTTTTATGACTTTTCTTGTACAGCTTTCACTGTACCTCCTCCACTTAACTCACACTCGTATTTCGCGAGAAAAAAATCTGTTTGTACGTGAGTGATATATTTTTATTAATTTTTCATTGTTGATTCCTAGCATACACAACGAGAATACTCCTAGAAGCACTCGGCCTAAGTTGAAAATGAACATTTGGAAAGATAAGTTTATGCAATTTAACTGTTCAATTTTCAACCAGATGAAACATTTAGATATCCCGGATTATATGAAGAAAACTCATGAAAAGTTAAAGGTTTTCTAAACGGAGAATATCTAAGTAGCTGGAAGTATTTTAAACTGCTTTTTCTCTTTGCCAGGAAACGATTTTTTCAGAATGTAACTGGATTCCTTGCAGAACGACTTCTGCAATTTTTTAATAATTTATAAAGCTTATATCGTCACAATTTATCTGCACTCTTATCTGTGTACAAGAACACTATTGAAATAAATGAAGTACTTTCATTTCGTGTATTTCGGCGTATCGTTCCTCCAAACAAAATAAACTTAGTGTACAATGTACTGTGCGTGGACCGTAAACGGTATTTTGAGTTTTAAAATAATGCTGTGTTATGTATTTTTCTTCCAAACTTGTAATTTAGTTGTTCGATATTTTCAGAAACGCCATTATTTTGGTTTGGTGATGCGCACGCAAAGGAGTATTATGAACTTCGTAAAATAAGAGCGATATTAAAGTTTACATTGCATTACAGCGTTATATGCAGTAAATACTGTATCAACTCCTAACTTAAAAATGTTCTTTGTGTTTTTCAGCTCATTGGTTTGTCCTGTTTATGGCATAATATTGATGGTAAATTTATTGTAGTAGAATTATTAAAAAATGTCGTGATCCCTAGGAAATAAAGTTGTAAACTGTCATTGAAGCGATGCATGAAGATAATGGGTCATATTATCAAGGCTGATTGGCACAGCCTTGCCAGTTTGTTTGTTTGTTAACATTTCACTGGTTAGTTAGAATACGCGGGCGAAAATAGGGGAAAACGACTCTCTCAACCTTGTTCTATTCTCCCAAATTCCAGGAAACGAATACTATAAACTCATAAAAAATGAAGCTTTGTCCTTTGTTAAGCCTCCGCTCACCAATAAAGCACAATTACAACGTTTGGACTACACGAAGTAGGAAGGTACATCATTTCCACGTGAAAACTATTTCTAATGACGTAATTCCATAGCTCCGTACCATTAACTTAACTAACTCCGCGAACTTTGTCTATCCTTGTTCCACTAAGAAAACTTCATTGCTCTAATGATATGATGGCGTCATTGGAGAAGAAGGAAGTTAAAGCGTGCCACATGAAAGTGTGCAAATGACGAGTTCGAAAAATTACGAAAAGAAAATCATAGCTTTTCTTTTTCTGTTCCTCATTCCTATTAAGCTATATTTTTAGAATCATAGACTGGAATTTTGACTCCATCCAGCTGCTTGGTAAAAGAAGTGTGTGATTGTGAAGCAACCGAAATAGCCCAATGATGCCATTACCTTGAGACAGGATGTTAATAGAAACAAGTAGCAAAAATGATCCGGGTCTGAAAGCAGAACGGCTAGAAAAAGTCAAGGAACGGAGCTACACTTTTTTTCGATCAATACAATACAAACTTGCTGTTTACCCCATCCGTGCCTTTGATTCACATTTTTTGCTTCATCTCTCTCGTGAACTTCTGAAAAGGCCACATGTTCATTCGTTACCACATTAACAATTCATGTGACCTGTTTTGCTTGCTTTTACAGTTCCAAGAAGTAAGTTCTTCTAGATTTTGTAGATGGAAGTAGTTTTGGTGACCATGCTCTTGTTGTTTTTGCAAAATGGAAAATGAGATTAATACAAAGCAGAGACGGCAAGGCGTTAAAGCAGAAAGAGGTTGTGTCTCGTCACGGAGCCATAGTCTCCTAACAACGATTTCTTACGTAAGTAAAAACGTAGAACAAAGCGAAGCCAAGGTGTAAAGTAAAAACTTCAAGAAACGCAGTTACGTTTGGAGTAGTGAACCACTTTGTGCTTTACTACGACTACAGAAGTCAGCCAAGTGTAAACAAATTTTCGACTTTGTCATGTGATGTATACATGTATATTGTTTGTCTACTTAAAAGTCTACGTGGACCAGACTAGAACCATACACAAAGTTGTAATAATATTATCATATTTTTAAGGATTAAGAACCGTCTGTGTGGCCCGGAAAAGAAGCGACGGAATAAAGAAATGTTTACTTCTTGTGCCCCGCTTTGCTTGTATAAACTACCTAACGCATTCTTCAGCTTTGTGATTACATTTTTATGGTGCTCATGTCTGCAGTAGAAGACGCCTTCCTATAAGATTACAACTTAGTTTCGCCAACTCGGCTTGTCCGGGCTGTATAATTTTTCTCGTCAGCTTTTTTCACAAAATGAAAAGGAGGATGATAAATGGAAAGTAGTTTCTCCAGCTTCAATTTCCTCCATATTTTTCTCGGATATCAAAGTTCTTACTCTGTTCCATCGGAGTAGGTAAAGGCGGTGGTAAATGTGGAGTATTTATATTTGATCCTAAATCAGCATGACTTACTTTTTATTGTCTTTGTAATAATCAGACAGGCTTTTCCTAAATGTAGCCCCGGTACCTGTCTCAGCTTTTGGCGGATGACTTATGCGAGAGAGAGAATGAAACCAGTTGTTATTGCATTCGCTCCGTCTATCTAGCCAACAACTTCAGGGTCGAAGAAGGTAACGACAGAATCATGTATTATTGTACGCTTTGTCATTGCTCAACTTTGTCAAGTTCATATTATGGATCCTGATGTAAGCCACCACTTTCACATTTCACAGAGTTGATAAGGTTTATTGTTGTTTGCAAAAAAGCCTTGTGCAAACACAAATAATAAGGAATATGCTCAGCTTGTAGTAAACGTACTTTATTACGCGTTCTCTCTGTTTGCAGTTGTGCAGGCAAGCGCGTTTATGAAACGTCAATCTTCTTCATTTTGACGTGGAGGAATTCTGATGTATGAATTCCTTTTATTTTCCCAGCCAATCTATTTCGCTTTAATGGTCCCGGTATATGAAAATTGGGAATATTTTGCCGAATTTCTCTTTGATATGCAACGTTTATTGTAGGTAAATATCATTTTGCAATATTTAATCATTTTTGCCTCATTCCATCCGCGGAGGATAAAATGAAAAGAAGAACAGAATAATTTTGATTAAATCTAATGGCGTTTTACCAAACAGAATTAATTGTCTCTGGTGCCGCTGATATTACTTAAGTGTTCAATTAAATAATATGAACTGTCATTCTTCCGTGAGGTCATGTGGTTTACTGTAATAAACACATTCTTGTGGTAAAAGAGGAAGTCTATTATTTCGATTCGGCTCTTCATCTTTAAAGTTGTCACCTCCGGGAGGTGTTGAATTATGTATTTCCAGAGTTATCACGGGAGCTTTTAATGGTCATTTCAGTGCGCAATCGATAGGTAGCTTTACCTACTGTCCACCACCCGGGTTTTCTTCTAGTGATCCGCATTCTTTCTTGAATTCTATAGAAAATACAAAGTATGTAGGAGATGATCCTAGTGCAGGCTTCAGTCTATGCACAGTTGCACAGCTTCTTGTGGATATGTGATAGGAGAGGGAGCGACAAGAGAAAGCTCCAAGTCGTCAACTACTTACAGAAGCCAGTCATGCATAAGCTCTAAAACCCCTGATCTCGCAACTCTTCTTTCGTTTTCTTTTTCCATGTTCTGAAGCGTGTAGAGAAATGTAATGTTGATTTGTTACGTGTGTGGAGAAGAGCAAGTGTGATGTGAAAAATTATTGTCGTCTTGTCGTTCCACCATGCATGATGTCGACCAACGAACGAAAAGAAGACCGGAGTGTAAGCTAGAATGAATTGCTCTTCTCTCCTTTCCCCACAGTTCTCCACTTAAGGCCGTAAAAAGTGAAAGCAAAGAAAGAAAAAACACGACCATTTCGAAAGGGAGTAGCAACGCTGTCTTTTCTTCCGCTGATATGGTGACGGTGAGACAGGGAATGGATTGTAGAGGTAATGTGAATGTGGACATTATGGAAAGTAGGATTTTCGAAGACAAAAAAATGTTCACGAGGACAAGAAACGGATATTCTGAATCAAAAATTCTTTTCTCAGCTCTCTCTTTTCCTGCCCTAATTTTCTCCTAAGCCATTCCTGTCGACAAATACATTTAACTTTATTGTATGTTTTCTCTCTCCTGCAGCTTTTTTATTATACGAAATCCTTTTGATATCTGTGCAAAATATATTTAAGATAAGTGTATCCCCCGATGGGAGTTTTTTACTTACATAAAAATACTTGCAAAACATATCAATACCACTTTATCCTTTCCTCATTGGAATCCGTTTTTCACAAAATTGTGTTACAGATACAGTGATGCATTCTGTTGTTTCCACTGATGAACAAGTGTGGAGCGTGATTCAGAATAAATAAACTATTTTTTGTGTCGAATGTTTGCTCTGATACTACTTTATGTTTGGCTGGGAATCTACTTGCACTATAACAGTGTGCTCGAAAATGTGTCAGCAACATTTGTTTAATTTAAGTACTTTTTCTCACTGATCTTCATAAGCCGCTATCTGTGAAAAGTGAGAGAGCAGAAACTTGCTGAATGGAAAATTCTTGTGAATTGCCAACCAAAATCAGCGAAACCATGTGGACTGAACACAACATTGTAAACAATTTCATTACATTTTTTCTGGTGATTCAATTCCCTGTATGTATCATACATAATGTATGTATTTAAAATTACACAAAGAATAAGTTATTCATTTTATTCCGCATGGAATACGATTTCAATTCAACTTTTGTTCTGTTTGCTGTCTCGCATCGTGGAAAGAAGCTAAAACGAAGAAAATGGAACACAATCATTTGTCGCCGCTGGACATGTCAGAAACACTAATAACCACATCATTCTGAAAAGCATAATGTGCGTCATACGCTGAACTAACCTGTTTGGTTGAAAATGTTAAAAGAAGAATTTCGCTTTTTACTGTTTTTGATAAACCGGAGACGCCACAGAAAGAAGGTAATAATACACGAGGGAACTTGTGTACCAAGTAAACTGTTTATTTGAAAGCCGTTTACTCGAATTTCATTCGTAAACTTTTTTAATCCTTGTTTTTCAGGGGTTTGGCCACAAACAGACTTGCTTACAATTACAATGAGTAACATTCTGCTCAGAACCAGCATAAAGCAATATTATTGTCTGATAAACGTAGGTGTTTTAGATCACTTAAGCAAATGAAAAGCGGCGCCTTCTTTCAATTGCAGAAGAAAGTGGGAGGAGGCCCTTCTCCAGATTGCTTATTTTTAATGGAGTGGCTTGCTTTTTGTGACGATTAAAAGTGGAATTGAGAAAAATACAAAAAGCTGCCTGAGTTATTACTAAGCTGGAATGAGAAAGAGCTGTCCGCTGCAAATGTTTTTCCTTATTCATGTTTCATGTTCATGTTCCATTACTAATGCGCATGTTATAATTTTGTAAATTAAAACCCTTTGAGGAATCCGAGTAATGTAAACTACGTTCATTATCATTATTTTATGTCACTGCTTCCTTCGTAAAGAAACGTGTTGTAAATTTGCATAGGCAATCAGCCGCAAGATAATAAATATTTAGTAATGAAAAATCACAAAATTTCACGCTGAGTGGGCATAATAAATAGAGAATTTTTTGTTTAATAAATGTACCTATTAACAAATTCAGATGAAAATTTCGATCTAGAAAATTTACACAGACATGACAAAGAGATGAGTTTCACAAGAGAGAAAAGTGGAAGCAAAGAGTGATGCCAATTCATTTATATGTAGTCCTTTGTACCATAGATGAGTTGAACCAAGAGTTTCAGATATCAAATACTACCACAGCAGTAAGTTTTTATACCAAACTTCGTACCCAATAAAGTTGTAAACAAGAAAATGTGAAATATTTCATTTCATTCAACGTAATTTTACTTTGCCATCTAATTGCATTAGTGGTGTATTTCAATTCATTCGTCTCACTCACGTCTCTTTTCGCTCGTTTACGACTACATTTTCTTTGTAAATACGTAGAAACGTCTCAATTCAAATTTCGTTTTCGGGTTTGAGACGAACAAAATGAACATAAAAAGGTGTACTTTCTCCTAGAAATTCAAAAGGCAGTGAGACAAAAATTTTCCTATTCATTTTTCCATAAAAGTAACCTGCAAAGTATTTGGCATACAGCTGCGAAGTCGAGATTCACCAGAAGCGACTTCTGCAGCCATCTTTTGTAATCGCCTGCTTGAAATGCCTAAAATGCTTTCTTCGAGAATACTTGAATAATTCATTGAACTGGAAGATTGACATCATCCTTCTTTTTTACTCTTCAAAGTCCTCATCACGTTGTCACAAAAGTCGTCACAGAAAGAGAAAAGCTGGAGAAAGAAGAGACAAGAAAAGCACAAGTGAAAAAACATGTTCTCGCTGGCGACGGCACGAAACCATTGAGTTTTACTTCTTTTTTCAAAAATACATAATCCGCCTTCAACGTTCAATGAATGATTCAGCATCAAAGTCAGTCATACTCGCAAGGACGCAATTCACTCTTAAACGTGACCTAGTACATCATCCATAAAAACGAGACTCAAATCGATTACTGAAATTTTTTACATACTGATACGCTCTTATGTGCCATTTCATCAATTTATTTGCATAATCTGTCTTCACTATTTTTAGCTTCCGGTTGTGGAATTTTCGGTGAATTCAAAAGTTCTCGCAATATGAGGACGTCAGTGAGATAAAGAATTATTCAGTCTCGTTCTTTTCAGAGTCGCTCAGCTACATAAATTCGCATTCTTTATCTCATCCTGCTTCCTCATTATGTAACGTAACCCCCTGCCTTCCTTCATTCCACAAATAAGAGAACATACTGGCTGCTGATTTGCTACCACGTCCTTTCAATCTTTTGTCATCACTTATATTGAAGAGCACTTCGAATTTTGTACTCATAGTTTTAGCTCATGCTATTATCAGCATTGTCGGGTGATAATCAGGATCGTTATACTTTCGTCAAAGTTGATGGACGTACCTACCTTGATGGAGTATCAATAAAAGCACTAAAAGCACGATCATCCTCTTTGCTCCTATTCATTACAAGTCACAAAATTTGATGGAAAATGACTGTAGAAAGTTGATGGCTGAAAAGAACATAGCTTTAAAATTTTCTTTTATCTCACATTCGTTGCCGCATAAAAAGGCGCACACTGATGTACATCATGTCAGCTTAAGAATGACGACTTTTTCGACTGCATAAGAGACAGAAAGAAAAAGAATGCTCCCTCATCTACTTCCAAATGAGTATGATGATCGTGATCACGTCACATCACATTTCTTCACATCTTTGCCACTTGTACCGGTTGTGGTGGCGATGGTGGTAATCATCATTATGACTTATGACTATGACTTTTCCAAGTCCGGACGTACACGTTTAGACATTCTGAGAAGACTGTACTCGCCTATTTTGATATTTATTTGACGCTCTCAGGCATGTTATTATATTATCATAAAATGCCAGGCTAAAATGTATGGAGTCCCTTTTCTCCTTGAGTCTCAACTCGCGAGATAAGAAACAGCAAAAAGGAGACGTGATCCTTTCCATTTTCTCCGCCACTTTTTATTATGGATAAATGGGTGAGGAAGACACGAGCTTTTTACTTTCTCACTCATTTTTCTCTTCGTCTCGCTCCTTCCCCGTTTTGACTTTGTATAATCTACTTTTCATCGTCTCATCAGAAATTTTGTTTGATGGCGGTTTCGTGGTACGAATAGTTTCCCACTAAAACCAGTCTACTTCTGGCTCCATCCAACCTTTTTGTTCTCTCTTTCTACATTAATATAGTCTTAAATTATAATGACCGTAATATTAATAATGGGTAAAAATTATTACACACAACTCTGCGAAAACTCTGTGTTCTATGTTAGCCACTGTTTTTGCATTCGACAACTTTCCCGTTGACAGCACATGAAAAGAAACGAAGTCCTTTTGTTCGAGTTCAGCCACTTTTGTTGAAAATTGTATACCTTTGACGTGGTGTCCTTGTTCATGTTTTCACATTTTCCAACATTTTTCGACGAAAATTTGCTTTGATGCTGTCGAAATAAATTTTCGGGATTTCTCTTAACCCAAAAGTGGCAATACGTCGAAGCACATAAAAAGTTGATACAATGAATTTTCCCTTTTTGAACAGTTTGGCAGAAATTCTTTCTATTTTAGAGACCGTCATGGCATCGTGGATACGAAATCTGGAATCAACTTAGGAAGCCACGAAACAGTCACCTTGAAAAGGGTAAAGAATGCGAATTGTGTATCCGTTGTCTATTTTTGCATTCTCTTCTCAGACTTTTAAAATCTCCTTCCCAGTGCCAGATTACTTTAAAATGTTTGGAATTTTTTATATTAGAAAGAAACATTGTTGACTAGAAAACACTGAAAACTGTAATGTAAGCAGTTTTAGTTTCCCACTTTCTTTTTTTTTCTATACTTTTGTTTGACACAATGAGAGAGAGAGTGGACTGTAACTCCGAACAACTCAAAAACGATGGCCGGAGTGAAAGAAGTGGAAAAAGCCACACAGAGTAAAAATAAACCTTTGAAAAAAGTTTTCTGATGAGATTTTCCCATTGTTAAAAGAGAAAGCAGTTAAGAGATTTGCTGACACAGTTGAGGATAAAACTATTTTCGGGCACAACTTTTCGTTTTTACTTGTTCAGAGTCAAGTAACTCAGCTTCAACCGTTTCAACGTTAAACGCTGTACCTAGGTCGCAAAACTTGGATGATTTCAACGAAGCTCATGAAAAAGACAGAGACAGCGATGAGCGGATAAATTGGAAAGCAGTTCTCTTCCTGTCACACATCTGCCAGTTTCTGCAAACGAAACATTTTTTTCTCATTCAAGGATAAATTGGGAAAACGTACTTGGGTCAGTGAGTGTGTGTGCGTTGCCCATGGCAGAGCTTTTGTTTTCCCAATGTATAGTAAAGTAGAACAAAAGCATCCTATTACCGACATGCTAGCAACTCTACAAAGACGACGGATGGATAACAAGTTGACCGTCTGATATCAAATGTCACTCAATAGAAGAACAAAGCAATGCAGGGTTTGACCAAATGTGAATGAATGAGTGATTATTTTTTAAAGCTTTCACTTTTATCCTCTGCTTTGTTGTAAGCAAGTGCAGATACAATGTGGAATATATAAATATTTTTAAATGGGCTTATCATATTTCATAAGCCTCTTTGTTTATCCCAAATACTACCAAATGGAGGCGTCCACGGATTTCCAGGCATTGTTCTAAAAAGAAATGGTAAACCTCTGTGAATCAGAGTAAATGATCTGTGAAGGGCTTACACGAAAATCCATTCCAATACCATCATCATCATTCATTCATCAGCATCGTTTCATTTTCGTTGTGAGAGCTCAACCTTTTCCCAAATGCGTGGTTAATGCATAAAAATGGAGTGGTTGCAAAGTGGAGAGAAGTAGTAGGTCAACGGAAGTAACTAATCCAATTACCATTCATAATGCGCTTTCACTTTTACACAGGTGGATGTGGATGCATAGGTATATAAGCAGAGGTTAAGTAGTTTTTTACTGCCTCTATGGGAGAAAATGAAATACAAGTCGCGGGTCCATAGTCCATTGTTCCTTCACGAGGATGAGACGAGAGCAATATTTCCGTTCCCCATTCGCTCAATGGGCTTGGGACTTTTCTGCTTTTACGTAATTGCTTGTATAATTAAGGAGAGTAGTAAAATGAGGATTTGGCGAGGACGAGGCTCGTTTTAGTTTGTTTATTGGTGTTCCGTGTTCCGGAAGAAGTCCGTAATTGTTTTAGCCTTGTCAAACACATAAATACATTTCTCATGCTTGAAAGCACAGTTGAATTAAATTAGACTCACAAAATTCGCTTCATGTTAATTGATTTTCATTAATATGCATCTCTACGCTTGCACAAGAGTAGGTAGAGCTCAATTCCGTCCTTCTTTCGTAAGTTGTTAACTCAGAAATTAATTTTTTGTCTGATTTAGTTGCATCTATTCTATAAAACTTTTCACCCCTGTGGAAATCCAATTTCAGCACTTTCTCACTCGTCGTGCCAGCACGCAAGCCCGCCCACCTAAACGTATATTATACCACGTAAGCAAAAATGTATCTTCGATTTAGTTCAGCTCCAGTTAACGAATGGACAGGAACGACAGTTTTATTTTCCCCATTTCCTTGTCTTGACCTTTCTTCCCCATCATTCTTTATTTTGTCCACACACGAAGAAAATTAAGTAGAGGCTCTCTTGTACATACCTAACTCACATCATTCATTATAGATGTGAGCATTTATAATGTCATTATGTATAACCAGTAGAAGAAAAAAATGTGCGAGAGTCAGCGAAACGGTAACCGATATTACAATACAGACAAGGTTGAGAGTGGCGCCGTCGACCACGACAACCTCCAGCAACTCTCTATAGACTTTTATAATTCAAGGCTATTTGTGGCAACCTTTCCTTGCTATTTCTAACCGATTTCTAAAAATACCATAAAAATGTTGGTTTGCTTCCACCATTTATGATAATGCTAAAAGATGAGCAGTGTTAATTCTAAATTAAAGTGAGTCGTACCTAAAACGTAAAGTTTCGGGCTAACAACCTATGTCACTCCCTCCCATCTTCTACTTTCTTCAACCTAAATAGAAACCATAAACGAGTATTTGATAGAGGCAATATTGTGTTGGACTACTTTTGTAAAGCACCTAGAAACTTGTTAGAAACAGAGCTAAACTAGTAGAATAACTTTGTTTTTCTCCGATCGAGCAGACCTTTGGGACTTGGCATAAAGTTTCTACGTTCTGCAATGCATGCAAACTGAAGACAAAAAATTAGGTTGGACTACGTAGGAGGTACACACAACTTGGAGCACCTTACAAACCATACTGAGGAATCGGGTCGATCAGAAACAGAGAAAGCAGGGAAAATCACCTTTTCCTTATCTGTGGAAAATAAAACGCATATATTTAAGTTGTAAACTTCTTAGCATCAACTCATGTGTGGATGGGTAGCTTAAAGGTAGGCTACAAAAGGATGAAATAAGTTGAAGCTATCATCAAACATCTTGGCACAGGTACCTACTTAAGGTTGTTCTTGAGAGGCGTACGGAATTTCTAATATGATATTCACACGCAAACCGACTTTTGGTCGAGACACAAAATTACCTACGGAAAATCTTACATACATTCCTATAATGATAATATAGTTGGTGGCAATAAAAAGGAAACAGGGGAAATGACAAGCTTTTTTATAATGCCCCAATGATATATCACCATCACCATTGTCATTAAAATATTACACTTAACGACCCTGGAATGCTAGGTTCAGTTTACTTCGTGTGTGTTCCACAGCTGCACTAAACGCAGCGTGGAGAGGGGAGAATTCCACCATAATAATGCAGAAGGTTACATTATTCTTTTTCTGGCACCCTGCAACGACCCACAGACATACATTCTCTTTTACTGCTTATTATTAATATATCCTGGGCGGCAACGCAGGCAACTAAATATGGGTAAGTGGATTTACCTAAGTTTGTTTAGTGTTATGAAACAGTGCAAGAAATAAGCTGCAGTCTGCATGAGTACCTACCAATACCACTCTTGACTTGTACTTATAAAAAGCTAAAGTATGGCATTTTTTCCTCCTCTGAAGAAAGAGACGACAAAATGGGCTTGGGAGAGAGCATGACTATTTGAGTGAGTATCTGTGCAGCGAAGGGAGACAAAAGCTAGAGAAAAGAAACGAAAGAGGAAAGTCAAAGTGCCTCTATGAGAAAGCAGCGTCATAGTAAAAGTCGACGCGAGAAAGCAAAGTTTTTGGCCCAGTGCCAATTGGATTTTGTCGAGTATTCCATTTTTTGTTCACTTGTTCTCCTCTTCAGAAGGACGTTACGTTGCTAGATATAGATTGTCGAGCCTTCTCAGAGTTCGTATGACTGTACGAAAATGCCCAGAGAGAGATAGGCGTAATGATGCAATATTGTACTTTCATTTAAGGAACACTCATCCAGGGAACTTTATAAGTATTCTCCTTATGTAATTCTCTCAAGGCAGAAAAAACATGAGTTTCATTGAATATCATTACTGCGATAGTGCTACCAGCTGAGATGATTAAGAAAAATGAAGAGGAGCAGACAAAAACTGTGCCTGAATTTCTTATCATTGCAGGGAAGACAGAGAACGACAAAAATGTACGGTTGGACGCACGTGCGAAAATTTATTAAAGACTGGTTTGCTTTGACCTCTACACACGCCATAGATCCCATTCTTGTCCGTCTTTTCTTCGTCAATACAAATATCCGATGAAAGTATCTGAATTAATGTATATTGATAAAAGGCATGCAATTCCATGAAAAGAGTTTATTATATTTTTTCTCACTAAAATTATACCCCTCGCATGCCAGCGCAGAGCAGCTGGTGTGTTTAATCAAATTCTCATTGCAGTGAACATCTCATTGAGCTGAATGGAATGAAATGAAATGAATGAGAAATAAAAAGAAGCATCCTGCGAAACACTTTCACGCTCTTCTTTCTCCAGTGCCAAGCTCTTAGACTCCTAGTCTGAAACTCGTCTCTACTAACATGAGCCATAGAATATGTAAGCAATGCAATTGTACAATAGTTATTTGTCAAGGGAGCTAGAGCAACATTCAAGTGAGCGCTAGAATGATCAATAAATATGTTTCTTACAATGCGAGTTATGAGCAAAGCAGCACTTGAAATTGGAATAGTTCGGAGAGCATATATAAAAAGCAAATGTATTTTATGTAGTATGTAAAATAATTTTTCCCTCTGAGCGAAAATAGTTAAACTTGATTTTATACTCGAGACTCGTTTCAAACTTTTTCTGACACAATATTGCGTTGGAGAACTCTGTTGTGTGAAACTGTGTTTCGCGTCTAGAAAAACGAGAAAATTTTCAAGGACTTCTCAGCAGTGTAAGAATGGGCCTGTCCTGAATAAAATGACAAAGGTTACTTCACAATTGAGAAAGAGGAGAATTGTTCCTTTAAGTCTACCTACTCTTCAGCATGAACCCAGTGTCACACAAGTTGAGAGAGATTTCTCTTTCTTGAGTGGATGTCATCGTAATTTACATAAAATTACAAGAGCAACACACATAAGAGGAAGGGTGCTTCTCCATTTCTAGCGTGTTATTCCTGTTATGGCCATCATGAAAGCGGATGTTAAGTGGGAGGAAAAGGGACGTTAGGGTTCATTTACGATGACAATTCTAGTCCACTTCGCTCTTCTGTTCCCTCCACTAATTCCAACTTCTGGTCGTGCAGCAGAGAAAATGTATGCATTTATTAAACAAACAAAAAGCCACTTTAAAGCAAAGACTCAACGTTGAATGTTGAAAACTGCAAACGTTTGTTCTGAAAACGTTTACAATGAAGTTGTCCCTTTATCTTCAAATCTTTTTGGGAACAATGAAAATGAGCTAAATATACTTTAAAAAGTGGACTTTTTCTACAACAACGAAACAAAGGAATTAAATAGACGTCGTGTCGTCTACTCCGATAATAATTTTAAGTGCTCAAGCATAAAAATAGAGGACAAGGACAGTTGAGTTTACGTTCCAAGAATAAGAAACCTGCTCTCAAGTAACTTCTTTATTTCACCCGTAACGTACTGTAATCAGCACAATTCACATCTACTTATAAGCGTGACAAAATGTCTTACTTTTAAAAAGGAGGAAAGATTTTCGAAATAAGGACGAGAGACCAAGCTCCAAGAAGGTACTCCGAAATGCCTCGTTACAGGTCGCAATAGAATTTGTCTACAATTTCAGTTTCCCCTGCATTCGTTGAGTTCGCTCTAGTGTAGCCATTCAGGCGTTGTCAACTGCTGCAGCAAAGTAGGAAACAAATTCTGCTTTAATTTCGTTTCTTCGGTAAATCTTGGCTGTACACTAGACGTCAGACATTCATTCAGAGCGAGAGAGAGAAGGAAAAGGCTTATTTGACAATTCCACAAAATGAGCTCTTCACTACGACGGGTTTTCTTTACTACACAATGCAAGCTGGAGAAGAAACAGGCGCAAAAAGAATGTTTTATGCCCAACCGCCTCACATAATTGTGTTAGTGAAGTTGGAGAAAATTTCGTTTCTTCTAAATGGAGTATATTGCTCCAAATATTAGGAAATGTTTGTGTTGAGTGCATTCAAGCAAAAATTATTCCAGTCGCAGCAAAGCGCTTACAGATACATTATTACATTATTAAGAAATGGGGAATCCGAATAAAAATTTGTAGCTTTGGAAATTCGAGGCTTCTTCAAATGGAAAATGGAATTGACACATTTTAATAATAATATTTGATACATTATTCCTTCTCACGGTGGTTGATGAGCCAAAAAAAATCTAGGGTGGCTGAGACGTAGAAAACATACGGCTACTCTGTCTGAAATATGAGAAAATGTGAGAAATGTGAACACTACAATACATAAAGATAAAATGGGTCTTGACTTGACAGCAGCTAAAGCTGAGGAATGGCAGAATAAGGCTGTATAATAATGCACCAGCAACACCAGCCGAAATACAATTTCAAGAAAAACATAAACGCAGAACTGAACTATTTGCGAAGGAATGGATGTATACCCTTGCTCCATTTCGTTGGTTTCCACACAGCTGCGAAAAGTAGAAGCCATAAAAGTTGAGACTTAGTGCTCCATATTTTTTTTCTTTTCGTTCCCATTTCTTCTCCTAGTTATTATGCAAGAGTAAGCACAATGGGACGAACGCTGATGACCATGATCGGTTTTGCAGACATTTCTTTCACTCTCCACAGGAGGAGAATATGCGGCTATTATCATCCAGTAGACTACAGAAGTACTCTTTTGCATTTCTAATGGTGCAATGTAATCGTAATCCAACGTTATCATTTTTGCACACATATTCGAAAGGGGTTGGCATACACGTAATTTCTGTAGGATTCATCTGCAGTCAGTTGACATGGAACAAAATCGACCTTTTCGTTGTATCGTTTCTTGGCTCTTTACCATTTCACCCACACTGCAATCATCAAAAGGAATCGATTTTTTTCTCAGTGTACTTTCTCGTGTACTCAATCTCTAGAAACTAATCTTTCATATTGAAGGACAAACCCAGCTGCTTGTATTATGTAGGAAGGCACCCGTTTATTCTGTCAGGACTTTGTAGCTAACTGTATATGACATAAATCCTTTTTGTCTCTTCGAGCATATCTCAAAAGTAAGATAAAAGAAATAAATGTGTGATTTTCCTTAAAATTTTCAAAGCTCCTCTTCTATTGGACCAGATCAGAGAAAGAGAAAGGATGGATCAGCCTCAGCCTTATCTCAAAGCTTCAAGGAGAAACTTTTTTTGCCTAAAGATAAAGACAAGAACACGGTTGTTCTTACTTCATCGTCAAAACTTGCTTATTACAAAGAGAGATGGAAGTTTTCATTTGGTGTCTTGGGAAACTTTCCTTTGTACAGACTGAAAAAAGTGCAGAATTCACGGCGATAACACGTGTTTTTGTCAGAAAAAAATGACTGTGTCGGGCAGAGTTATGAAAGGACATTTCGAGTAAAAAAGAGTGTAGGAGACTTGGCTCAACAATTCTCTTAGGAAGATATATCACGCGTTGTACATTTTTATTAGCGTGGTCACTAAAGCCTTTGGAATCATGAACAACTTTTAATCGTACATAAACAACTTTGTGTCTGCTGTAAATCAAACGAAACGATCTTACATAACCCGCATGTAAAAGAACATTATAAAAAGTAAATCGACTGGAAAAATTAAAAATAAAAGTTTGAAGGTAAAAAAGTGTATTTTTTTTGTTTTCTAAACAAAATAACGTTTTCCAACTTGTATCTATTTCAATTTGCTTAGCAAAAACTCTTCAGGAGTGTTTGAAAAGCTGTAGGGCTAGTAGATGCTTGCCCGCATTTTTGTTAAATTCTGACACTAAATCACACGTTGTTCGAGACCGCTGTCTAGCACCGTTCTCTCTGCACCCTGCTAAATGTCAAAATGGGAAAACGGGAATGAAACCGTCGACACGACAGTTTTTAGTGGCGTGGGTTCGCGTTTTTTGCAAGTTCTTCGAAACATCATTGTACACTACTTTTTTCACGTCAGAGGGACTTCGAATGAGATCCCTGCGGCAATTGAACATCACATACCGCGACATTGAAATTCTATGACAAGGGAATATGTACGTACACTGACTTTCTTTTAGTTTGGTTTAAATAAGTGGAGTATTTTCCTGGTACAATGCTTCCTTACAGTGCCTTTATTTATTGGCGCCAGGTTGTAAAGATTTAATGTGTGTGTTTTCACCTACGTTCCTTCTTTTATTGCATTAGGTGAAATTTTCCCTTTTTACACAAATTCTCCCTATAGTCTTTGTAACACAATTTCTTCTTGAGAAGGAAATATAATTTTTAGGTCTATTTTCTCTTGCGAATTGGCTTACCGACATTCCCCAGATGGCGAAGTCTTAACCACTTTCTATTTGACGTAGGTAGGTGTAATAAATTTGTGCACAGTCAGCCCAGCGGGTTTCCTTTTTGTTTTAATTGTGGCAAGTTTCATTTCGTGTTAATATAAAGTGGAGTCATTTCAGTCTTCTCATTAGCAATTTAATGCGAGTGACCTCAGGGTATTGAGAAAACAGCAAAAGGGAAACAGAAAAAGGGAAAAGGAGAAAATGAGAATATGGAGAGGGAAATAGAGACCGGATGGGTGGATGCTGACGTCGTTCCGGGGTTTAATAATGACGATCGTATTTCCCCTTTATGCTATTCTCTCTGTATAGGAGGCAGTGGTCGGCCATGTGAATGGTGTGTAATTATTTCCTTTTCCAAAGTCGTTCTCAGTAAGTCGAATTAAGTTTTAATGTCAAGAGTAATCGCGGACGGCTGGGAATTGTTGTTCCACAGACAGAGTAAAAAGTTGCCCGTAAAACAACAGCATTGTGGGAGGATAGGAGGAAACTGAAGGTAACGACTGCCAAAGAGACTACACATTTCATCATGAGGACACTAATGGTAAGTCTTGCTTCAACAAGAATTATCGTGACATCATAGATATAGCGCGGTGTATGGAGCGGAGAAGAGGACAGTTATTAGAGAAGAAGAGAGGAGATTTCTATCGCGTAATACCTCGCAGAGACATAGTTGTCGCGATACTTGAGAAGCTTTACACCAAACAACTCTCTTTGATATACATTTATTATACTTTCCTCTGCAGATAATTCCTTTTTCTTTCATTTATTCCCAGCTACAAATCTCATAATGGAATTTGCGAGACATAAAAGAAGGGATACAGAACGGTTTTTCGTTTGTCTTGAGTGAAGGCAGGATATTCGAAGGATGATGGTAGCGTGCCTAGACAAAAATAATACAAAGTTTTGCTCGCAGGCTAGCAGGTCCCTTCTCATCAGATCACAATTCGCCAGCCTGTCTCTGTTGTTTGGAGGAGTTTTTCTGTTTGACAAAGTAAGTTAAGGAGAAAGCGACTAGCTCAATGTAACAGGAGTGGCAGCGCTTGGAGCACGTAGTGTCTGCACGGTGACCACCTTTAAGTATTCTCTGATAGCAAGAATAAATGCTGTGGTTTCAACTGATCAGTGATTTCCCTGTTTTAGACCACGATGAGTTGAAGGGGATTAAACTTTGTAGATGATACATGAGACTTTTTGAGAAAGAGACGCAAATCAAATTGTGTAAGACAAGCATTTTCTCCTAGGAACACACGTCCCTAATACAATAAAGCAGCATACATTCCGTTTGATTCGACGTTCGCTTAATTTAAAAAATCCCATTTTACTATCATCATTATTATCATTATGGGGAGTCAGCGCAACGATGATAATCGCTAGAGTTCTGTTTAAAATGTAGATGATCAGCAACTTATTGGATGATCATCGTTACGTTGACTCCCTCCATTATTCCTATGTGACTACAATCTAAGTTGTAAACAAAAGAAGGAAGGGAAACGTCGATGTCTGCCTTTTGCTGTGTAGACGTTATATATTGCTCTGTGTGTAGAAGAGAAAGGGCTCAATCAAGTGGGGGCACAAGAGAGACAAAGAGGAAAGCCTGGCAGCCTGAGCAGAAATTGTAATACAAGTTGAATAAGTGGTAGGAGAGAGGTAGTGGTGCTGTAAGAGAGAGAAAGAGTTTTCGTTAAAATGCCCAGGAGAGAGAAAGCCACAGAGTTTGCTTCTCCATAGCTGCTGGCTGTGGCTGCTTTTTGCGCTCTGAGTTCTGACGTGGTGCTCTGGCTGGTTCTGATGCTTTCACTCGTCCGTATATTATTTGAATGTTTGTGTGTGTTTGTGCAGAAAGTGATACACAAAGGAGAATGGAATACATCCATCTCCATTTCACTCGAATTATAATAATAATGCACGGAGAAAAAGAAACTAAATAGAAAGCAGTGAGGGAGGTTTGTGTGACGGAATGTATTATATTATATTATTGTGCACATGAGTGTGTTGTCTGATGTTGTTCTTTGAGTAGAGTTGCTGTGTGTCTGAAAGTGGAGGGCTAATGAAACCCGAACACACTCCAAACCATCATCCATCCGCATCCAACCAACAACTTCCATTTCTCTTACTATATTATCTTGGCTTATTTGGATTTCATTATCACGTCTTTGTGTTCTCTAGAGGGTCCAAAGTATACATATACATTAAGGTAAGTGTTTGTCTGTGAAAGTGAGTTTTCGTCTCGCAATTCCCCTTCTAACTCGGAATTATGCTGTTCAACCAAAATGAGTGTAACGTACGGCTGAGTAACATTACTTGAAAACCAAAAATATCCCAAATCCAATATGACGCAAATAGAGATGGTTTCGCTCTGCCACTAACATGCTAGTTTATAACACGCTATTTTTCCTCTTTTGAGTTCGCATTCAAAAAGATTTTTACTAATTAAAATGTGTGTAATAAACGAATAACTCGGTGATGGTAAAAATGCCAGCTGCTGCAATATTCATTTTCGCGTTGATGCTCAGAAAGGAAAGGAAGGCGGAACTGCGGCCAAATGAATTTGGTACATGAAAAAAGCCACTTTTCAAAATTAATTTAATACTGGAAATAAACATCGTTTTTCTCCTACCGTTACCGGTAAGTGAGAATCCTTCAACCAACGCGAGAAGTGGAAATGAAGTTGTGGGTTATTTTTGTATGCGTGTGGAGACAAAGTAAATAAGAGAAATGGTAAAATCAAATGGCAAAATCTTTTATAATTCAACCAAGAAATTTTCGCATGGAAATGTTGCTCGTCTGATCAGAATGATAAATGGAAATTGTCTCGCTATTGATCAAAGTTGTAGAGTATAATTTAACGAGCTAGTCATAATTAGTATTTGCACGCGTTTCGCTATCTATCGAGTGGAAGCATCAACGTGTCTTCTTTAATTTTAATTAAAGCTTTCTGTTACCTTTTATCCAGACTGTTAAATCAAAGCGGATACCTTCTGCGCATTATTTCAGAAGCCAAAAATAGGATGGGAATGGTTTTGCAGAGAGGAACGCAAGCGCAATATTCACGGATGAAAACACAGTTTGTATTTTTCATGCTTTTGTTCGTTAAAATTCAGAGGCAGTGAGTCTTTTCTCGGCATGTTAATTATCTTTATTGCCATTTCAATTTTAGAAGAACTGTGCCATTGTCTTTTCTTTTCTCAGCAGTTCATCTTTAGATTGGGTTGTGTCTACAGGACTTGCAAAACCGGATGATGTTCTCTTCAAACAAATATATGGAAATAGAAGATTTGAAATTGAAGCTGGAATGATATTTGGCAACGTCACAATTGATTTGAAAACAATAATGGTATAATAATAATCATATTATTATAACATGAGTGGAAAGGCGATACTGCGAAGTCTGCTTGTGGTTTGATAAGAAAGTAGGGCGGATGTGAATGTCTCTGAATCTTGTGTGTACAGCCGTGTAACAATCCACTTTCACTTCCAACGAAACCCAATCTTTCTCCAGTCCCCGGGCCTGAATTCACAATCTAGTTATAGTTTTCTTCCATATTTCCAGCGTAGTAACTTAATAACGAAGTTAAACTTTTCCATTAAATCCCAGACTTCGTTCTTCTGTAAATGGGAAACATTGACATTTCCAGCTCTTCCAGAGCCATGGGACGTGACCCAAAGATGCAAACTTTTAGTGCGATATTTAATCATACAAAAATGCTATCCCCAAGTAGCAAAGAGCATCCCATTTCATGATTATTATTACTTTATCCAAAATAGTCTTAGAACTGTAATGCTCAAAAGTTAACATCTAGAACGAAGTTGTGCGGAAAGATTGAGCAAGTTAAGCTGGAGTCTTGCTTTAATTTAATGCAAAATAGTATCTAGAGACCACATAATGATCATTAGATATATTTCTAGTTCGTAAGATTATTGAAATTCTAGATCTAATCCCAATGGTAATCTAATCTCCGTACAGAGGCAGAAGTTACAAAGTCTGCCAGGATTTTGTCTTATTAACAATACCTGATGAACTTCCATCTTTCCCTTTTTGCATGGCATTTCGTTGAGGAGCATACTTAACTTCCAATCACCCAATGTCTAGGTATTTTTTCTTTCACCTTTGACATTTTGTTAAAAATAGGTTTTAGGTTACTTTTAACCTGAAGACTGACGAGTAATAATGACAGAAAATAGCAAACAATTTTCGTCTGCAGCCGTGCTTAGTCCTACAGACACGCACAAATAACATAAAATGTACAACTTTCAATGTCACGTCAACGAAGGCGATATCCAGTGAGAAAAGAATTTCTCATATGGAGCCTTTCCAAATTTTCTTTGGAGGAAATGTGATGCGGTTTTCGTGTGAGAGAGGCAACACAAGAAGTAAACAGCGTCACATTTTTTCCTTCTCTCACTACATTTCTCTTTCAATGCTTGTGAATGTGTCTTTCTCTTCCAGCCTCTGACTATCATTTCCGCAGACATTTCTTTATGAAATACGAAGGGAAAAGACGAAACCCAGGACGGATTATGTCTTCTCCTATTCAACCCATCTACTTTTGTGTTCCACTTTCTCTTTTGCAAATTAGAGAATCTGTCTGTTTATATATTTTGTTGGTCTCCTCCCTTTCTCTCTCTCTCAGATTAAAATGACGTTTCTCATGTTATATGAGAGAAGGCTCTCATTTCCGAAAACTGCCTTCTACATCCAACCATCACTCCAGTTATTTTCCACTGAGTCTTTACATTTTACGAGCATGATGATCACGATGACGGTTTGTCGTTTGCAGTTTTCTCATTTCACAAAAGGAAAAAATCTGCTCCAGCACCTCTGCCTTATTATCAGAACTCTTCCAGAAAAGGCAAATTTGGGAATCATTATGAACTAACAAATTACGCTTTAGTGTGCAAAATGAAGGACTGAAACTGACTCAAAATTATGCCTATAAGGTGTACGTTAATATTTCCATTTTTACATTTACATTGATAATAAAAATAATGGTAATAATAATAAAAACAGAACATGTAATTTTACACTCCACTTTTTAAAAAAATGTACGGCGAACATTAAAGGTCAGGTTTATTTTAGAACTCGGATTTCAAATATACCACGAGAGGTTTTTGAAAGGAGGAAAAAGTTTGCAAAAAGTTTCATATTTCCAGAGAAGAGTGAAAATATACTTAAATTAGATCCATTTATACGTATTCGAGTTCTCCGATATTCTACCAAGGACTACAAATGGCTCCCGAAGGACACTTCATTCATCCGAGTATGCATTTGGGGCATAAAGACATTATGATAAGGAGAAGAGAGATGACGGAGTGACGGAGAAAGAACGAAGGAAAACGAGAGCCAGGCCCAGAATAATAACGGCAATACCACTCTCCATATTAATGGCTTGTATAAAAACTGATAGGATGATATTCATGGATTACAACTCTGGATAAGGTAGGGAGAGAAAAAGAAAAAAAGTACTTGACTTAAGTAATCCGAGATCTCTCAACGGAAGCTAACGGTGGAATTACCATGTTCATCTGGAAGCGAGAATGGCGGAAAAGGAAATATATGCGTATGTATTATGATGATAATCAGAGACGGGCCATCACATCATTTTTTCTTCTAACTCCGTGAAGGGAAAGTTGTAATGCACACAGGATAAAGATGACAGATGCATGCGAAATAATACTATTACAGCTAAAAGCTACACAGTTCTTCAATTTTAAGTACCTAACCAATTTTGAGCCATTTTTGAAAGCATGCAGTCTGCAACTAAAGTCAACTTATATAGCGTATGTAGCAATGACTTGAATGAAAAAACGACCAGGAGTTGAGCTACTGCTGTTGCTCTGAAAAAGGGGAAATTTTGCGTTATGAAAGCTAGGCACGAAATAACCGAGAGTAGTCATGTGCGTCATTATTGGCTTTCGTGAGCCCCTAAAATTTTCAATGATGGCCATGCCCCCAGCATAGCATTTATATTTATATGATCCCAGAAGCTTTTTATGCCATGTGGTGATAAAAGTTGTCATGTGAGCAATTTTCCTAGAGAAAAGTAAATAAATGATAGACGTTACCGCCTCCGTTTCTCGTTGTTGCAATGAAAATTGTCTAGGCACAAGCATACATTTATCTCAGTATTAATGGGGTTCATTAAAAGTGAAAATATTGAAAATAATTACTAAACCGAATCCATTAAATGTAACCAATTGAGCCAGGTCCGGGTTTTAAAAAGACACATTTAAAAAATAACAAAATGGCAATTTAAAGTGTCATGTTTATTGTTCTTCACTCGAAATTCTGCAGCTAATCATCCAAATTTTCAATACAATGCATATAATAATAATATATCATTAGTGTCTATTAACGGTATTTTTTATGACCGTAAAGTATCTATGTGTCTTTTAAAGCTTTATCTTTGTATTAAGTGTGTAATAGTGAAATTTTTTATGAATACAGCTTTGGGGCATAAAGTGGAGACATCTAAGTTCGTGAGGTTCAGTATAAGCCATTACTAGCACACAATACTCAAACAGAACAAAAAGAAATCCAATTTCTCACACGCAGAATATAATTAGCATGGCTATTGCGAGTAGTAATGACAGGGTTTTTACGAGCCCTTCGTCATTTCGAGTGACTCGATTTAAAAGCTATTTTGTCAATTACCGGAAAGCTTTTAAGCAATACATAAAATGGACTGTTAGTTATGTTCGCCTTAATCACTTAAATAATTAGAATGGTGGATGTACGTTGACTTGCATGTAGTTTCTGTTTTAGGCGGTTTTTATTCCCAATTATTGGTATTTAGCCACAAGACTTTAATGAAGTTTACATCATTATTAGCTCAACAAGCAACTTTTATTTTACGAGCTAACCTAAATAACGTAGTTTGTTCGGTACTTGTAATTAGTGTGGTTTTGCAAGGAACCTGCACGAGTAGCGCATTAATGGTAACCAGAATGTGGCATGATTGACAGGAGACGCATAATATGCCCCTATAGAACGCAACATAAAGTCAAACTGTTGGGAGGAAATGAAGACTGATTGGTTACTTTTATTTAACTGTAATGAGAGCATTACATTGTCGCTGGGTGAGTTGAAAACCTTTTTTCAAGGACAGTTGCTCAAAGTAAATAATCAATACAGCGATAGAAAAGATTGGTATTTAGGTTTAATCTCGTTTTATTGAAATTGCAAATTTTCTCAGAAACATGAATGAATCTTGTAAAGAAATGAGATTATATTTTGCTTTACTTTAGCCGAAAGATCAAAAGTATGTTTGATACATGAGTTCTTGGTAATATACATGCGTATTTCATAAACCGCAAACTAATAATAAACAATAAATAAATTTTTGTAAATATTTGATTCCTTGAAGCATTTAATATCCTGACTGCATAACGTTCCTTTTTTAGGCTTCTTCACAAAGCAATGCAATTTTCATCTGCCTCAAGAAATAAAATAAGCCTCTTTGCACATTTCAAGTTGGACAGGAAATTTAAATCTTTTGATATTTTGATTATGAGCAACCAATTTCTATCGAATGAAAAAATAAGTCGAAGGCTTTATTTATATTAATCGAAATACTTATTTTCCTTTCGCATGAATCGCATTTTCCATTTAAGAAATGCGGTACGCGTTTGTGGAAAAAATGAAAAGACTGATTGGTTTATATCACTGTTTAAATTGTTTACCTTTGGATTATAGTGGATAAACTGGACTAAACAAACAGAAACAAATAAGAAGAGTAAATAATCCCCTGGCTTTCTCATTTTTGTTTTGTCAACTGTCTTCTGTAATTGATTAGGGTCTAGGGTAATTGAATCACCGACATAAATCTCTCTTACACAACATAAATTATGCAAAAGCAATCAATCAAAAGAGTAAGATTGTCTTCCAAAGCAACTTTTCAATGTCCCATAATACTTAATGCTTAAAAACTTTAAGATACGCAAACTCCAACAGTGCAAAACTTCATATACGTAATTATTTTGCTTAGCCACGTCTTTCTGACGGAACACAAAATTCGGTATTTAGAGTATATAATTTCCTGCACACCACGAAATTTGGGTTCTTGTTAGCTAAATATTTATGTCCCATACGGTGCCGTTCCATACCCAAAATAGTCTAATTAAGTCGAGTCAATTACCATTACACGACAATGAAAAATTTTCCAGCCCCTTCGTTTACATCAATTAGTTAATAATCTGCATGACGTCTTTTGTGTTTCTGACAAACTCCCATGCAAGTTTGTTAGTTTCGGTCAAAAGTAACAACTTTTGCTCGAATCGATAAAGAAAGCCTTTGTGTCCGCTACGTACGGTAGTGCAATCATTGTTTTACCCTTTTAATAAAAAAGCTATAGGAAAACATTCATTTGCTTGCCTATATAACACGAAGTAAAGAGTAACACATAAGCATTCAGATATCGCGGTTATGGATAATTAATGATGTTGAAATATTAATTTAGACGACTCACATAATGAATGATTAATGACCAATTCGAACAAGGCAGTAGAATAATTTGTCAGGCCACTATGCCAGAATATCATCGGAATTGGTTGATATACATATAAATCTGGTATAAGCAACATATTTCTTTATAAGTTAATCAGTGTTTGTGGCTGTGACAAAGTTTTTGCGGATGACACTAACATAAGTTTACCTACTGCAACTGCCTCGTACCATGAAATATTTTAGCGATGTGCACCACACCACGTTGTCGAAAATTAGATTTAGGTTAAATACGGAAATCGACATGGATCCTGACCTGGGTAACAGAATGGGGTGACCAATTTATTCTTCATATAAGTGCGCGTGTGCAATTCTATACGTTCCACTGAAGACAATATTATATCTCTATATAAGTCAATTCGGAATATTTTGAACAGTACATATACAACCGTGCTTTCTTTGAGGCTCTCAGAAATCCTTTGGTGACCTTCGTGGACGATGGGAGTTACCGGTCTACTTTATGCTCCATAAATGCATTAAAGAAGAACCTAGCGAAATAGAATGAGCTATTTTTTCCGTAATCGGGCAGAAAACGTCGTGGGATATTGGATACTTTTCTTATTCCATCTCTCATATCTACCCAATCGTTACAGCCTGTGACATAAACATGTGTCGTCTTGAATTGCGTTGATGTGATGGTAACTGTGGGGACAGCTATGGACATATATTATAAAAGAAAAAACGTGTAAACAATCTATTATCCAACATTAATGTCTTCTGTAGACTTCGTTCCTGTTTTTTGACTATTAATGACCAAACTTTGTGGATACTGTGGAGAAAGGAAAGAAAGTGGTGTGGAGCTTATTTCTGTGTGCAGCGTTTGAATGAACTAGTGCGGCCATAATAGGAGGGTCACTCAAGGTTAAACAAACACTGATAAGCCTTTGAAAGCCAAAAAGTAATAATATTCTACGCGAACAAGGATGGATGAATGGACAAAAGAAATATATTCTGTATTCTTTTGTTCGCTCTGGGAGCGGACCACATTATTCTGTGTTTGCGGATAGGATAATGTTGAATGGATGGACAAGAGGAACGAATTACGGGGAAAATGAAAAGAAAGGGACGAAAGGGAGAGAGAGACAAAGGACAATGCGATATTCTTTTATCGGTGAAAACATGAGATTCGAGGATATTGCATTATTGATAAGGCCATCAGCGCGCCTGCCTGCCTTTCATGAGCAAAAAACGAGAACGAGGAATGCAACGAGCGGAGATCTTACTTTTTATTGAGGATAACGCAGGACAATAATGAAAGAAAAGACATTGAAAGGAGTATTAAACGGACAAGCCACGCATGGGTACATTTTCCCTTGCCCAATGCCATTTTCTGCGTTCATTCGATTTATTTTTTTCCGCCGATGGATGAATGAAAATATGGATAAAAATAGATTGCCGGACTCGGTATACTTGTCATTCTGAAAGAAAATTGCGAGTCACGTCATCGACAAATAAACTGCTTACTCTCATAAATATTTCCAATTACATGACTTGAAATCGTGTTTAATACGTAAGATATTGTTTAAAGTGAGTTTTCAATTTCTAAACCTTTAACTTTCCTATTACGTACATACTAGAGTGTGTTACTCAAAAAGGGAGTTGCCTAGTGGCAGCTGGAAAAGAAATGAGCATTTTATGTAATGTAGATGGACTCTCTGCCCAGCCTTGGCTTTACATACAAGAAAGGTAGAAGAGCTTTTATGGTTTCGTAATTTAAGTATAGCATTTTTCAATTTTCCCAAATAATAAAACTGAAATACGTTTTCAGCTCTCATGTAGCCTTGGAAAATATTGCTGAAATTGTGTACTTATGAAAGATAATCGGAGCAATATTTAAGCTATTTGTGATAGATAAACATAAATAGAGAAATACAGGAACATTTCAGCATGTTTATTCACAATTTTCGTAACATCCAACAGGGAAGGGACGTTTCCATCCATAATAATACAATGACAAAAACAGGTTATCAAAAATTTATCATTGACTAAATTTTGCTTGGGTAAAATAAATTCAGAGATAAAAACCATTGAAAAGCATGCATGCATTTTATGCTGTATTTCTAGCTACTCCTTTTAGAAAAGCAAAGGCCAACTTTCACGTACATATTCAAATTTCCAATTGTACTTAATTTATTCATCGGGGTTTCCCCCTGAATATTTTAAAATTGCTATTAATAGAAATTTCTTTCGTGACAGAATGAATTAACCCTTTAAATTTAGCCTGGTCGTTTAGCATTTTCCTGACTATTTCGAAACTCAGAGTTTGATTCTTACTGGTTTTCAATCACTTAGCTGCATTGTTTTTCTCCATGTCTTCTGCAAACATTGCTTTCTTCAATGTTGTCGACGACGACGCTCTTCTTCTAGTTCGCAATGACTCACTCAAGAAGGCTTTTACCTTTCACATATTATTATGTACACAAAGTGGTGTATGTGCATTTTGGGAAACGCCAATGAAAATCACTTTTCGACTTCTTCGTCTTGTTGAGTGCACAGTGTACATCGAGTTCCATAGTGGAAAAAAGTATGAAGAAACATCAAACGGAGAGGAATCGACAGAGAAGCTCTTTCTCTCTTTCTCAATCACATTTCCGTCTATTTCCAAGCAAGAAAGAGACAAACTAGCTAAACGATAATCGTGGAGATACGTAGCTCTACTTAACTTACAAAGAACTAGGAAACGAGAAGGATGTGTGCTAAACAAAGCCTCGCTTTACTTTATCCGTCACTCCTTCCTTCCGCGTGTGGTTTGTTTGTACATTATGCACACTGACTAACTGTCTACTTACACATTCATAGTATTTCCCCAGGACGTCGAAACAACGAGGAACTTGGGCGAGGAGGCAAAAAAGTTATAATTTTTGTCAAGTCGTTTTCTACCAGTCAGAAACTAAGTTACATACATATATCATAAGATGCATTCTGGGAAGGTTGGATGCAGAATAAACTATATTATGTATGTGGTTGAAATAAATATGTATGCCTTTAATATATTGTAGTATGTTTCTCCTTTTGGGTGCAGTTTTATAAAAAACGTAGTGTACACTAGGACTGTTCGCCCTCTCGTTGGCCGTTCCCAAGCGTGAATAATTTTTCGTTTGAAGCCATGAAAGTATATAGTGAGACTCGCGTAATTTCTAGTGAAAGTATTACTCTACTCGGTTTTCCTGCATCGCTCCATCATAACAAATATTATATGCGAGAAACACAATTATTCCATGTCTCACATTTTTGTTATTGCTACTTCAGTAGTATATAATTTAATGCACAATGTAGACTGTGACTGTACAAGCACACTTCAGACGTATCAATTCATTTTTATAATGGTCACCACCCGAAGTTACTAAAATTGAGAAAAATGTGAACCCTATAATTCTTTAAAATTACAAAAGCAAGTGCAACCATGCGACTTATTTATTATTGCTGCTTTTAATGCGGGCGATTATGAGCTGTTGTTGTTTTTCGTAAAGTACATAATATTTTATCATTTTCGGTCGATAATCGTGGTCACGGAATAGTTGTATAAGTCCACGATGAAAGCCACAGCTCCTTTCTAGAGGAACTATTCTTCTTTTGAAATCAACAACTCAAGCTCATCATAAATCCTTTGAAAAGAAACGAATTGTTCAGTTTTTGCGGTTGATGGTAAAAGCATGAATTTGAAGAATCTTCATTAAAGAGAAAACTCTTATGTTCCCGCACACTGCATTCAAACATTTATTACGTAACATTAACACCGATTGTTTCACCAGCAGTTTACGGTGTGGCTGCTCTTCATTGCCGCATTAAAATATATTATGGCAGTAATAAATGACTCGTATTTATGATGGTCGTATAATAAGTTAAAAGAGGATTAATAACTGCCACTGAAGCTTCAACCTGCTTTTGTACTTTATTGCTGTACCCATTCCACTGTCGGCACTACTATACATTCAAATTAGCACACCGCCGTCCCATTCATCTGCTATCAGTAACCATATTCTAAACGCAAGACGAATTATTAATTCACGGATACAAGTTGAAAGAACAATACAGGTTTACTTTAGTATAATCCATGCAGAATGAAATTTGTCATACAATGCGGAAAAACACAATATAAACGAACGTGGATTCAACGTATTATAGTAAGGATCATTTTGTTCCAAGCAAAAAGTGGTATTAGGGCGCATTCGGCTGTTCCAATCATTATCTAATAATAAGAGACAAAAATGTCTTTGTGTCGACTTACGTTTGGAATATGCTCTTAATTGGGATACTATCAGAGTTGCGGGATGCATCAATAACCTCTGATTGACCAATCAATGACTAACCATGACCTTTAATTCTCAACCATTAGCACAAAATGATCAATTAAGACTTATTACACAAGGAAATTAGTGATCTAATTAAATTTGGTCTGATTGACTAAATTTCCAGCAATCAAAGAAAGGAGAATTAACATTCAAGGATAATAATATTAAATATAAAGATTGGTAATGAGAATTTCCGTATTCCTCGGCGAAGCAGGAGCAAGTAACCCCCCGTTATGTGACCACTTTATTAACGTTATTCTATTCCAAATTTTCTACATGTACTAAACGAGACGCATTGAGACTACAGACAACGTTTTCGAAGCAGAAGTAGAGAAAATTTCATAGGGATGTCTTCTGGGAAAAATGCATGAATGAACGTTATATTTAGCACTATGTCGAAATAATGTGGAATACAAAATAGACATTTGTCCAAGAAAGAGAGCACTCTACAGTGTCATCAAAAGATATTCAAGCAAATGTTTTCTTGAAAATTGACTTTTCATTTTAGCTTTGTAATATTGTTCAGAAGCATTACGTTAATGAGTGTAGCAAGCAAAAAGCATGCTACTATTTGATGACGTTTTAAGTAAATGTTTTGAGTTGTGTGGGCTCCTCTACCCGAAGCAAAAATTCCTTTGATCGTGTCGCTGATGAGCAAAGGAGTAAATGACTTAATTTAACATGCCGAGTGAGAAAGGGGTCTTAATAAATGTCGTTTCGTTTCCAAACAGATTGTCATTATGTAAAATGTATTGAGTGTGTTGATGTTTCTAAGTATTTACTGAAATGGAAACAAAAGACAGTTCTCGTCATTTGAAAGCCTTTTTTAATTTTGGTCCATTGTAGAAATAATTTTGTTTCATTATGCATGCAAAAATGATTTTTGTTATCCAAATCACAATGACATTTAAGGGAGCACGATAAACAATTTTGCTGGCTAACAGTACACATCCTAACTGGGCAGATCGTTATCAAAGTTAGTGTAGTAGATTTCAGTCAAGTAATTTAGTAGCATTTATCGTGCAAAATTACAAGATTGGCCTAAGTAGTGGTTTCGAGAAAATGGATTTATTAAGACTTAATTTACGTTTATTAAAACGTTTGCATTGTTTCATGTAAATATTTGCATTTGGGTTGCGAAATCATTACAACGTAGTATTGTACCCTTTTTGTATTTAGTGAAAAATATATTCTCAATATATATAGCGAATTTTTGCACGATAACTAGTACTAAATTATTTAAGTGAAATAAAGTAAACTAACGTTCTGTACTGTCGGGATGTTCACTGTAAGTCGAGGCAAATTATTTCTTTATTTGAATCCTTATTTATTTCTAAAAGCAGAGTAAAATGGAATAATAATTTCTGTTTATAATGAGAATATTTTTAATATTTCTCTTTTAATTTCAATTTACGATATAAACAATTCTCAAAACTCATAACTATAACAAACTTAAATTTGAATAATTTTGTCAACAACAATCTCTTTCATGTCTGCTTTAATAATAGATTTTTAACGAATAAAATTGTCACAGATAACAATTTTAATACATCAGAAAATTCTAAATACAAATGACTAGCTTTTACTGTTGCTTATTGTTCAAAAGATTTTAGCTTAGATTTTAAATTTCTGGACAGTCTGATTTCAGTTTAAAATTAGTTTCTACGTTCACCATATTCAGTTTAATAATGAAAAATTCAACATGAAAGAATTAAAAATAGCTAGGAGAAAATGTAAAAGTGCTTAACTACATAATATATGAAGCCTTTAAATTTAATGTTTAATTCTATACAAAAAAAAGTTCATAAAGAATGTGATCATTTTATAGTTTGATTCTGAATGGCACAGTGTTTCCAAGAGAATGTTTTGCAGATTCCAAAAATTTAGCAGACAATGCAAAAACTAACTTTTGGGTTTCCATGAAAGATTAAGAAAATGAATGAATAAAGTGATGAAGCAGCCCATACAGTGAACAGTGAAGTATATTACGTGAGAGTGTATAGCGAGAACGATTCATTCTTCACTGTGTAGAAAGTAGGGCCCGTCTACCATGGTTTTTTCTCTCGTGCTCGTTCTTTCACTGACGAAAGTGCATCGCATCTATAAAACACCACGGTGCAGAATGGATGTTATCAAATATTTTTTGCCGTCTATAAATAGTTTCATAGAAAATATTAAGACAAATGCAGAGTTTGTATTCTAATATGGCATGGCATCGTGACACGTTTTGGTTGGATTCATCGTCATCCACTTCGAACAATGTATTATATATATTTTTTTGCTCAACTTCCCGTGTGCAGCACTCTTTTTTCTTCTCTCGCTCTCATTTTCCCGTTTTTGCAGTAGAAGCAGTGACGAAGTAAAAGTTCGCATTTTGGGTGTATAGTCATGTATAGAAACTGGGGAGAACTGACGAGTCGCTGCATGGAACGGTTGTAACTCGTGCCAGTGCCACTGCAGCAACATTGCCTCTACAAAGTACTACTCCAGCAGAACAGCAGTAGATACTCTGTATAGTACCAGTGCGGTAGAGAGAAGTAGTTTTTTACTTTGGACACAATGAACCAGCAACGACTGAACGAGCTTGTGTATAATAATGCCATAGCCTGCTTCAGCTTTCCCACTTTACTTTCACTCGTGGTTCCTCTTTTCCTTTCTTTCTCTCTACTTTTACAGGGAGAAGAGATACATTCCTTTTTGACCTGCATTTTTCTCGGCATTTTCTGCACAAGTATGTTCTACAGCTGCTTCGGCTCCACAGCCACTCCTTCCCTCATCTGTGAACACGGTCTCTTTTGTGAGAGCGAGAGAAAGGGAAAAACTTTCGCCAGCCAGTTTGCTGTAGCAAGAATACATACACATGGACGAAAGAAGCAGTGAAAATATTTTTTGTAAAAATATCTATTATATTCTACGAGATGATCCTCCAGTGACATGTATACTTTTTATTATCGTATGGCCGACTATAACTTGTACGTAATATCTCAACTCCCATTGTGGACTAAACAAGCAAATCGTTTTTCTACGAATCAGTCAAATTTATTAATTTGGTGACTCCATTGACCCCTCAGTATAGGTTTCCTAGCACTCCCTTTAACATATATAGCGTAATTGAAATGATAATGTCTTACGGCAGTTGAACCAAGCCTATACGAACATGTATTTAATCCCATGCTGTCAAAAGTGGATAATTTCCATTTGGAATAGCTAATCAAAATGGTTTTTCCCCGAGATAAGAATCTTTACTGCATCATAATTTCTGACACACGTTTTGTCTCGCCTTTTGTTTGAAATTCCTTTTCATGTGATCACTGCGTCAATCTGACAAATTAATGGAATCCCTGATTTGACTGAGAATGTGTACATAAAATAGAAATTAAGTCGCCGGCATATTGTTATAATGTTTGACGTCAATTACTGTTCCTCCAAGATTATTCAATTGAGTTTTATGGCAGAGCTGGGAATGCAGACAAAGGTAAAATTATCGTATCAATTTTACTCACTCTAAAATAGTGAACCCTTTTGTTTGTTTGTTCTCATTTATTAAATTGCTTCATAATATACATTACTAAAATTAAACAATATTTTCTGTATTCTTACGTAATCCATGATACATTTAAAATGAATGAGGGAGAAATGAAAACATAGTCAACAAAAGCGTGTGTTTGTGTGTGTAAATACACAGTGAAAAACGACCATTCAAGAAAATCAATACCTTTCCTTTATTTTTGGTGCATACTAGTTCTACTACGACTACAACTCTGCCGCTTCTCCTGCGAGCCCTGCTTTCACTGAAGCAGTACTCCCTCCAAACTCTCTCTCTCTCTTGCACACACACTCACTCACGCCAGACTCAACTCCAGCTTCATGTGAATCTATAGTTTTTGAGGAACTGAAAGAAACATGCTACTCTCGTTGAGCCAGCTTAACTTTGTGGCAGGAAGGAAAAATACGTAATATTGACACGTTCGTGTGTATAACTCACTCGAGAAAACCATACCATTTTTTTCTTTCTGCTCCTACGACAAACTAGATTCTGATGACAATAACCGGGATGCTTGCGATACATCTTTTTCCTCTTTTCCTTTTCCACCTATTTTTATTTACGGATGTAGTGAGAGGGACGGGAACGGCTGCAGCACATACTAAACTGGCATCGTATTCTACTATAGCAACTCATGTGAGAAAGTGTGACTCGTCTCCGTGTGTTCGTCCCGTCCTATCAGCTGAGAGTGAAATATCGAAGAAAAGCTCTACTCCAAGACGCAACCTTTCTCTTGTATGTTTTATTTTCTTCCCATTCCATTGCCTCGACAAGTTTACTTACACTCCTTACAATTTTCCTTCCTCTTCCCAAAAACCGTTCCATTCTCTTTCTTGCAACTACGAGGGCAAACAAAGTAAGTAAATAAGCATTTTTCTCGATTTGCTCTAACGTTGGTGCAGAGGAAAGGAAAATTCTCTCCATTGTTTCCGACTGCGATACAAACGACTCGCTAATTTGGAGTGAATCTCGGATAAAGCGTGTAAATAAATAATGTCGCATTGAAGGTACGCCTCTTGGAGTGGAGCGAGGGAGGATGGTACAGTGTTCGAGCTGCGAGTCTCTGCTGTAAGATCGGTATCGGGCTTTCAATACTAAAATATTATTAAATAATATCAAATAAATTTTCAGACGTTTCATACAAATCCCTTTACTCGACGTAGAGATAAACACGCTGTGCGACATTCTCGCGAATCAGGTATCTTGTTGACTTGGCTCGGCTCTCACACATAAAATCAAAAAAGAGAAGAGTGAGAGAGAAAGACGGTCGCACTTTCTCTCTGCTCTCGCCCTCTCTCACTAATACGATTTGCAAATGGAGTAAGTAATACGACTAAACGAGAACAAGTCTCAGGAGAGAGGCACTTACTTATATTGATGCTACTTATGACTTCCTTTTTTATATCATTGGACTTATCCTGTATGACAAAATAGGGATAATAAGTGGCATTACTTCAAATGGGATTTCCCCTTTCTCTTGTAAGCGCTGCTTCTCAGGTTTCGTGAGCGAAAAAAATTCGTTTGCTATTGACTTTGTTATCGTTATCATTTCCTCCATTCTCCAATTTCCCCTGGATATATTTTAAAGAGCTTATGACTTGTATTATCTGCGAAATAAATACTAGCTCACGGATGGGCATGTATCGTTTCGTTTCTCGTTTTGTTTATTTATACTTTGACTCTTCAAATAAAGAAGACGAGTTCATAGATTTGTTGACAAATGGCAAGCTGCAAGTCAGGTCACATTTTCCTCTTTCTCTCTTTGATGGACTCACGCGGGGAGAATAATGAATTGGCAGTTGTGTGGAGTCGTTACTCGCGTTTTATGCCTCTTTGTTTTTATGTTTTTACTACGTGTGTAGGTGTGGTTTTCCGGGGAAAAGAAGACATTTGGTATGTTTGAGTGGGTTCAAAATATGCGTTGGAGTCATGTTACATAATAAAGAGGAAACCGAACGATGTGACATAAATATTTTGGTACTACTCGCACAAATTTCATTGCAGCTCTCGCCGAAACACTAACAACATGCGAGTGAGCGAGGGAAGGAAAGACGAAGGCAATATAAAATTGAATGCAGACTTTGTCATGGAGGAGTGAAAAAAACAAATAATAAAGACTCACGTGGTTTGGCTCAATGCTCGAGTGCGCTGTCTTCTTTGTGCCTGAGTAATTATTTACGGAACAAAGCAACAAAACTTTCGACAGGATTTTTTCTTGTTTTTATTGTTTCTTATCTGTATCACTCGACCACAGTTACGCAAGAGCAACACAATACATCGAGTACGCAGATTTGTAACAGCAGTGGGACAAGGTCTGAAGATGCTTTTTCTTGTGTTAAGAAATATAAAAACGTTGAGCAAGACGTCAGAGCGTTGAAGCAGAGATTGACGAAAGGAAGTAGAAATAATTATATATATATTTTTTGGAAAAAAATGCGACGGTGATGAGACAGATGAAACAAGTATTTAGTGGGTAAATGAAACTTGATAGCACTCCAAAATGATTACGAGGAGTTATTAACTTTTATGGCTTGAGACGAAAATGTACGGATAAAGATGATACGCGTGCATGGAACAAATTGACGAACTTGTTTTCGTTTCCTGTAACCGGAATAACATTAACACACACGAAGAAGAAGTAGGAGAAAGGAAGAATGCCGAGTAAGGTTTCGCTTATTTTTCTGCTGTTGTGAAAGGTCAAAGATAAATGAATCGCACAGGTTGAAGGAGTGGAGATGGCTGGTGTGTAGGATGAAGAAGAATGTTACAAGATATTTTTATATATTTGAAATGTGCTCGTTTTGTCTTTTTATGGCTTTCTCTGGTGAAAACAGGAGAGGAAGGCGTGAAGAATTATCTCGTGTGATGACGAAGGGAACACATACGTACAATAATAATATATAATTTCGGTGCTGCTGGTGATGATGAGAAGAACACAGTTGAGGAGGAGGGAAAGAGGGGAAGTTTTGTGTGAGAGTATGTACGTATGAGAGTTTAGAGTCGTTACGAAGGAGAAGTTTTAGGAGGGAAAATAAAAAAAATGTTGGAGAGAGAGGAGGAAAAAATCTTGCTTTCGGTGCACCTTCTTCTTCCCAATTTTTTTCCCTCTGCAAGATGTGATTCTGTTTCCTTCGTTGAAAAAGATTATTTCTCCGGCGTTCTGAAAAAGATCCACCTCTCAGTCAATATTTTCTTGATTTGTAGGATTTTTTTCCTTCTTCGAAAACTTGTCTTCAGTGGGAATGACGAAAAAAACGACAAAAAATGATTATTGCAGAGAGAATGTACGCCGTCTGAAAATAAAATATTTCAGAGATGCAGGTTGCGTGTGTTTATGTGTCTGCTGCCGTTGCTGCTGCAGAAAAACGCCTCTCTTCCTCTGTCTCTGTCAATGTTATGTTTTGACTAGTACAGGAACTATGTGGATTTTATACTATTTTGTTCGCTGGAGGAGAAAGTCGTGAAGCAGTAGTGGTATGCTCCACTGTGGTCTTGGTCGTGGTAGTGAAAAGTAGAGAATTGCTAGACAAGCTGATCATTCCACCAACACAGCCACATACGTACTAGCCGTAGCAAGAGCTATGCCGTCGAAGAGGAGTGAAACAGCGGAACCATGCTGCAGCATAACACATAAGCTCACAAAGCTCGTATCCTGTGTACAGTTAAAATTTGGAGGGCAGGACACACGCCACCTAAACCGTGCCTTATATAAAGCCCATTTTATATGCCGCTTACTTCCACTACAAAACATCATTTTTATACTCGGTTCTCGCATGGTGCCTATTTCCATCCTGTCAGAATCACAGATCCCTATTACATCATTTTTAGGTAGATATGCTTCTATACGTATATATTATGCATGGTTATTGTGACAGAGTAAAGTTTTTATGGCTGATGTGTTGTACGGAGAATGCATGCATAGATTTGTCGATGTGGTGGAGTAAGTAGAAAATGAAATGAAGTGAGAGAGAAAAGAGAAAGCGTGCTTAAAAGTGGCAGAAGCAACTAGACTAGGCAGCAGTCAGTTGGTAGCATGACATCAAGAGTTTTCACAATATTTCACGGAGAAAGAAACCTTCGTACCAGCAAGAGTAAAGTATGCACTGCATGCAGCCATTTCCTATACTTTCTTCTCCACGCTAATAATAGTAGTAATAATAATAATGCAAACATTTTGGGCACATTCGGACACATATAATATTATGCATGTATCTCTCTCCAGCGGGAGAGTGAGCAATACAAAATTGTGCAGAAACAGTCAAAAAGTATTGAATATGAAAGTTTCGAAGGAATAAATGTAGAAAGGCTGCTGGAGTAGAGTGAAACGGCTCCAGCTCTCTCATTTTCTTGTGTTATTTACTCAGAGAAAAGGAGAGTGGTAGTTCTGGCGTGCATGTTCATGGGAGGAACAGCAGGAGTTTTGCTTTGCCATAGTAAATTTTGAGCAAAGTAAAGTAGTAGCATCGCCAGCAAGGAACGAGCAAGAAAGAAAAAAATTGTATTAAATAGAAGAGAAGAGAAAGGGAATGAATTTGATGTAGTTGCATGGCTAGCATGGAGCCATGTGTTCCATAGAAAAAGAGGAAAAAAATCTAAAGTATACGGAGAAACGCGCAAGGCATAACCACACCACACCATAATCATATCTATACAAAGTAAACGAGGGAGAGTGAGAGCTTCGCAGCAGTGTGTACAACAAAGTGCTGGAAGAATTGGGATGGGCTATCCTGACCGTATCCAGAAACTTTCACACACACACAGAACGAGACTGCTGCAGTTCCAGACTGAATGAATATCTTGCCATTTTGAAGAATGCCTTTCTCTCCGTCTAAAGCTCCTTGTCGTCCTCTGCCCTTTCACTGCTTTGCTTTATGTTTCCTCTCTGGAAGAATGTTTAAAAACGAGCAAAACCTTTATGATACAGGGGGAGCAGTGCCAAAGTAGTTAGAGCCTTTCTCTCTTGCTAAATCCAACTTTGCTGTCACCTCGCACAATTCCTTCACCAACTTCACCTTCACTTCATCAACCTAGCACATATTATGTAGTCTCATACATTTATACAATCATAAGATGAAAGAGAAAAGTGCATTAACTTGAGGAATTTAACGACGAAACACATACTCTGTATACAAATATACCGTTACTATATCAGAGTAGAAATGCCGCGTAAAACAAGCAAGCTGTATAATCCCAACTCGTCGAAGCTGGGTGGTAAGGCACTAAAAGCAAGTTTCAGCCTCTATAATGATATGATTTTATCCCCAGTTCGTAACTCCAATTTCACAATATAACATATACAATACATACATAATTTGGGTGTGTATGTCTACGCGGCCGTGACTGGAGCCAGCTTAACCGTAATACTTTAGTAACTCGTTAATTTATCAACAACAGTAGCATCGGTCATGGGAAAAGTAGAGAAAATACGAAAGCGGCTCCAAAGTAAATACGTGCTTTCTTTCTCACTAGCACACTTTTGTCGACGGTGACCGCTTCACCAACTCGAAGAGAGAGAAAAAACAACAAATGAAGTTGGCCTGAGTGAGTTCTTCATATAAATACGTATTCCTTCGCTCTCCGTGGCTTATGCTTGAGCACTCCATGTGACACGGAATATGTTGCACACACAAACAGAGAAATGTTGTATGCAAAAAAGGAAGAGCAGAGTTGTGAATTGTTTTCCGCAAAAAATGGAACAGTGTGGCTAATGTTTTGTAACGAGAAAAGAAGAGAGAAATGTATAGCCATAATAGTAGAGAGAACGAGAACAAGAAAAATGAGCCTTACACAAAGTATAAAAGTGGGAAAGTGTGCAGTTTCCTCCGTACTACGTAACTCTGACTCTGTGTTGTTTTAGAAAAAAAAGATAGATAGTGAGGTATCAGTGCAGTTTTTTGGACCTCTCTTGCTCTATCCCAATTCCACTTTGTGTGTGATGGCATGAACACACAAAGTGGAATAAAAAGAATGTATATATGTTCCTGAAAACTTGCTGAGACACATGAAGATAGACTTTCTCGCAGAGGTTCCCTTATAGTTTTATCTCCCTGTATTGTGCAATGTATCTAGAGATTATAAACATGTAACATGTAGGTTACTTTAGTAGATCCTCGCCTATAAAAAGAAAGTCGTTTCAGGCTGGCAAAACATGTACTCATGCACATGGCGTGCTATACATTATATACCTTAGCTCTGGTTTCATTTGCAACCGAAAAAGGAACAATACTTTTTTGTTACATTATACATTACACGGCTATGAACTTTTTTCTTGAAATGGGAAGACACTTGAGCGAAGAAACGCGACTGACACAGGATTTTTATTTGCATTTATGTAGCATTAGTATTACTACCGCCTGCATGGCCACTAGAAGAAAATAAATGTAGATAAGGATTGCGAGTCAACTAGGAACGCTCTGTGCTTACATATTATTATGTTTATAAATTACAGCATTCTCATATGTGTGTTTGTGTGCAGCAGCAGATTCTGATATTTTCATACTTTTAGTCACGATTATACTATGATGAGTAATATCAAGGAGTTATCTGGATAAGGTGGAAGTACAGGTTTAACTGCTGCTTTTTACTCGTCTGTAATTTTGTCAGCGAGCCAGTTTCAGGATAAGCCAACTTTACTTTCATCTCGCGTTGTATTTCCCTGATTTTCCTTCTCTTTCTCTATCTGTTTTTATTGCTGCAGCTGGGACGGACAAGGAGGAAAGAGAAAGGAGCGCTTCAAATTCTACAATGTAGAGTTGGAGTTGGCTGAGGGTTCTTCTGCAGCTGGTACTGCCCTGCTTTACACTCTCATCCTCGTGCTATATCTATCTGTTTATAAACTGGAATTCTCTTCCAGAATAAAAATATAGTGTCAGCAAAATATCTATGTGCAAAAATTCTTATTCCTCTATGTTGGGTTTCCCTGCATTTATCTATACACATCTCCTTTTATTTCTATCTAGAAATTTTCTTTCCTCGCTGGCACACAAAAACATTCATTCTTGAGTTTTCTTTCCAACAGAGAACCAGCATCTAGCATTAGGAAAGCAGTATTGATCATCCTATTTCCCTCACTACAGCTACATTCCTGCATACTTGCATGCACAGAGTTTCTCCGCTTTTTTGATGACTCTTGCTTCTTTTTATGTTGCTCCTGCTGTTGTTCCTTCCTTCATTTTACTCCTTGCAGCCTCGAGTCTACCTACTGTTCTACTTTGTAGCTCTCGCCGGTTTTTCTATATGCGAACGTTTGGACCACTTTCACTATATTCCTGCCACTGTCCTAGGAACCGTTTTCTCTTTCTCACTTTTCTGCAGTATTAAGAAAATGTACGCCTTTTATGTCCTTTTGGTTCGGCTCCACTTGTGCTATACGATTTTGCATACGATTTCGGGTACTTCGTTGTTCTTACGTTCCCTCTATCAGCTCGATGTTAGTTGCTATACTACAAATTCTGCCATTGCGCAACTTCCTTTTCGGTGAAAAAAAAAATTGCAAAAAGTGTCCTTTCCCCAGGCCTCATCAATAGCTGACTGATAATCAGATAAAACGTTCGTCTCGGATATTTTTAGGTGTACTTATTACCCCATTTGTAAAGTTCTGATTTTTGGGCAAATTTGAGACTTTCCGAGACGTGCAAAAATGCTACAAAGGCTACGATGAATTTGCAAAGTTGTTCGTCGTAAGAGTGAGGTAACCGTACCGGCTCCTAGTTTCACGTTTCAGAACTAAGCCTTTCCATGCAGTCTTTCTCGGTGTAGACCACTTCAGAAGAACTCGTTTTGCTGCTAGCTGCTGAAAATCACAATAACCGCATCAACGCTTTACGTAATATAAAAATTGCTTTTATATATATAAAATTTAGCTTTCTTTTTGCTAGAAAGGGAATTTTTTGATGAAAATGCGAAGTTGGGTAAAACCGGAAGTTTGGGGGTTTTATTACACAGAACCCGTGGCAAAAGAAAGTAAAACATTATTTTCTCAGATTTCTGTCTGTTGTAAATATTGAATGTGATTTTTACGAGACAAAGCCTAGACCAGGCCCCACATCAAATGATCGAACTATAAAAGTAATTTGAAACTCCCGTTAAAAAAATTACCAATTTCGGTTAAGTGCTCATTTAAAACTTTTATTTCTCTGAATAGGTTAAATTGTTGTTGGATAGAAATGAAGCAAGAGAAAAAACAGCATCTGTCCTTGTGACTTGCTTATAATTTAAAAATTGGGTAGGTTGTGGACAACCTCGAAGCTGTTGTCAAGCGGAGTTAGAGGAGATCAAAGCATTTCATTTTTCGGAGTGTTCTGTCTGGTTTATCGTTTAGAAGGCACAGGAAAATAAAACTTTCACGGTAAAATATGAAGTTCCGTCAACTATTTATTTTTTCTTAGCTATTCTGGTATATCACGTCATGGACATAGAGGTAAAATAGAAGAGAAGCATCGAATAACAGAATAATAAGGTGGGACCAGAAAAAACTGAGAGAAAATGAGGAAAAAACCTTACTTAAAATTCAGGTACATTCTCGAGGAAGAAAGTTAACTAGGTTAGATGGTTTTAGATAGTCTGGTTGCTGTATACATTTTTCCTTTGACTTTCCTTCGACAGCAAATTTTAAAAGTTTACTTAAATCATGCTTTTGCTTCTCCGACTTTTTTTCCTTTCCATCAATGCCCACGGGCAATTACCTTCTATCATTCTCACGTTCCGGTTCGACAGAAGAAAAATTCTCTCCGCGAGAAGTTGATCGTTTTTTGCTTACCTTTCTTACTCCGATTTTAGACTGACTACCACCACCAACCGCACTTTTTCTCCTGCAACTGCTGCTCCGTGCTAGCAAAAACCGTGTGTAGCGTATCTTCGGCACTGTTTCCCTTTTCATGCTATTCCACTTTCGACGTAACTTTTTCCATGAGGATTATTCGCGTGAAGAGATGACTACATACACAAAGGCATTTTCGCTTGCATCAGTCGATCAATGAGAGAATATTTTGAGGTTTAGGGTAATGTAGTGAGGATGGAAACAACATTAGATGTAGAGGATTAGATGCCAACATAAAATGAATACTAAATATGTAATATTATTATCGTATTAAAAGCAACTCAATAACTTTCAAAATCTACCGATCTTTTTAATTGTGTTTCAAAAACACATAAAAGGTCAAAGAATGAAAAAGACTTTCTTTATGGTGCCCGCTTCAATATTACGGAAGTTTAGTTTCATAATAAAATTACATTCTAACAGCGGCCTTGGAATGCGATCCTGAGTGAGAGGATATTAAGATGTGGTACCGCTGTGGTTTGTATTACTAATTTTCTCCGGGCAAACAACATCTGCATGAACACAGCACGCTGAAGGTAGAAAAAGTTTGGTTTGAGGTATTAAGAGAAAATAGAATAGGAAAGTACAACAAAAGACGCATGACGTTCATGTTGGAAAATTAAAAGACTCTACTGCTCGTCAAAAACTCCAAAAATATTATGATATTGTGAAAATTGAAGGAGAGAACATTTCATTTTTATTGTCCTTATTTATGGCTTACACGTGTTGGTAAAGACTTACGGTCTCTACGTCAGAGTTTATCTCAATAAACAAAGTAAACACAAACAAAAAGTAAGCAAAATGATTGTCGATGTGAATTGTAAGCGAGTAGTTGGCGCCTTTATCATGATAAATGGTGATGAAATACTCCACTCGAAACCACACATTTGGAAAGGAAGTGAAAATATTCGGCATCAACTTTCTGATTATGAACGCCGAGGAGAAATGGCATTCATATTTTTCTCTCTGCCTCTCTTTGTTCCCTTGTGAATTTATTTTGTGGAAGAGTGATGATTCGGATGTCGATGCTGATGATTACGTAAACTTTGTGTATGTCTTACCTAATTTCACCATAATTTTTTGCTCGCTTCTTCGCATGAAATGAGTTGTATTAAAACTATTGAGTCTTTGTGATAACTTTGACGATGTTGTAAAGATAAATAAACTAAACAAAGTTATAGAAAACAGGAAAACAGCGACCTTTTGTAAAGGAGCGCATTCAATTCTCGTGTGCACAAAGACGTAGAGAAAATCTTTCATTGTACAGCAAGTAAACACATTCTGTTTGTTACTACTATTACGAGGAAAAAGAAAGTAGTGGAGCAATAGTAAAAGTAAAGCGGTTAACACTACTATCAACATGCATTAACTCGTTTGCCATGCAAGAGAGGAGAGAGACTTGATAAAAGGCAAAGAGGATTCATGTTATAGTGCACAAAAGTTGGAATTGTTCCCTCCAGCTTATTTTTTATTCGTGGGCGAAACCCCATCTCGAGTTTATTTTTTGTGAAAACATACGTTTTCAAGTAAAGGATATCGTATTATTCAAAATAAAATACAGAGCAAACAAGCAGAGTAAACTTTGTGAGCATGGGAAGGGTTATAGCGTTCGTTAAAGAATCGTAAATTTTATTTCGGCCTGGAAGAAATGGCAGGCCCAAAGGTTACTAGCTGCACTTTGGAACTTGTTAAAAAAATAAAAGTTTGCCACCGGCAAACAATAGGAAAGTGTTCATGAGCAAATGGTGGTCATTACTGCTGCAAACGTCGTATTTGATGCGTCCTTTAAACAACTCGAATAATGAAGTGCAAATTGGAAAAACAAGAGCTTAACTAACCAATTACAATTTTACAGCTACTCATGTCGCAGCTATTGACATATTTTTATTCATTTCCCTTCTGTAGTCACCGTAGAGTAACAAGAATACAAAAATTAACAATATTAATGATTGAATAACAAAATATTTATTACGCCTCTCCTTCAGTTAATGCACCATAAAAGACTATTTATCTTTTATCTTACAATAACAATTACGACGACAATTACTAATAAAGTATTACTTTTTATACATCTATTCATGCGAACTACACATTATTTTGGTTACTATACCCCTAATAATATTTTTTAGTAATACCATTCACAAAACATGAAATTCCTTGACAAGTCGGTTTTTAAACTACTTTAAACTATTTTGTATGGATTTTAATGAAACGCTACGCTTTAATAAATGCGACAAAATGTGTTTTGTACAAAAAGGTAGACCGAAGTAATTGAATTTCTTTTTTATATTTCTCAAACTATCGCATTAAATTAAAAGGATACTCATGGTCCTCTGACGTAATGTGTTTTCCCCAGTCGTTTTTCTCTGTCTTCTTTTATTGGACAGCGTCAAAGCCTTCTTTCAAGACCAAATACTTATTGTCTGCACAGAAATACGCGAAATGTGTAGAATACTCCTTAAGAAATAAAAATCCTTTTCCTCTTCCCTTTTATGTACTTTCTTATCCGCCCGGATTTACTTTTTATTGTGTAGTGGCCGCGTTCGTAAAAAACTCGTAGTGTTGAATACTTTTACATCATTTTCATTACCGCTTTAGAGTTCCTGTTGATTTTCCTGGAAGTGGATGAGTACTAACTGCTTTAATAAACAAGAGGGAACAAAAACAAGAAAAACACAATTTCTTTATATTTATATAGAAACCAACAATGGACAAACGGTTTTGTTCCACTTTTTTGTAAAAAAGTTTCGGGAAAAGAAAACAAAAACAAGCAAACCAGAGCTACTGCATAGATACAGTGCAGTGGATCTTGAACGCTATTACAGGATATGAAGTAAAAAGTTTTGAAGGAGAAAGCGAGAACAGAAAAAGTGGAAGCATGAAGTAGAGTGACGGAAGAAAGGAAGCGAGAGAAACTTGCAAACAGGGAGTAAAAGAAAATTGAAATGTCCCCTCGCATGAAAGTTTTTTTCTATTGTATTGGCATTAGTAGTATAAGGATGGAATGGAAGTCAACTTGAAGATTTCTATGGATTATCTAATCTGGAACTAACAACTGCCACACTTTTCTCTCCGCTGCTCAAATGCAACTTTGCTTTGTACAAATTGGAAAATTACTGAAAAGTAAAGCAGCGGAGCAAGTTTCAAGTTGATTCTTCTAACAATGAAACATTTTGGTGACCCTCTCCAAATTGATTTAAAATTTAGGTTTTTATAAACAGGAAACACATAGTTTGCTGAATAGCCAAAGGTGCTCTCTGTATGTAAGGTTACCACAACTTACAAATTTATTTGTTTAAGTGTAAAGGCAAATACCCAAAAATTGTGTTACATTGAGATTAAAAAAGAACGTAATGTTTAGATTTTGAATGTAATGGTATATGTTTGTTTTAATTTGTGATTCCAGCGTATCCCCTAAATTTACATATTTTATGCAGCTTTGGTAACTGCTACAAATGCACTCCAAATTATTTGAGACCCAAATTTAGTTAAAATGATTTCTTTTGTATGTCCATTTGTAGGTAGCCCGTTATTTAATATACATAGAATAGAATAGAATGATTTATTTGACCATGTTGCTATCATAACGGTCACAAAAGTATTTTGTTCATTATTTAATATACATATGATTTATATGTTTATAATTCAATCCTTTACCATTACTAATAAGCGTGTAATAATTTCAATGTGTGGTGTGGTCCTAGAAACGGCAATATATCAAAATCTGATACCACCACTGAATTTAGCGTCCATTTGTCATCATACAGTTTAAATTTTAAATCTATTTGCAGAGATGAACCAAAAAAATGTTTCATTCTTTCTTTATTAATAAAGCGTTAACAAGTGAAATGAGAACAGAAAAATGTTTAAATTCATTCTGTGTTACTTCATCACTCACTAATTTACAATTATCTATCTTTTATCTAAAAAATCAATTCCCCATTGTGCGACCAGTGTATCCTGTAAAATGATTATGAGTAAATACATCCAATACAATCTTATCCTCGGAACACATTTTCAGATTGTAAAGCTGACCAAACTACATGGAAAATTTGAAATATGTAAAGCTGGTTTGTACAGTCATTACTAAAATATGCCTTTTAGAACTTCATTTTTCTACCGGTTTACCCACAACTCTAGACACATGCAGTTTACCTACAGTCTACGCTAGTTGCTAAATGACCAGACTTTGTATTAAGGGAAAGATAAGGATTAGATTTTCGGGTGTTTGCCAACTGAATTTCATTAAGACGTGAAAGTTGTGTACATCAACAAAATGCTTATTTCTACATTATTAGCCATTTTATGATTGACTATTTGCTTTTGAGTCTTCGTCAGGCCTTTAGTATTCATGAGTTTCTAATCGTCAGCTAAAAAAAATAGCCACCTATCTATGCAGGTACTAAGCTACAAGCGAATAAATTTAAATAACTTTAAATTTATTATCATTTAATTTTTCATGGCCCGTAGTGCACTACGCGAAGGGTTGGGGCAATAGCTCCAACTCTTGTAAAGTTTTTTGTTATTAATTATAAGAACAGAAAATGTATTGGAGTGATGGACTTGTCTAAAAAGAGCCGGATTGTGCCATTAGAAAGAAAAAAACTCGGATCTTTCAACTATATGCGGATGACTGTGCCTGTATAATTTTCTGCTTCTGCTTATCCGCTTTCAACGTTTCCTAATTTCCCCTGTAGCTTTGTGGAGTCTAGGTTTTGCAAAATTCGAATTGGGTAACATTGCTATTTGAATGCGAATGTCAGACATTGCTGTAAGCTGTGAATTACATTTTAGTTAGTCATTTTACCCCTATCTATAAAATCTTTTTATCTCTCAATTAAATATAAGACAGAGCATGTAGCAGACTATTACAGACTAGCAGAATATTAGTTATGTTTACTAATGTACAATTTGTTTTACTTATTTGGCAGTAGGTTTCTTTAAAAGGATTGTTATTCTCTGTATATCATTGTTTATTGAACAACGGGCTACCCTAGTATTACATAACGCGATTATTCCACATGCTTACAATTTTTTCTCCACTTTCTCTTTCTCTTCGTTTCCTATATTGTATCAACCGAGTTTCATTGAAATTGTGTGGAAAGTATGAATTTCAAAAAGGCTAAATTGAGTAAGAAGGGAAGGAGAAACATAGTTGTTTCGTAATATCTACCCCTTAAAGCAATACAGAAATTTTCGTGCTCGTGAACATTATAAAATAAGCTTTTACTGGTTTTGTACCCCACTTAAATCAAAATTATCATCTCGACAAGCATTTCACATGCATGCGATCGTAGTACATTCATTGTTCTTCTAGCAAGAGGAGGCTTTCGTTTTTGAACAAAGTGCTTCACTTCTCGTTAACCAAAGATGCATGATAAATTACTGCATGGAACTTTTCCCCATTTTCCGATTAGGTACATGAGCACAAGACCTACTTTTTGTTTTATCTGTAGCGTTGTGCTGCAAATGGTATTCGTTCCAGGAGTAATTTAAGAGTGGTTTAACAAAGGGAAATTGCTTCCATGTTGCTACGAGCAGCCCTGTTGCTATTTTTGAAGGAGAAAGAAACAGATTAAGTGCAGCAACGCGTCACCGCACACTTCATCCTACTTTAATGCCTACTACAAATTAGCACCATTTTTTGATTTACAACAGCTTGTCCAGTTGTCTCATAGCGAGTAAATAATGGTTGTATTTTAAGACTGCAAAATTACTTCCAATATTTTTATCATGAAAGTTTACAAAAGTTTTAAAAGAAACGAACGAAATTAAACATTTAGTTCAGCTCAAAACTTACTAACTTACGGTTACTGATAGTGCATTATCGTGTACTGTGGACTTTAATCAGATACTATTTTATGAACATCCGCTCTAGTGCAAATAATAGACATTAGTAGCTTACTTACTCTTATCACACCGAGAATTGCAAAATACCCTATTATTTGATTTTGGGTTTAAAAGAGAAACAATTAATGATCTCATACATTAGCATTAAAAGTATTGGCTAGCGTTTGGGGTTTCCACATGCGCAAATTTTGAAATAAAGTCTGAGAAATGACACTGAACTTTTCCATCCCCTCATACTGCCTATGCTGAGATGTGGACTTGCAAATTCTTATTCTTCCATATGGAAACTTTTCCACAGACATTTGAAAAAGGTCAAAATCTTGTTTGATACCCATTTTATAACATTTCTCTGAAAGCACAGCAGCTTTCTAAAAACCATTTATCCTTTCATCTCTATATTGTAACAAAAATGCACGTCAACCGACCGACGTCGGTGCAGCTGACTCTATCATACATATGAACAGTGTGTTCCTAAACTTCCTTCTCCACTCGAACCCATTATTATGATGACAAGAGTTTATAATAGATCGTTCGGTGAATCAATGCCATTCTGCATTTTAGTGCGAGTGTTAACTTTATTTCACTTCATCTAGATCTGTCGTCCTCAAGGAAAGAATTAAGCCTGCCACTTTCAGTTTACCACAGACTCCAAAACCATATACGAAGGAGTTCCACTTTTTAAAAACTGCTTTATGAAATGTGTACTTTCTTCCACACACCGAGAGTCTTTTACCATTTCATCGATTTCCTCCTTGAGTTACACTATTCCAGATTCGAGGAAGATAAGAAAGGAGTGAAGGACATGAAGAAGAAATCCCGTTTTCTTTTCCATGATAATGTGACTACTAAAAGTGCAGCTTTCCGTACCCAGCCAAAGACTCAGAAAACTTTACTCATAAATGTTACATAAGTTTTCCCTGGTTCGAAGCGGTGTGTGGTTTTGTTGGAAAGGAGTGCATAAAATGATACATAATGCGGACACAAAGTTCTAAGAAAAGGGCAATGAAAACATTGAACAAAAAAGAACTGGTCGAACGACTGGTCGATTGAAAGAATGAATGAGTGAAGAATGATGAATTTAGAGAGAATGAAAATGAAACATTCTAAACGGACAATAATGGAAAAAGTTGAAATTGAAATTGAAATAAAAGTATAAGTGCTTTGCTTCCTTTGGCAGGGGAAGTGAGTTGAGAGAAGGGAAGAGCCAGTTTAATAATAAAGGAATGCTGTTAAGTTAATCAAATTTTTCCATTACGACTAAGAGCGGCTCTTGGGAGGTACTGAAAGGTATTCAAGTTACTTTCATATTCAGTCGCTAAGAAAGTGGGAAGCGCAAAAAAATAAAACTTTTACCCCCATGTAATATATCACGATCACGTTGTCTCAAACAGAGTGATCTTTCCCATTTCGAAACGTTCTTTGTCCAAAGTGATGAGACAGGATTGCTGGCTGACGTCTGATGGGATAGAGAAGCGGTGGTGGAAGGCCAGGTCTTCTGCTATTGCTGCCACCTCCATTGAGCAACAGTCGTGGAGGGATTTGTTGATTAGCGGCGGTGGTGGGCAGACCAGTTAAATGTTCACGTTGAAATTTGTACCTCTGTGAAGATCCAGCTGAAGCAATAGCTGATGATGTCAGTGGGCCTGACGGTGGTGGAGCTACTGCTGGTGGTTTATGAGATGGAGTTTTGGAGCCATTGTCTTGATTTATTGTTTGCCAAATATCCGTGAGAAGAGTTAAAGACAATGGGTCTGGAGAGCCGTTCTCTTCCTCTCCATCACCGGCTTTATGGTCGTCTTTAAGTGATCCACCTTCGTTCCCTGCCCCACCATCCGCTACTCCTTCTTCCGTTGCTTCCATCCTTTCACTCTACAGTTTAGAAATTCCCGTTCAATATTTCATTTGTAAAGACACAAGGACATGGAAATTAAAAGGGAACAAAGAAAAATATTTTTATTAAACCCGTGAGAGAATCGAACAAAAGTTGGACAGCAGGATTCTGATAAATCATGATTTTTCATCTAGTAAGAAACAACTTGTAGAAAGAAGCTTCCTACAAGTTATTTCAGAAAAACATTTTTTTCGTTTTGACTCAAATGATGAATTTTTCTTATGACTTCTGGTAATAATAAAAGAAGACGCGCACATGTCACTCCTACGCATTACTAAACTACGCAGTCAGTTTGCCTCACTGTTTGGCGTATTTCGTTAGCACAGAAAAGGCTAAGGATCGTGAAGAGAGCTTTGATTCGAGAGGTTTTTTTTTCATATTCGCTTAGTTTGTTGGCTCAGTTGTAACAAGATTCATGTAAGCAATTTATGCATATTTATGGATATTTGTAATTCCACGCAACTGTGAAAACCTGCAAGGCAGAAGGATCAAACAGTTAGACTCGATAGTTGTTGTGAGTGGCAGCACAATGCCAATGAATTATTAATGCGCAAGTGAGAGCGGTATTTTGCGGAAACGGGGAAGAAAAACAACGGAATGACATTGTGGAAAGTAAAAAATTGGCTGCACTCACTTTCCCTTAATGACGGACAGCTGGAATATACGTAGAATTGTGATTGTGATTAGTGTGTTATTACGAGACTTATTATTTTGAAGTGGTGAAAGGGAACGATATGTTCACTCAATAAAATGGTTTTTTTCTGGTCACATTGGTTCTGGTTTCGCAAAAGAAGAAAAACATTTTTATATCCAATTATGTATAGAAACATAAAAAGGAGGAAATGTTTTAGACTTGTCTGATAAAAAAAAGCATCGACGAGTGTGACATGGAGACGTGAGGGGAGTGAACTAAAAACAGATGTGATGAGAACCATTCATGTTCCTCTCTTTTACAACAACCAATCTAAAACGCCACTGTTTTTGTTGTTTCTTTGATGGCTTTTTCTTTTTGAATTTTTCATCTAGCTTTCAAGTGACTCGAGCAGAGTAGTCAAAATCCTATCAACGCTGTTCATTTTTATCAAACGTAGTGACCTACTTACGATTTTCAGAGATGGGAAAACACAGGCAATCAACCCTTTGAGCGCTATAAATTATAGATCTACCTACGAATATCTCTCTTCTCCTAACTACTACGTATGTATGCAATTGGGAATGATTTGATGAAAATTGGAAAAATACATGATTGTTTTTTTGTCATAAGGAAGAGTTGTTATCTATCGGTTTTGAAAGCAAATTTGTTGGATGATGGAGGTAGCCCATTAGCCTGGGGAAACAACGATAACTTTCCCTTTGCTAATAAAATAATGAACGGTATGATGTCGCCGGGAGATAAATTCGCTACATTAAAAACTCTGGTAAAATGAAGTCAAGTAAACTTAATACTTACTTACATACTTACTTAGATACTCACTCACAAAATGTGGTAAAATACACTTTAGTAATACGATTTTCCATTTATTACCCTTGTGTGAAAACTATATTATTCCTACCAGTTCCAACGACGTTGTTGATGGAGCTGTTGTTGTGGTTGATGTTGTCGAACTTCTTCTTCTCCAACTGGATTTATTTCCTATACGACGGAGAAGTGTTCGTTGCGCATTTCTTGTCGTCTCCAATTTCCCACTTTGTATTGAATTTTCTTGTGATAATGAAGCTCCTTCTTCTCCATCAACTGCAGAGGATGATGTTGATGAAGATACGGTGGCCGTAATTGCTTCTTGTGGTCGCTTCCTTCGCTCAGAGATTGATTCCTCTAAATTACACAATATTAATGCAAAACAAGGTGATATCATGTCAACACAACAACTAAAAAACTTCCTCGCTTCGGCAAGCCTTCCCAACTCCCACATCTACATAACTCCAAAAATAAATTAAGTAATATAAAATGTCTAAAAATTACATCGATAGAAAAAAGCTAATAAGTTTTCACCACGGTGGAAAATTAAATATTCTAAAGTTACCTATAGGGCTCAGAATACCCCGAAAATAATGTAAAAATTGACTAAACAAAACTGGGTTACTGTGCGACAATAATTCAATGAAAAAGCAAGTAAATTCAATGGCTTTATTTGAAGCAAATTGAATTTAATCTGTCTGCACAACATGGCTATTGGAAGTATCGAAATTCATATAGAGATTCTTAACTATTGTTAACTATAAATAAATACCTTTTTCGTTTGATGACAAGTGCGCCCAGCTACCCCGGGTGTTTCCTCTGTTAGTCTTGATAATCTGCTTGCGACGAACAAAGTGCGAATCACTTGGGCCATTGTGCGAGTCACTCTGGTTGACGTTGTCCTTGTCATCCTCTAACGATTGAAATCGTGTTTTCGATGCGACCGTGTCAGAGACTTCTTGATTAAAAGCTGGAGTTAAGATGGTTCGTGCTGACGTTGCATAAGTAGGTCGTGGCGTTGAAATTATTGTAATTAATGGCGAAGTGGAAGATTGTGATGCGAGCAGATCCTGTCTGGAGTTGATCATTCCATGATCTCGGTTGATGTTTGTGTAAATTCTTCCATTTTGGATATGTGGAGATGTGGAGACAGGGACAGTATCGCCGCCGCTAGGGCCAATTCTCTTGTAATGATTGTGTGAATTTTTTGGTCCATTACTTGGCAATGATGGGGGAAATGGAGGAAATCGACGCATCGGAGGAGAGAGTATCGGGAAGGGAGGATGCCGTAGCGGCTCCGGTGGAGGTAATCGTAAACCGTGCGGAATAAAATGCAGATGTTGATGTTGTTGATGATGATGATGAGAATTGAGATGTTGATGTTGGGGATTGTACGGACGTTGTCGGTGAAAGTTGAAAAGCTTTGTAGCCTCATGAAAGTGGGTGTGTGGTAGAGGAAAGCCAGCTGGGGTTCTTTCGACAGGACGAGAGAAATAGGGGAAAGGACGTTTCCCAGCAGAAATTGTGGAGCTGGTTGTGCTTAAAATACTCATGGGGTTGGTAAGTCGAGACGACGGTGACGACGACGTGGAGGCTGTTGGATGAGAATTAAAAGAGAGTGCTTTCCCCCTGTGTTCACTCTTTGATGTAGGAAAAGGTCCTCCTGCAGTGCATCATCATGACATGACCGTGGTAATTCAAAGGCATACACAATGCGTTATTATTTTCTATTTTATTAAAGGTTACAGAACATATTTCGCAAAGTTTGGTTAGTCTGCGAGGATTAAAGCTTGATAACAGGCAAAGTCGACGTATTTGTTTTGTATTAGTACTACGTATAGAGACAAAGACTACAGTAGTGATCCATTGTTGGGAGAGACAACTCCATAGAGTTCCTCCTTTTGTGCTCAGATCTCTTCATCTTTCTCCATCCCCGAAACAAGAAAGTTTGTTCTTTCTTCCAAAGATAGCGAACAGAAAGCGCTAGTTCGACTCTGTTTATATTGTTTACCGTTTTAATGGGTGAGTGCTAATAATACGTACTACCATTACTCCGCTACGACTACTCTGTAGGAAAGTTGATACCAACTCAAACCTTACTAGTACTACTTTACTACACACAACAACAACAATAACACTACAGTGAAAGTGGTGATGGTGGCTTATTCTACACCCACATACTCCATATTATAATCACCGCCAGTACAACGGCTACAAAGATCGCACACAAAATAAGATACCGTCTTTTTACACTACTAGCAAAATGCATTATTTTTATGATATGGATGATGCTGATTCAATTTCATTACCAATATTTACTAGTAATTGCGGATGCCGAAATTTCCGCTTTCCTGAAGTGAACTGATGTCCTTGTGGAGGAGATGTTGAAATGCTAAGTTTGCTCTGGTGAGCACTTGACGAGATCATGTGCCCGGGCGTTGAGACTCCTTCATCGGAAGCAATGTTCCTTCCGAAGCCCTATCATTTCCATAACACAAGTTCATTATAATGGTTTCAACCAGCTGCACCAATTGATCTATTGCCTTTCTCCAAATCATATTTATTATATATTTTGGACAGAAACGTCAACGGTTTTTTCTTGTCCTCTTGTCTACGAGACGGGGGTTTTTATTTAAAGACATTTTTTCTGTCTATGCTTAAAAGAACAGGAAAATGTAAAGAAAGTCTAGAAACCTGCTGCTGACGCTGGAGTTGCTTTTGTTTCTGGTGACGTTGTTGATGGTTACTGGGAAAGTTCAAGGAAATGTTAAATCCATCAACGTCCAATGGTGAGGGACGAAAAACGGGGCTAAAACTTTCTAGCACTGGCCATGTTGTAGACGAGGATGCTGTCTTTGATGCTGAGGATGACGGAGATGACGTTGAAGGTGCCACTTTTTTATTGTTAATAAAGTACCCCGAAATTGGAGTTGTAGGGATCGATCGCGAGTAACTCTCTGCGGGATGAATCTTTTTTGAAAAAGTGGTTGGGCGAGCATTCTGAATGGCAGTATCATTACCAACATTCCCACTAAAGCTGCTTCCCATGAACGTCAAGTAAGTAGGTTTCTGCGTTTTCCGCCGTCGATTCTGCTTCATCTTCTCATCATTCTCAGTCTCCTCATAACCATCATCGTTACTATTATTGGCGGTTGTGATGCTGTTGAGAGTGGAAGTGCTCAGAAATGGAGCCGAAGTGCTACTTCCAAGTTCTATGGGGATTACTCGAAGTCGAAGTGATGGCAGCGTTGGAGAAGACGAGGACTGGATTTTCCAGGGCCGTACTAACAGTTTTCTCTAGTAGCATTACGACGTCAAGATTCAGTTTTTTCTTTCATTATGATCATTATCAAAGCAAGGCCTTTACCATGAGAAAGTGAGCTTTTTAGCACTGCTAATCAAAAACTGGGATTCTACTGGTGCTACATAATCGTCATTATCCTCATTGTCGAAGCCGTCCTTGGGCCATTGTGAGAAAAGAAATACTTCTACTGTACTTCGTTACCAAAACTGAATAAAAGCAGTTTTTCCTTTTCAGAATGAGAATGGTTAGTAAAAAGCGCTATTATGACTCTCTGTAAAGGAGTAACTAAAATAAGTCACTCTGACTTTCTCCTTGTACGCAACGTTTTCTTTCGCAGCTAATATTCATTCCTTCTATCCACCATGTTTAAAGAAGCAAGCAACTTTCCAGCAAATTATCTTGCGTTTGGAGTGTGTTTCCCTTTGAAGAAACAAACTTTCTCCTTTATTCAGTGTCATGTTGGCAATTAGACTAGGCATCTAGTACTAATTGCCGCATGATTTTTTCCCAAAGCATGGAAAATTGGAAACAACTCAAAACAATTTTTCAGCGGGGTAAAATTATATTGAAGAAGGTGGCAGTTCTGGCTGTAGCTACAATATTGTATGTGCTTGCTATAAGCTACCCTAAATAAGATTCCAGAAGCAAGAATCTATATTATTTGAAACTTTCTCTTTCGAAGCAAAATAAGACATCTATAACATTTTGGTTTTGTGAAAGGAAAGTAAATCTTAAGAAGTGTCAGAAAAACTCTTCTAACATGAATGGGAAGCCAGAAAAGTCGTAAGTAAAATGCATTCTGGAACAAGTAGAAGTGCAGATTGGGAGGCGAAAGTGAGTACTAAGCAAGAGCGTACCACATTTGCGGGCAGAAAGTGTAGTACAGATTGTCAGAGTGTTCATAGTTGAAATATGATAGTTGTGTGACATTGCAGTGGTTGTTGCAGCATTATTATTACCAAGGGAGCTGTTCCAGAAATGAACTAATGGAAACGAGTTCACACAACAAAACAGCAACAAACATGCCATGTTGTAGGTACTAAAGTGCATTGCACAAAAGAATTGCCCGTTTCTTCTATTTTGCACATACACACAAACACAGACTCGTCAAAAGGGAGAGTGAGTGAAGTGGAAGAGGTTTGCGTGAGTAGTTACCACCATTATTGGAAATAGTTTCATATAGTAGGGTATTCCAGTATTTTGGTAACAGCAACAATAAGAAGAACAATATTATTTATTTCTCCGTTTCTCTTCAACTTTACCCCTTCCAGAATTATAAATATCGAGCTAGACGGAGGCAAGCGTTTATGTCTAATATAAAAGCGGGTTCGTTCCAACTTGTAATATTAATTTATACTAGTTTGCTCATTTATTTTGCAGCCATGAACTGTTGGAACTTTGGCTTAACTTCTTAACACGATTACCAGTTGTATTTTGTTGTTTGTGTTTTGTTGCTAGTGCAGTTTTGTAGGTCAACTCCAGTGACAGGAGTATTAAGGAAGGGGAAGCGATGGGAGTAAAAGAAAAACAGAGAGAAAAGGAGAAGCTCAATCACATTTTTTCCTCTCCAGAATCACACAACATCTAAATACTAGCAATCGAAAAGCCCACGGCAGTAGTTTCATACTACATAAAGAATTTATGAGTAAGGGAGAAAAGGGGAACGATTTGAAGCAGCACGACTTTTACACATATACAAAGGCTCACATTGCAAAAAATAACGTGGCTTTAATTTTCTGGTGATAAGATCTGAACAAAGCCTAGTGATCAAGAGAACATGACTCAAAATCAATACCTGTGGGACTATATAAATATTAGTGGGCATGTATGTACGCGTTTCCCCCGGCCTAACGTAGCACGTACGACAAAACGGAGGTATTTATGGAAGCACACTATTTTAGTAGTAATGTGACGCTTGTATAGGACAAAGGATTTTTTCAACAATAAACTGCAAGAAGAGAGAAATGTTTTTTGTTGAATGGGCTTTTTGTTGGAGCCGGAGCTGCATCTTGGTTCTAGGGTGAAATCAAGTTAATATAGCAAAGCAAAACAGCTCAGCATCACGGAGTATTAAAGTAGAAAATAAGGAGGATTCCCGTTGGGCTTTAGTATTACGATTATTATTACCAACGTGTCCCATTCCCTTCCGCCGCTCGCATTTTCGCAACTTTTCTCTTTTTTTCGTACTCACTAAGCATTTCCTAACTATTCTTCTGTTCCACATTCTGAATGGAAAATGAAAATAATACCTCCGAAGAAAATAATTCTGCACTCGTGCTTTCAGGAACACTGAAGAAAAATAAAACAAGTCGGCTTTCGTTTCTCCCTCTGGTTTTTCTCTTTGTTGAAATGTGGAAGTGAGTTATTTAAAGGGTGAACCATGTTCCTTGGGTAGCGTACGAGGAAGTCAAAAGTACAATGAGGAAACATCATAACGGAAAATGTTCTTTGATACGCCCAGAGTAAGTCATACAGCCACAACCAAGAATTTAGCTCGAACAATGAAGAAAAATGAAGGTAGTAGTAAACTGTTGATACGAAACCTCTCGCAAGAAAGGGAAAATGCTGTAGCAGAGTAGTTGTAAGTAAAGACATCACGTTCCAAGATGATGAGGTGTGTTGCACGTAGGCGCTGGCTTATTTCAAGACCTTCTAATACCTACGCACACGCAGGATTTGCCTAAGTAAATTGAACTGTTGGAGACTGTCCAACCTTTTTAGAAAATGGAAGCAAAAGTAAACTTACGTCTCACGTATGTGCTATGTTATCAACTGCTGATAAACGCTGCTCTGAAAAATAACTTGAATACAATTCAGAGAACTAATCAAGACAGCACTAACAAGGGAATGGTCCCAACCAATTCTCTCCGATTCCTTCCATATTGCGGCAGTAAGTACCTCTCTATGAAAGATATTTACACGCCAAGTGATTTGGTTCCATGGGCACAATTAACAAAGTTACGGGTAACCATATTTATAAAGTTTCAAATTCATAGATTTTTTTGAAATCCTATTTGATTTAACATGGGAAATTTTGGGTAGAGAACGGTCCCCCCTCACCACTTTTTCTAAAAACACGATTTGTGTTAAAATATTTTTAAATCGGGTTTTTCTTCAAAAATCTGGAATGTTTGACATTCAGGGAAGCAACAGAAGCCTAAAAACACACTTCTCTAGCCATACTGTGGTATGTTCAATCAAGTTAGACTATAACAAATTCTAAGAATTAGAACATTTAAAAAATATAGTTAACCGTAATTTCGTTAATTGTGCCCATGGAACCAAATCACTTGGCGTGCAAATATCTTTCATAGAGAGGTAACTAATGCCGCAATATGGAAGGAATCGGTGAGAATATGTTGGGACCATTCCCTTGTAAGCCAGAGGCGCTACGAGAGCAGCATTACTGAAAGGATAACAATAACAGCACAGCATAATAAAACGAAGATCATTAACCACGCTCACTACAATGGCGCAGTGACGACAATGGACAATTTCAATGACGATCATGCAAATTCATTCTACAGTTTGGTCGCAATCCAAATTAGCTTTTATAAACTTAGTTTATCAAATTGCACTAACAACTCCCATGTTAATTAACGTATGTGCTACAATAATTAATTAAGCTTAGCATCTACACACTAACTAACTAACAAAATTAAATAAGATACATTCATTTTTATTTCTTGGCAACAGTTTTACTTTCTACATAATATCTTCGTATGGTTAAGGTATAGTATAAACCAAACTAAATACAACAAATATAAAGCTATTAGACTACTTGACAGAATCCAATACAAAGAGAAACTAATTTGCTTAGAAATATTCAGAATCGCTGCCCAACAAATTATCTCGAGCTCGGGGATTTGTTTGCAAATCACATTTCAATTTATGAATTTAGATAGTAGATTTTTAATTATATTTGATACTACAGTAATAGACTTAAACCGGGGAATACTACGATTAATACTTTTTTGTATGTTTCAGGTTCCATATATAAATAGATGAAAAATAAGTTTCAGTTCAATTATTATTTTCCTAAAAAGCTACTTTCTAGCAAACTACACAAGAAAATGAATAAAACCATAGGTACCAGAACAATGACACAACTTCGACTTTTCGGATGGTTTCACTGTGAAAAATTGGAACGGCGGAACAGAAACAAATGAAAGTAGGATGAGAGAAGATCATAATCACTAATGATTTTATTAAATTATCGCCGCACACACTTCACATACAAAGAGTAGGACGAGCAGTAAGTATAAATGGAAGTAAAAAGTGCTACCTTTGATTTTTCTCTTTGAGTTTGCGTAGGGCATGCATGAATTCCTTTCGAAAGGAGAGTATAATTTAGCAGTATGACGAGCTTAACACGCAAACGGTAGGATTTAATCGTACCGTAATAATGACATTATCGAATCGCACACTCTTAGTATCGTTTTAGGTTTGCATCTCCGTAAAATCAGACAAACTTTTAGATTTTTAGATAAGCTTGTTCGAAACTTAGTTTACATTTTAGGGGAATCTACTTGCAACTAATTTTGCGATACTGCCTTCAATTTATATCTTCCCGACCTCAAATCGTAGTAAGTAACCACTTACTACTTTTAGCAAACGAGACTGTTCCCGGTAGCAAATGTGAGATAGAATTGTAATTCCTTCCAGCTGCTGTTGCCATTTGAAAGCAGGATTGGCTAACGTTGAAATTGGTCTTAAAATAGGAACAAACTCCCGGGTCAAGTTTGGTGCACTAAAGTTGGAGGTAATCAACAGTGGAAAACTCCTACACCTCGAAACTAATTCGCGTAGAAGAGAATTGACTAGCTTGGAGCATTTAGACCTTTTACACCCACACAGTGAGCAAGTGGATGATTAACAGGGTGAAAGTTACAGGGAAAGCAACGCAATCAAATAAAGTATTCAATTAGGTAGATGATACACATAACCGAGTGAAATCTCTGCACCAGCAAAGGCAGTTAACTCTTAACGATGTCAAAACCTCAGCTCTGAACTCGAGAGCAGAAGGTAAAAAGTAATTTGCGCTCACACACACCAGATCAACTTTACTCTGGAGCCAGTTGTATCCTAATAACAAGTTACTGATTGCGCATCCTCTATTGGTTTAACTGTACAAAGTGGGTCTCACAGGCGTAGTTTTCAAGCTCGTAAAAATGTCCGGTTGTGTTGTGCTTTTATGATTTTCGAAGATTCATCTCCAGAATAAATTACTCGAGACCATTTCCAGCTTACGTAATTTATAATTTTCTCCGCCTAATATCTGATTACAAACTGGATTAGGAAAAATCATTTAACGCCTCTGAAGCATCCCTGAATCTTATCAAATATGATGCTGCAAAGCATAATTTTATTTCTCTTTATAGTAAATGTACCAAAATATTCTCAAACTGCCACATACTCGAATTACTCGTCGGATTTTTAAAAAAATCGTTTTGTTGGTATATTTTCGCGATTTGAAGAGTCCCGTTTTATTCATTTATGCCTGAGTTGCTTCTCTTGAAATGGAATAATAATGTAAACTGTGGAGTCGAGACTAATGTATGTAAATATGGACGTTGAAAATTACAGCAGAAAGGACTACGGCCAAACAAACACTATTACGCCATTACGATAAGCATTTTTTCACCATATCCAACCAACAAGGCAGCAAACAACTGCGCGTCTAGACTCTAGAGCAAACAGCAAAAAGAGTAAATGATCCTCTACACTTTCGCCTTTTTACTACTTAAATTAAGTAACTTAATGTAACCAACCGTATCAGCAAGGGGCTACAGCTATCACAAACTTCTCCAACTGTATCAAAACTACATAAGCCACTACTGTTATTTTCATGTAGATAAAAATGAGTTTTTAACTGAGCGCGTTTTTTGCGTACTTCACAGAAATAAAAACTTCATTTTACAAATGAACCACTTTCCTCTGCCCAGCCTCCTACAAATGTGTAATATAAAAAGATGGGAGGAAGTAGTGAAACGGTTCGGTTCAGCCGTGTTACTCAACAAGGTCATTCTCCGTGTTTCAAATGGATTGTTACAACTGGTGGAATGAGGGGAAAGTGTGCTTAGGTAATTTCCTTACTTGACTGGAAGCCTTGCTCAATTCTGTTGTGGGATGATGATCATTCCCTCCTTGTGCAATCCCACTGGCAGATTGTTGTGACAGAGTTGTTGGTGGTTGAGTGGTGGAAATTTCTCCGTGTTCAATTCCACTGGAACTGGAAGGAATCACTGACAGCGGTGATGCGAGTGGTTTTTGTTGTTCTCGTTGCGAAAGATTTCCTCCTCTGCCATTATCGCAACTGGAAGAATTTTCCGATGTGTTACACCTCGTACTCCAGTGCAGGGAGGTGGTCGTTCCTTCCAGCAACCCTTCGGCGCCGTTGATGTTTGAGCTCCTGTTTCTTTCCTTCAACAACGCTGGTGGTCCTTGAGTTACTCGCCCTGATCTCTAGAGTGATTCCCAAGGATTTCATGTCAATTTCATTTCTCTCCTTCTTCCACTCCCTTCCCTCTACATCTTTACATTCAGAGAATGATACTATTTGTGTGTAGGTACGTAAAGAAGTAATAAAAATTCATTGTATTGCTCACTATTCTTATTTGATTTACTTTATTTCTTTGAATCTTTTCCCTTTCTCTGAAAATAGTGAAGAGTCTCTCTCAGGAGCTGAGAAGGAAGGAAGGAAGGGAGAAGAGGGCACAGAATAAGTTTTCTCCACTCGTATTGAGTGTAGGCTGCCAACTAGTTTAATATGCAGTAAAGTGGAATAAAAAATACTTCACGAGAGAGAAAAAGTAGGTAAATGGGTAACACTAATGTTACCAAGTGCACAATATATGCAAGGAGAAATGGGCACAGGGATTTATGGTTTTTTTCTCTTGGTTGCCTTTTCCTTTATATTTGCATCGCAAAGAAGAATCAGATAGAGGCTATTATAACATGGGAATTACGTAACAGGAAAAGAAAAAAATGCTGAGAATCGAAAGGAGAGAAACGGGTGAAGAGAAGAAATATAATACTTGAGTGGGACGAGGAAAGAAAACGGAAGGGTTTACTTTTCTGAGCTAAAAAGAAGGTTGTGCGTAATATAGGCCGATTTTTTTTTTTGAAAAAGAGGGATTGTCTTGATCCCTTTATTATTTCGACGCACCTGGGCTGAGGATTGCTGAGGAGAGTCGCTGGGCACATTCATCTTCCTTGCTTCGTGGACGTTTTCATTCCCTCGTATATCTCCTGGTCCATGAGCAACGCTCTTCAAAGAGGCTCGCATTCTCCCGTCTCCCAATCGGACGGAATAGGGAAGCTTTTGTTCTCGTTTCGGTAAATTTCTCGCTTGTGTCCAACTTGGGGCAATTCTTGATCCGGCACCAGCCTCGTGTATCACATGAATATTGTGTGAGTTGGGTACTTCCACATATTTCAAATTATCTGTTGCCGCACCAACAATTGTAGATCCCGCAATTCCTGATCGGAGTCGTATGAGAGAGCTTTGTCCTCCTGCAGCCAATTCAGGAAACTGATGATGCGGCTTATCCCCATGCTGAGTTGCGAGAAAGGAGATTGGATTGTTATTGCTATTAACTCTGGATGGGATGGGTGAGCCAGTCGTGGCGTACACAATTGGGATCCCGTCGTACCGAATCGGATGAGATAAGAGAGGAGCTCGACTGGAAAAGAAATCAGGATGCCGTGAGTCAGGAAATTTGAGTTGGCTTAATGAAATGGATTGCTGAGAAGGCTGTGGCTGCTGTTGAGAAACGACAACGGTTGGACCTGTTCTCCTCATTAAGTGTCCTTCTGGCAGGGGCCCTGCTGCCAGTTGAAATGTTGCCGGAGGAAAGGCTCCCCGATTACCCGTGATTCCTCCACTTGCAGACTGAGGAGGATCCACAGCTACTTGGATGAAGGCGGTGTTGGGATGATTGGGGAAATGAAAGGCATCCGGCTGCCCTGGCATGGAGACGACTGTGTGACCTTGGAGTGGAGAATAAGAAGCTATTCCATGTGGGAGCCCATTGGCATTCTATATTAATGATTAAAGGAAAATACTCTAGAGAAATGAAATAAACTCCAGCTACGTGCATAAACAAGCATAAATCACGTTCCACTTTTGACAATAACAGAGAATTTCCTCTCTCTCTCTCTCTCTTGCAACATTTTTAGTATGCATCTATGCAGATCTCATTTGCAAATCACGTACGGCCTTTTTCTATAAAGCCTAAGAAATAGTAAATGGAACAGAGCACGTACGATTGGTTTTGCATTAATGAGCAATCGGTTCCCATCCAGCGAGATGATAGAAGGCATTTGTTGCTGCTGGTGCTGTTGAGGGTTTTGGGACTGTGCTGGAGAAAGGTGAAGATTTTTGATGCCCGTGAGAGGAGGTAATCTCCCAGGGCCGCCTACAGGAGAAGACGACGCAGCGGTAAACAAGTAGGCAGTGTTTTCCATGGGGCGATTTGAGCCAAGACCAGCGACCGGTGAGACGACTTCCACCGCAGGAGAGCCGTTTCTTAAAAAATCAAATATTCAGTCATATTAAGCTGGTGTGTTTGTTTCAAATATTTCTAATAATAAGGACCACTGCTGTATTTTCAGCGAGTTCCTAAAAGACAACGTGACTATGGTAATAATGGGAGTAATAATGGCATGCACATAATACGAAGGAAGGCAAATAGGAAGCCAGGAAGTGAAAGAAAATTGTTATTTTGTTGTTACAAAATTGGTTTGGAGTCCCCGATGGGAAGGAGTGGAGCCACAACAGATTGGTGATTGACAGTTTCCCCAGGCCTCTGAACAGAATTCCTTGATTGTTCGTCGAGGTGGAGCGATTCCTGCTGTTGCTGCTGGATTTGAGCCAAACTTAAATGTTGTTCTTGTTGTTGATGGAGCAAGGGTGTGTCATTGTCGCTTTTCACTAGTACTGACTGTTGCTGAAGTGGATGAATTGGCTCATGCCTCGACTCGGAAGGTACTTCGCAGTCATCCACCACATGAATTTTCCAACCCAAATGTCGTCTTGTGTAAGACTGTGAGGAAAATTTAAAATGGCACAAAAAATAAGCTTGATACCACTTCGGCGAAATTCAAGAATCTCGAACGACATAATTTATTTCGTAACTAAGTTATACGCCGTTTCTAACGGATAAACGAATTAAATGTTTTCTGGGGAGGCTACAACTGAGAGCCTTTTTACTTGGTATGCTCTACTGCGCATTGATGGTGAAAACTTTTCCCATAAATTTTACCATCTCTGTCCTTCCACTTTCCCTATTTCTTATTCTCGGTCTGGCTGGAAGCATTTACATTGATATACGATCCTGAGTAGGTGCTACATTGCATTTTGCATTGGTTGCTTCTGCTCCGTCATCAGCATCATGTTTTATCTTCATTTTCTTTTGATGTGCTCGAGCACTACATATGTATGCTTGAATGGGGACATACAACTTTTGGCGCTCGGCAACTGTAAAAGAAGAGGTTCATCCTTGACTTGTCAAGTGTTCCTTCACTTGCATCACTACCGTTACAAGTGTCCCTACAAAAGCCATGTAAGTTCAGTGCAAACTGCAAAGTGGGGTTTACGAAGAAACAAAATATAAAACCATAGATTGTTCTCTATTGACATTTGTTCTCCATTTTCAATTTCTCCAGAAAAGTTACACTCGTCTTTCTTCTCCGCTACGTTAGCGTATGTCTACACATAAACACCGAGCTCAAACATAATATCAAATATTTTTTTTGTTCCGAGACAGAGCAGACGGGATATCAATGATCTCTTGTGCCATCCTCCAGTATTTCCTTTCTTACCTTTTCAACCTTTCCAGAATAGTCGCTTATTTGATCTATATCAGGGAAAAAATTGATCTGCTAGGTAAAGGTGAAATGCATGACTTGTTCCGAGGGAGAGGTAAGGCATTGGTTCACTTGACAATAAATTTGTCCTCCAGTACAAAAGCTGTACGAGCTTGATGCTCTTCGCTTCTCAAGATTTTTCTCCTCTTTGTTTTTTTTGAATTACTTAATATCAATTTATGTGATCTCATGAACAGCGCTATCATGTGAAACAGTTCGTATCATCAATGGGATTGTGTCCTTCTCCATCACTAGCACGACTAACGATTTCATACAAATGGGTGGAACATGGCAAAAGTTTAATAAGGGGCACTGCATATAACAAAAGAATGATGGTTGAAAGGGACTAAAATCAATTGATGTCTTGTCATGAACCACACACAGCCCGTCATCTTCACCATCGTCATCATTTCCTTACATCCCTACTAAAATTCTGTAATATAACAAATTTTTTGCTCTAAGTTTTTCATGTGCCAGGGGAAATTATTTTTTAGATAACTCTTTGTTCCATTTTCCTTTCCCATTATAAATAGTTTGCCTATCTTTAAAGTCAAACCAAGGAATGTGTCCAGTGACTACAGCATCCATCAGAGCCATAAATTACATAAAATCTATGTTCCAAATTTTTAACAATATTATAATGGTCATTTTTGTTTAAAAAAGAGGAACATTTCAAGTTACCTGATAATAAATCAAGTCGGGGGTATTGCGGTCCGGAGTAAAATGCAGTATTCCTGAAAGTACAAATGATAAACATTAAAACATTGCAAAAATATTTTCATAAATTGATTCGACAAATGGCCAAAAATCGAAGCAATTTACTACTAAATAATATGCATGACTTGTGACAATATGAGACTTAAAAAATTCAAGGGACTGTTTCGAAATGTTCATTCATATATCCTTGATATCATATATCTGTCAATTTTCATAGTTCAACATCAATTCCAAGGCAATTTCAGTAAAATGGAGAAAATTGGAAAATAGTATTTCGCTATTTGGGGTAGAAAAATGAAGTTAGAAAGTAATCGGCGATAAGAATGTACAAGTGGTGTGTTCAGTGGCAAATTGTTATTAGAAATCAGCGGATAGAACGAAGAGGCAAGGAATAGAATTGGGGCAAGTGGTAACAGCTCTCCCGTTGTTGCATGTGTGCCTTCGAATAAGAGAAGAGTGATACTGCCTCTGGCATGAAAAGGAAACAGACAAAAGCCTTCGCTTGTCAAAAATCCTCCGAGAAAGAAATAGATTGTTGTTATTGTAATGAAAAACTGAAATTGGCAGAGATGCAAACATTCCTAAATGCTTATGATAAATGTACACGGGTATCCCGAAAATTTATTCGATATCTTCGACTCCGTTATTTGTTCTGTCTTTGCTAGAGAAAATGTACAGAGAAGAAATATCACGTAAAATATTAGACATGCAATCGAACAGAAACTAGAATGCGGTAGCGTACGGTAATGACATGATTCCAAAAATAGACTATCGTACGAATGATTTTATTCCGAAAAAGCAATAATGGTGTATCACCGCTTTGAAAGCATACAACAAACAAAAACCCTCTAGACCTAATTTGCGACTTTTCGAATGCAAAACGTGGAAAATATTGTGTTGAGTAGGTCAAAGTCAAATTTTTAAAACTTGGAAAGTAATGTTTACTTGGTCTACATACCAAAACAGTTCCGATCATACAAGCTCCTTTTTTTTAATATACACGTTTTACGCATTGTATTTACAGTTAATTTGTAACAGTTAATAATACGCTTTTATAAATATCATAAACTTGCTAAGCAGTATCCCAACTGATACACGTTGGCGAAAGAATTTATTTTAAAAAAATTGTTCTCTGTCCGATAATGAATATGCTACTTTCTGCGAGTATGGACGGATCAGCCAGAAGAATGAGGCAAACTTAGTTACTCGCATAATCTCGCAGAGCTCTGATTCTTGGAGTAATAATGATCCAGATGGGCATTTCAATATTGAATTTTTGCCCCGTTCTGAAATAAAAGAAATAAGCGAAAGGGTGAATTTTCGAACGTTAGAAGAAAATACTAGGCTGTACTCTAAACAAGCCTGACCGCTCGGTGTGTCTACACCAAAAGATGTATGTATTTAATTATATCGTAGCAAAATCAGAGAGATAAAATTTAAAAAATAAAGGAGGAGTGAGAGTTTGACTCGTTCTCGCTCTCTATTTTCAAACAATGTTCCCTCCTTTCTTCTCCCAAAATTGACATGAAGGTAAACGTAAAATCAAAGGAAACGACAAAGTCCTTTTCCACACATTTTGTGTTGCAGAATAAAAAAGGTAAATACATACATTTGTTGGCAACTATTCTCTTTTTCATTACTCTACAAATTGTCTTTTCAAAGAAAGGAAGATGGTGTCGTTTGTTGTCACTGTTATACTGGAAATCGAAATTGAAAAACCCGTCACAGTCATCAACACTTTACTAGACTTTATTTGGTCTTCTAGTGTTGCACCACAAATATTGCTTTTTTTGGGGCATTAAAAGAGATGGAGAGGAAAATAAAAGTGAAAGACAGAGAAAAGGATGGAGACGGAGCAAAGAGAAAATAAGTCTCGAGGAGATACAAGGATCAGATCAAGTTAATGGCTGTTTCTTGTACATACCAGAATGGCCTTTGTCACAATTGAGAAAGAGGGATCGCTGGTAGGCTGCATATGACGTAAAAAAATCAGCGGGCTGATTTCCGCTCTCCATCCATCGGCACAATTTTCCCACGGCTATAGGCATGTTTCTTCCTCGTGAGTCGATCTCAACTCCAGCGTACACTTTCACACCCTGGAAAAATACAAGAAGAGCATTTCACTTACCCTGAAAGGAAAAGACACGCTGTCAATATCTTTCTCTTGTCGTAAATTGTGCTACAGTAAATTATATCTGTAAAATGGCCACATTATACAATATCGACAGTGAAAATACATTATGTGGGTAGCAGGACGGAATAATGCATTTCTTTATTGCCACAATTTCTCATAATCGTCATCATCATCAACAGCAACAACAATAACATGAGCATGGTTTTAATGCGAGGTGAAAGTGAGCAAGTCAGCGACAGGCATGACTTTCTTACATTCACTCTTTCCGTGTCAGATAAAAATACGTGAATTTTCACTTGTGAGCAAAAGAACGTGAAGGGAAAACAGCAAAAATTGAGGTTCTCGTCGGAGCCAAGTTCATAACTCATACATACATGTGTCAGTTTCCGTCGTATCTTCCTCGCACAAGGTTCAACAAAGAAAACTATCTCATTTTTTCTCTTTCCGCCTTTCCAACAGTTTATTTTTTGCGTTCTTTTCTTAAAGTTTCCACTTTATTATTTCACCATGTAGAATCATTTTATTTTCATTCTCACTGTCTCTGCAGTACATTTTGTTTGTACTTGTACTTTTATAAAAGCCAAACACGTTTCATGGCGTAGAGGCAAAAAGCAAAAAACATTCATCGACATAGTTCTAATGAAAGAAGTGACGAAGCAAGGAAAGAGTAAAAAACAAGAAAATAGCGAGGGAGAGAAAAAACATAGAACAAAAATGATATGTATTTGCTCAGTCCGTTGCAGTTTCAGTCACTCACGATCAGTTGGGTTGTCTTCTAGCCACGAAGTCAGTATCCAATCCATTGCTGGATTGTTCACTCATCGACACATAACATGAAACACTTTCACTTTCCACCACTTTCAAGAGGTTTTCATGTCTGTGAAAAGCAGTACGCGGACCAACCGCAGCCCAGCATATCACGAGGATGCGAAGAGATACACATCATTCGCCAGTCAATCATCAAACAAAGCCTTTCAGAAAACAACTGGCATCGGCAACCAGAATCAAGTCGTATGATACAGACAGACAAACATTTGATATAATATTCGCCTTCCAGTCTCGTTTGCCCTCGAAGCATGATTTGTATCAAAACTATAATTCACTATACAAAGCACATCACTTCCAAGTTTTCCCTTGTTGGAAAGAGCGAAAGTTAAGTGAAGATGAAAATGATGAAAGGGGAAAGTGCATTTTATATGACCGATTTGTTTTGAGATACGCACACCACCTCTTTGTTTGTACATTTCACAATTTCCTGTATTTTTAAACACAGACTGGCCTGTTGAGAGTTGCCGATGCTAGCTCGCCAGTGCACCAGTAAAATAACAGTTGTGTCTTGCTAAGTGATATGGAGGGATTTATGGGAAAAGAAAATGATAACGAATATAGCGATGCCGTTATTCCTGGTGTTAAACCTTTTTGTAAAAGATGTACAATTTTCTTGATATGTAGCCAGTCATTTAAGTGCACACAGTGTGGCCATAAAACCGCCTAGCATTTTTACAGCTTCTTGAAAGAAAGGAAAGAGAAAATGTTTCATATTTTCCTATTTCTTTCCAGTACATTTTTAAGGAAAGAGAAGACGCATGTTATTTTCTGTTGCTACATTTGCCCTGGCAAAATCCTCCATCCTGCCGCATTACAAGGATTGATGTTTTTGATGCTGTGAAATAAAAGTGGCTCCAAGTTGGTTTCCTCCTTTTCACCAGCGGACGTTGGGATGCTCGGCGAACAAAAAAGAATATTTTATCCTCGACCACCGCCTCCTACCACCACTCTTCCTTCATATATATTAATGTAAATGTAACAGTGAAAACAAGTTGGTTTTGTCGGAAATGGTATAAATGTTTATAGCATCCATTTACAAACAGAAATGTGGGCGACAAGAGTTTCTTCTGTAGAAGCCGCACACATTCACAGCAAACGCTCACATATTTTCTAGATTAGGTCTGCGAGTGTCGTATAAAATAAAAGAGGAAAATAGCAGGACACGAGTGATAGAAGAGACTGAAATGGCAGTAGCAACGTGCCGAGACTCAACTCATGTCCGTCATACTTGGGAGAGTACAGAGACACGGAGAGATATAGAGATAATAAAAGACTTAAATGTTTATCACATTAGATGTACTTTTTAGAGTGCATGGTGGTTTGCAAAGACTTTGTATTAGTGACCTCCATAACAATATATTCTATTACGTAAGTTTATGTGCGCACCACTATCGCACTCTTCTCACTAACATTGCTTGCATATCTGCGAACAAAGCAAGAGAGAAGCCGGAGAGAAAGAAAAAAGTTTATGGCCTTAATACGGCCCAACCGTTGAGTGAAGAAAGCCATGAAAAAAGAGATTCAGAGAAAAAAGACGAGAGAAAAATCCATTATCACTTGATGACTCTCTTACATTATTCCGTAATATGATATTTATTGTAATAATAAATATAATATCCTCATTCATTTGAGCATTTAGTTGAGAAAGTGAAAGAAAATAAAAAGGCATCGAGAGAAAGAGAGCTATAGACGCTCCACACTTTCGACTTCTTCGTCTTTGTTCTAATTTTTATTATCTTTTTTTCTTTCTCTTTATGGTTTATCGCCATTATAAATACGTAACACTTTCATCTTGTACGGGAGGAGATCTAAAATGGCAGCGGAAAGTAACGTAGCGCGAGACTTTTTTCTTTCATTCTCGTTGTTGCAGTCCATTAGAATTACATTAGTTAGAGCGTTGAAGGTTGAAGGAAAATCCATAATAATAGAGTAGACCGGGCTAAGTTCGCATCAGTCAGTGTTTCAGTTGTGTAGAAAAGCAAGTGGCAGTTGTTTGTTTCAAGTCATTGCGAAGGCGAAGGGTGATGCTGGTGTTAGTGGTGGTGTTGGAAGAAAAAAGCTCCATAATGGCAACAGTAGTATTTTGTAATTGGAGACAAGACCAGCTGCTTTAATGTTGTATGCTGGTTAAAAGGTCATGGCAAATTATAATGGGAATATTTTCTGGGGAAAAGGCACAGAGCATTAATAAGTTTGGCTCGGGAGAGCAGAAGTGGAATAGCTAAAATCGAGTCTATCTTGTGTGTACTTGGAAAATGGCTTGGGGTTTCTCAAGAAGTTCGTAGAACAATAGCTTTCAGGGATCATCACCCGAAATAAAACAGGCGGAGAGAAAAAGGTCGTAAAAAGTAGCAAACGGTACTAGTGTTTTGTTTAACGGGGAGATGAGAGAAACAAATATACTCTGATATCCTGACTAACTCGCTCTTCACGGCCAAATCGAATTCGGTGCGTTCCAAACAACGTTACTGCCTTTTTTCACTTGCAGAGAGCGCTAACTCGCAACCTTTTTATTCCTCTTTACTACTTGATTAAATGGAATTAAATGAGCGTCACAGAGAATGAAAGAGGAAGAGGGAATAAAAACAGAAACATATGGCTGACCTGTCTTTCAATCAAGGACTTCGTTTCATGACCACCTTCTGGATCATCGGTGATGTAAAAAGGATTGTAGTCAGTGGGGAGATCTGCGTTGTCGCCTCCTTGAATGACTGTAAGAATGGAATGTGTTGACGGCGCCACCAATAAAAACAAGTACAAATACATGTAGTTATTGTACACGACATGCAATTTACGTTCCGTTCAATAAAATAAAATTTACGAGGCGCATCAAACTATTACGAAGCGTGGCACAGCTGTGGCGAAAAGCAGTTTGTCGATAGATGTTCCGTTGCATCGACTTTATTACTTGAGCGAAGGCACTGCAATCATGCACACTCTTATATAAGACTTGATTATTATTCTGATTGTTATTACCAAAGGTATAATTCAAGTTCCGCACAAGATAGAGCTCTGGAAGCAGCAGTCCGTTGATGTACCAAGCTTCTTGTGGTTTCTCCTGTCGACCTAGATTTTATTACACAAAACAAAGATATGAAGCAAAAAATTCAAAGGACTCGTTAAAACTATCTACGTATTAAATTTTCCAGTATTCCGTATGCGTCTCTGAATAACACGGAGAAAAAAATATTCAAATACGCATGGGATTTTTTTTCAAGGATATTACACATGGGTGGTTGTTTGCACAACAATCCATGCTTAAGCTATTACTATTGTCGTCAATGCTTAGGAAAATATCTTGTACGGGAGCCGCCTCATCACATCACATCTCATTTAAATTCAAGTATTTGCAAACATGTATGCAGCATCATTCTTGTATCCCTTGCATCGCTGTGGAATATGAAACGAAGGAGAAAAAAAAGAAATTGCTTTTCGTGGTGTCGTTTTCTCCGTGAGTGAAAGAGAAATTGGAGAATTTCCATGCATCTTAAGAAATAAAGCGTAAAGAGAAAGAAATCGGCAACCTGTAATGGATCTGTATCCATATGTTCCTCCAGTTGGTCCAAGTTGAGCATAATAGACGCGATCATCCGGTTCATGGCATGGGATTGGTGGAATAGCCCATGCAGCAGGACTCGGTGCAGTGGCTGCAGGTTTGGATTCTGGGCTGCTGGAACTTTCTCCAGTTGTTAAAGAGGGAGACGGTCTTGGTGTCGTCGTTGTTGTGCTCGTTGTTGTTATTGGAGGGACTCTGGTCGTCGTAGTGGAGTAAGTTGGAATGAAAGTCGTCGTCGTCGTCATCAATGTGGCCGCAGAGCTCGTCTCATCAATGTTATTGTTATTATTACTATTACCACCATAATGAGGACGAGTGTGGGGAAAAGTTTTGCTTTGGGTACTCTGCAACAGCATCGTAGCAGGACTGGGAGAGTTTGGTGAAGACTCAGGCTCCGCTTCCGGTTCAGGGCAGTTCCATTTTGGCGCACGGCCAAAATCAATTGAAAGATCATCTAGAATTCAAGGATACAGGCGAAAATGCCTCCATATTATTACCGTCACAGACATAGGGGAAAAGAGAAAACCTCTGGCGTTCTCTGCTCTTTCCTCCGAGCATCGGTTAAGGGCATTATTCTAAACTAAACGCTAGTGGAGAAACATCCGCTCCGTATGTTTTATGAAAATTAATATATAGAGGAGAGAGTGCAAACAGCAAAGTATCCTTGTCGGATGTATCCATTGTGGAAAAGTGGGCCGCCCCCATTCACTTTCCCTTTTCTCAGTGTTCCAGTAACTAACTAACGTGCTGCAAGTCAAAACTGGCGTGCAGCAGCGTACTCTTAATTCTATATAATGGTAGGCCATCCGTGCATTCTCGTATTGCGAGTCAGAGTTACGTAACTAGTAACTGCCATTTTGTTATCGTACTACTAAACGGGTTTCTGTGGAATGGAGAAGAAAGAGAACCTTTGTTGCGAAGGAAGTGATACTGAACTTCTCCGTTGTTGATTGGACCGACTGCCCAAATCACAGGCTGGCTACCATTAGTCAAAATGGGTTTATCGTAGATATCCGCCGCCCCGAGTTTCCTTTGATATGTCAAAATTGTAAATCCATTTACCGACGCTGCACTCAACATTCGAACGTTGTTTGTTCCTTCCTGGATGAGCGATGATCATGGCGCCATAGTAAACAAAGTAAAAAGAGAGCACATAAATAAGTTTAATGTACTTTGCAAATATATTATTTAGAAGCGAGTGGCTCTTAAGCCTTTTAGAGCATCTCCACGATTATATTTGTGTTTGACGATGGATAGGTTCGATCACATGCGAAACCATTACAAAGATGTGCATTCCTCAGGGGTAAACAATACTCGCGTCTCTCTCCTTGAGTCTCACTTTTTTATTTATTGTTTTCCTCCGTCTATCGCTATCTAAGAAGAAGAGCGTTCCTGAGAAATGTTTCGTGTCAGAAAGAAGGTACAAAAACGTATAGGAAAATGAAGCAAAAAGGTCTCAAGTGTTTAATTTCTTGTTTGCCCTTCCATTTAACTATCGCGTTGCTCACACTATCGACCTCATTTATAATTTCGTAGGTGCTATCTCTTTTATTTAGAAGCAAAAATGTAGAACGTCGCTGGAGATGTTCCTTTCAGTTTTAGCCCACCCGGAGACAATATTCTTGCTAGTAGATAAATAAATAGTAGATGTTTGCGTAATTTTATTGTCGTTTATGGAGTGCAAGACAAGGGGGTTATCCCACTTACCTTCCACTGAACATCTGGACAAGCGCCTGTATTTCCATTGCAAGTGGATTTTCTCTCCAAATAATAATCCGTCACATGGCCCCGACTGTTGGATTGATCGAGCCAACCAACGGCGACTGGAAAAGAAGTAAAGAAGGCACGAAATGCAATAGCAGGAGAGAGAGGTTTATGGAGAAATATGACATTAATTATTTAAACACTCTTTTCTGCCACGGAAAACCATGTTGAGTCTAATCCACTTTTCTGCTTCATTTCATCTCTGACTGACTGCGAGCCTGTTCAAACAAGTTCACCATGTCTCTCTTGTTCTACTTTCCCCATTCATTCATTCTTAGCCTTTCATGTGGAAATGTAAATGGGGATTCCATGTTTCTATTTTAGGCTTAAATCTGCTTTCTGGCCACACAAAATAAACAATAAGAGACATGCTCTTGAACGCTTGTTAGTTATGATTGTTGTACATTTCATACAAAACTTTAAAGTCCCTCCAAACTCTAAACCGTGTCAAGAGACAAAAAATATTATAGTCACCTATACGAAACTTTGAACTTTGTCCTTTTCGGATAATATAATGTAATTCTTTGAAAACGGGCATAATGAAATAAAGAGAATTTCAATTCGACCTCATGGCATGACGCTCATGCCATTCTGCCTTTCTTCTTCCTACTCATAGTACATACATAGTATAGAAACTACAGAAAGATCACATTCACTTTAATTAATTCCATACAAAACTACCCTAATTATCAGAAAAAATATTACAGCTGGCACGGCTAGATGAGCCAAATAATTAACGGGAAAACGTCAAGCGTTATCAGGATCAACTAGCTGTGTATGCTGTCTATTACTTAAGCTAAATTATGCGCACTTCACTGAATAACATTTTCCGGGTCCCTTCCTCATGAAACTTTAGTGCTTTTTCTACAAACCTCACAACATCATATCAAGTAAAAAACCCGAACGTTTTCTGTTCGGCATTATATTATGTTACAAATTTTATATTGATTTATCAAGTAAAATTATTGGTTGATGTCATTACCATCTCCACCGAGCATAACAGAACGATCATTTTCACCGGAAAGTCCGAAAGCCATGTAGTTACCGCTATCTGGAACACGAAATACTTTGTGTAAGTAACATGATTTTTAAAAACGGTTGGTGCTCCAACGCAGCTGCCGTATTATCGTCTCGTCTTCACATCACACACACCAAACATCCTAGTAACTAACCCAAAATATTCTAGTAAACTTGATACTCTTCAGAAGATCGCAGCTTTCCTACTGTGTATGTTGTACACAACACAGGCAACACGGATTAAAAAAGGCGTCTTTCGCGCAGGATGAAAATACGTTGTTACAATGTTATGAGGAGCAAACTTAATAATATTAAATGTGTCCAGAGGATATTTATGTGTATTACTTAAGCGCTTCGTAATAATAACACTTATCCGTCCTGACTGAGCTCTATTAGATTCTCAATGAAATTCGCTATGCGTTCCTGCTATAAAGCGTTCCCTCTGTAAACTCACAAAGTATAAACATCCGTTGAACGAACGGCGAAAACGGAAATGAACTTGAAATATGAACCTGTCAACATAATAAACTGTGCTTTACGAGAGCTGAGAGGTAGCTAAATATGTAACATAATCATCATCTTCAACGGCGTTACGGGCTTTGAAGGGAAGAAAAGCGTAATCTCTCGTTTTTCCGTTGAGATTTACGCCTAATTTTAATAAATCAACAAGGCGGATAATAACTTTTAGTTAAGGATGAAAGCAACTGTGCAGACCTTCAAAAAATCACCATCCATTTTTCTTTCTGAAGTTCAATTCATGGGGAAAAGAGATGAGAGCTCTTTCAGTTTTATTGTTTTGTACTCCGTGAATAACGAGCCGGTGAACAGGAGCGTGTTGAAACGTACCACATGTCTGCATTTAAAGAGCGTGTTGGTATGTTCAAATTCAATGGATCAAGTGAGCTCTTTGAAAAAGTCTCTCCAAGTCCTACATTTGTGTCAGCAAATTTAATGTTTTGTGCTTACCATAAAATTTCACTTTCGCCTCTCCTCCCTCATCCATTTATTCCTACTTTATGAAAAAGACCAGACGGTTGCGAAACCGAATATAAATTATGGTTCACTAGTGAAAGGGGAAAAACAGCAGAGTTTGCTTCATGTGACGCTATTCTCTAACTAGACAATTCTGACTCTCTCTCAAAGCTCCAACCTTCAAAGTCTTTCCTAGCTACTACTATACACACATCCTTTGAAAATGATAACCGCGGCGAAAAATAATGGTGAGTGAAATGCGACTACTTTTCACATGGAAAACGACGTTGATAATGTCCATTGCTGGGCGCGCAAACACGCACACCGAGCAACAGTAATAAAGCCTCTGTGCTTTCTCTCTAATTAAAATAGCCTAAAAATGAAATATTCGGTTGCGATATGTCGGATTCTTGTCGCCTAATGCTGTGTTTCTGTTTCCGTGTTTCAGCATATTTTCGGTGTGAGAGAAAGGAGGTTGACTGGAGAGTGTGATATTATAAACATGATCAACATAAAAATGAGAGGTATGAATTCATTAGCAGCTCAGCTCACAAGACAAACACTTCCCACTCAGTTCACTCTGTCGCTACACTGCTCCATATTCCCTAATAACTGACATTCATTCATCTAGCCTCAAAGAGAAAACCATTTTGTCCGTCTATCCGAGTCAAAGTTGGTTATTATTATGATGATGATTATGACGTTTAGATCGCAGCATGTATATTTACCAAAGTTCAGGCTTTACAATGATAACCTCTTGTATAATATTTCGTTTTCATTTCCCTTTTCCTCGCTCCCTGCCTCAAGTGATGATGAGTGACTCCACACATGCACACGACAAACACTCAAATTTTATTATTAGTGTGCAAAATACATCCATCTTGTTGTGCATGCTTAAGTGAAAATTAAATAGTGACACACAAGTGGAGACAGAGAGATAATGAGGAACTCCGGAAACGGATCAAGTGGATGGTTGAATGGATGAACGAATGGAGTTTTCGAAACGGCGAGCTTTTCCAAGAGCACTTCTCCGCCCATGTTTTTTATTTGTCTATTTATTTTATGCACGTGGTTGCCTCACGGTTTTATCATTAGTCGTAATGTAATCATACTTCGTTTATTCGGCTGTGAAACGGAGACGACAATGATGGAGCACTGACTCTGACGTCTTCAACAATGAGAGAAATTCCAACGAAAAGGCGGACAAAGAAAATGTCTGTGCGATTGAGGTGGAATGCTTTGAGAAAGCTCAATTTTAGTTTATGACAACGCTGCTCTTTCTAAAGTTGTGGGTGGTGAGTGAAATAAAAAGTATAAAAAACAATTTATAGTGTAAAATAGAATTATTATTACGACATACCTATGCGGCCAACCAACTGGAAGACAATCGTTTCTCCGCTTCCGACCACAGACCAGCGTATCTCGAGAGCCGACTCATCATGTAAAACTTCACAGTTCAGCCTTGTCTGTTAAAAGTTTTATACAGTCATCGTCAAATAGTCACTCACTCAATATCTAAAGTAAAAAAGTCGACTTTCGTCCATTAGAGTAGGTGGGATACTACAGAAATTCAATTATTAAATCTCGGAAGTTGTGTGGTATGGCACTACACTTTATTAATAAACGTAATGGGAATAACTGACTGCTTGACTGGACAATGGACGTATGTAGGACAGGGAAAGCGGAAAGTAGTGGTAAATGCTAAATAAATAATTTGTGATATGACTAAATAAAAGGTACATTTGCACTACGGAAATTGTAGCCAGAAGTCAGAGTAATGTTTATGTGCATTTGTCCATTTCTGTAAATCTATGTGTATCAATCTCTGCAAATGTTTGATAATGACGAATTGAAAATTTTAGATATAATTAATGGAAATTTAATTTAACAATAATTATATTATTTAAGTTATTTTGATTGGCATTTAAAACTGTTCGTTGCTTTTTTACTCTGATACACATTTAAATGAGAATTATGTAAATGTCAGCCAGTTTAAACAAACGCATGTTTGAGTACATCTAGATGGAAATATCAGTAGGTATAATAAGAGTTTCTGAGAAAGAAGTTTAATGAATCTTAACTTTTTTTCTTTCTGCGAACAAGTTATGTAATTTAATAAAAGAGAAAATGTGGAAAGGAATAACGAAGAACAAGGAAAACGACAGATATTAACTTTTCATTTGAAACGAAGTCACCCTAAACTTTATTTCAATCTAATAAAAGTATATTGAAAGAAGGGGATAAAAGTTTCAGCTTTTTTTGTCCCTTTCCTTTTTACTTTTTGGCGTCCTATGAAAACGGGGTGAACTTTTGAAGGCCACCAAAAAAAAACTTTCTGAAGGATCGATTCTTACATTTCAATTTATGCTTTGGTCATGAACAACACAAAATGTGTCCACGTGTGCATTAGGCAGTGAAGCCTCTCTGGAAACCAAATTTAAATTAATGCATCATTAATTTGATTACGGAGCGAAAGTAAATAGTTCTCGTTCTCATATGCAGAGTCATCAGCTTTCAACTGAAAAGTCTAAACTTTCTTTGCCATTATTTTACACATGAATTGCTCTATGAAAACGAGTGAATGTCAACTAAGGAGCTTTTTGATTTTTTTTGTCAGAGCGAACAGCTAAATGTCGAAAAAAAAACTTTGAAAAACGTGACATTGACAGGTAATCTGGAGGAAAGGAGGGGTTGTCAACTTGAGGTCTACCTTCTAGATATGTTGAGCAGTACAAAGTCAAAGAAATTGATAAAAGCGTAATACAGTAAAGACAGGAGTTCAGAAGTCAGAGAATGTTTAGAAAAACTGAATCAGGTCAATACAACTCCCTAATGAATGTAAAACATTTCGGAAAGTTGTTTTAGATTCGAAATAAGAATTTCCAAGTTCAGAATAAATAAGCAAAATGGACAAGAATTTATGAAAAGAAAGATATAGGCCAGACCAAGAGTAAAGTTTTTCACATAGAAAAGTAGATTTTTATGCAAGATTTCAATATAAATAGTGTTTAATTTAATTACATTGAGTGGCACTTAATTTATGTATGTATAACACAAATTGAATTAAAACGTAGTGCGTTTTGAAACGAACAAACAAAATTGAATACAACTGGATTTCTAATTTTAAGCCATAATTTAATACAAAATAAATTAAACCGAACAAATATTCCGATAACTATGATTTATCGGTGGTTAAAACTGATAGTTGTGACCTAATGAATAAATAAATGGATTGAATTATTTTCAAATATAAAAAAGTCAATGCAAGATTGTGAAGAAGTGAAGCAGAAAGCAAATTAAACAATTGTTATAAAAATATAAAAATATATACTATGCTGAGGTACATACAAATCAGAGAGCGTCATACTCCATCCATCAATTTGTATCGATTTGTATAAAGTACGTACAGTAATAATAAAATGTGTACATTGTAAATATTCAGAAGATTAAACGGACGATAAAAGTAGTAGTAGTAAAACTAATAATAGTAATGGCATGTGCATTGGGAAATGTAAGACTACTTTGAAACGATTAAATTTTTTCTAGAACAGTCGAAACTGTTATTTTGTTTAGTAGAGTGCAGCGGTGGTGGCAGCGCCTTTGCTGGTTCGCAAAGTGAAGGTGCTGAAACCGTTGGAACCAACGCTGTGATATCCTCCTGTTCCACTGCTGTGGCTTAGCGTGGTCGTTGCATGAGACGCGGCCCCGTACAGGAGCCCGTCCGAATGAATGTGATTGGTGTGAAGTGGTGCAGCAGCGTAAGTTGGGGCCGAGGCTCCGTAAGTGATGAAGTTCCCTTGAGGCGCTCCAACTGTGTTGTAATGGAGGGGAGGAGCGGCAGGAATGTGAAAGTATGTCTGTGGAGCGTGGTGGAGCGTAGGAACAGCGTGAGCTATGGGAGCCACTGCAGCGGTTGTCGCTGGGTGGTGAACATACGCTGCAGGAGCCACGCTCGGTTGGATGAGGGCATTTGTGCCGTGCACAAAATGTGTGCCAGTAGCGGGCAGATACGATTGTGGCGACACTGGCAACAACTGAAAAGGAAAAGTGACAGTGGAAAGAAGAGTCGTAAAATACAAAATACAAAATAATCAATTGTAAAGGATACAGCGAACAAGTCATAAAACGCACGTGTCAAAATCTGAGAAGCTTATGTAAAGACATAAGTAAGTAAGCGACTCAAAAAAACATGTTGAAATTCTGATTTTAGAAAAGGAAAACAATGTGTGCTCGGTGAAGAGGAAAAGATTTTAGACCGGGCAGAGTTGATAACCTAATATAATATAACTATGGTAGAAAAGTATGAGAGAGTTGTACGCAGACTGAAGGGGAAAAACAATCTACAAAGTATGTTTATACTGTGCAAAGAAAAAGAGTAAAGGACAAGAAAAAAATAAAAAGAGATAAGTTTGATGATATTTTGCTACTACCCTTTTTGACTTTTTACAGGATTGCATCGGAAAGGGGATATAAAAGTACGAATTGAATTGGAAAGGATATTTTTCCAGCTTTTATGCATGTCACATCGCATCAGATTCGAGCTTTATCTGAATGACAGGATACATTAGCATTTGCGTCTCTGAGTGTTTGGTTGTGGTTGGTTCTATAGGTGTTTTTCCAAACTCGAATGATGCAAGGTTGATAAAGGAGTGTGTTTACTACCAGACTATAACCACACGAATCGGCCCTGGGTTTGTTCTGTGCTTTTTACGATATACACTCGAAAAGATTCTTTCTCTAAACAATCCAAGTTTTTTGCAAAGAATGAACAAGTTGGAAAACAAGGAAATCTGTTGTGAACACATTTTTTCACTTTGGAAGAAACTCGAGATTTCCTAGAGTAGGTACGTGTGTAAAATGTATCATTGGCACAGGGAGTTAATAAAGTACATGATGAAAATAGATAACGCTAAGGTATTTGTTCTGTTTTCCTAAAAACTTTTCAAAAAATAAGCGCAGGCTTAAAACTTACTTGTGGACTAATTCCTAACATTCGGAGGGACGGAGGAACGTTGAGACCTGGCTGGATTCTCACATGCCCATAATCGATATTGTAGGATCGGGAGTAGACACCGAAGTAGTCTATGTCAAAGATGGTAAGATCTCCAGGTAGACTGAGCACGAGGGTTTTCTTATCTGCTTTCGCCAATCCAGCGTCCCCACCGGTTTCATCTGGCACACGGATACCATCAGGACCAGGAGAGCCACGACCAACCCAGAAATGCAAATCTTCGGAAGAAAGGAAAGCAAGATGATTGATGATGATGATAAAAGTAAACAAGGTTTGTTATGTGCATGTGCAGCTATGCAGATAGAATTTTAGAGTACACAGAAAACGTGCAACAAATCATAACAATCTATGTTTTAATTTCCCATTCTATTTTTCAAAACTTACTCATCGCTATTGCTCGTGAGGAAATGAAAGTTGTTAAAAATTTATAAGAATCTCTAGAGCCATCGGCCACAAGCAAACTTACCTGGTGCCTGTCCATCGAAGGTAAAATCAGGTACAAGGATTGTCTGAGCGTCAACCACAACAATAGGTCCTGATGCGATACCTTGTCCAACGATCGAACCGATAACGTGTGGTTGCGGATAGTCGAGATTTGGAGGGATGTACAAGTCGCCAAAGTTGACCTGAAGCAAAATCACCATCATCATTATTTATCATCACAATCAATCAGCAGAAGATTACCCATAGAAAGTTTACATACTCCATTGTCATCAAACACATTTAGCAAAATGGTACATGCTATTCGAATAATATTTTCTTCATTCATCTTTGCAATGCACTCTAATTTATTTACCGTTTATAGTCTGAAACACTTTTAATATTGGTTATTCTGACATGACAGTGAAAAGGTCAGGTGGACGCGAAAAAAACAATTTCTTTCGAATCAACTTGAGTCCTGTCTCCTTGGATCTTAAGATGTTCTTTGCTATTAAATGTCTCATTCTTCAAACACTACAGAGGTATGAATCTACACAAAAAAGACTTCTTGCTCGTTTCGCTATATGAAGAGAAACAGAATTTCTGATGAAGCGTGACACTCTGACCTTTCCAAATCCTTTTATACGTTTTGAAAAGGGGCACCTTTCATTCTACCTTTCATTGGACATAAAGTCAATTACCACGTACAAGTCAACACTCATTCTATCTACTCATTACATCTTGTCTCGCCAAATGAAATTTCCTTTTTCCTTTTCATACGTGCACGTTCTTGCAGCAGCGGTTAGGTGTTGTGGCTTTAATTGTGACTGCAATGATTTTTGTAAAAAACGACATCAATCATCATTCAATTTGTGCAGCTAATAATCTATTACAGTCAATTTATTTAGTGAGATGACGCAGTGGTCAGTTAAAAGAGGGTCGTAATGAATATGATTCCAACATCAGTTATCTGCTTTGGGAATCTTTCTGTCGAGATCTGATGTAGGTCAATAAATAACCTTCTCATCTTGCATTTTACAAGTACACTTCAGTCAGAGATTAGAATATTTTGCCTCGTTTTTACTCCATGCAATCATAAAAGTTACATCTAGCACGATCTATCATCATCATCTCGTTTTGTCTGAGTTGATGATGCCGACGCGACGATGACTGACTGGTACACATTTTGCTTTGTCCACAAAGGTCGTCATGCAATAATGTTGTTTGTAATGTCATGTTACAAGCTAAATGTTCAATAAATACGAAAACCCATTAAACCTTTAATAAATATCTTAGAGTCTAACATTGCTTGTACTGACTGATCAACGCTGTAATCATAGGAGGCGCAACATCGGCCCCTAGCCACATAACCTCATGTTTACATGCACAACTTCATAATTGTTACGTTTGTCTGAAAACTATTTTTCTCTTGGAATGAACTACCATTTTTGACATGCTATTATAGAATTCCCTACTGACGATCCCAATTATCAACGAAAACATTCGCAACTTTTTGCTTGTTACTTGGGATATATCTTTATTTTTTTGGAACATTCGTTGAGCCTGTCATTTTATTTTCATTATGAAATATTGTTGCATGTGGTGAGGTCAGTTCACACTTTTAAAAAGGAAACTGCACTTTGTATAGCGTTTTGTCTTCTTTGATGAGCAATGTGTAAGTAGTTAAAAAGACATAATCCATTTTATTACATATTATGAAAAAGTTGCTGCTCTTTAAGGTAAATTTGCCATAAAAGTAAAATGTAGTTAAACAACATTCATTATTTTTTTAGGTACTATTATAATTTTCATTGAATCCGGGACAAATTCTGTGTGACTATACCTATGTTGAAACTAACAAACACGGAGGGGATACCCAAATTATCAAAACCACTCCAATAGCCCTTTTAATAGCATGAATGTATCAATCATTATCCTTGAATTGAACTTAACCTTCTCATTGACCAAACAGCCCCCCCCCCCCCGATTGACCAATCAAAATGAATCGCACCCCCATCATGACCAATCACAATCGTATTGAAGCATTTGTGAGAATTTGGAGCTAGCTAATTTATCTACGTATCGTGGTTTTTGATTTATTTCGTGCATTGCTTCATTGTGTTAAACCCACAGGGCTCTTGTTAATATTATTATCATCTTAATTACAATAATTGTTCATAAAGTTGCAACTGATATTTTACCTCATAAGCACGACACCAGACAGCAAACCATTTAATGTCTCTCAGGGTGAGACCATCAGGCAAGGAAATGGTAATGTCAGCATTATGATAAGCTGTCAAAACTTCTTTGCTGTAATTCACAATAACAAAATAATAATTATATTAGATAGAAAATTAGTATCCATGTCTGGCATAATTTTTTTTTCTAAACATTTTTACTACAAAAAGCAAGTTCGGCAGCCATTTATTAAATGTATTGCCAATGAAAATTAATAATTGCATTTTGCAGCTAATTAAATTAGGTAACAGAAATGGTGTTTCAATAAAATTGAATGTGTGCAGCATGATTTTCGTGGCAGCGAGTGCACGCACGCCAAAGTTAGCCATGACGGTGATCTTGGCAAGAATACCACAGAATTTGAAACGGTACTGTTCACCAAAAGTTAATCAACACAGAGTATTGATTGCATGCAATGTATGTATATAAAAAATCACTCACGTTCCACGTTCATTCGGGACGATTATTCCTTGAGGACTGGGAGACTCGGTGAATCCAACCCAAAAGAATGCATCTGCAATCAAATTCAGAAGACATAAGCAATCAATTTTCTTTCTCTAGCATCATCATAGCAAAAATATTTTTGTACAGCGAAAGTACTCCGTGGACTATTGTGATGAGTTTGCGTTGTTAAAGAAAGAGATATCATGTATTATGCCGACAAAAGGAGGCTGGAATTATTTCGGAGGAAGAAAATGACGATGATTACATTTTATGATAAAGAAATGAAAAAAAATGAATTGTCGACACAGTTGGTTGCTATTTCTTGTAAGGTCTGCATGAAAGTATCGTTTTGTTTGCTATATTATTTGGCATGAACAATTCCACAGGGGCTAGAGAACTAAGCCGTGAAATCTGGCATCAGCACAACGAATCTTCTCTTTTTGAGTATACAGCAATTTGATATTATATTATATTGCAATATTATATAATACTGGTGATGCAAACTGACATAGTTATTTTGTACTATTTGTCCATGTCTGCGACGTATGAATGTATGTGAGGCTGGAAAGAAATATTTAGTAATGTTACTATGATATCCCAGATGATTCGCTAACTTCACAGCGGTTGCATACAATTCCATTCCCAATTTAAAATTCGACCAGAAGAGCCCCTAATAAAAGCTTATTATATACAAGAACCACAAAATACAGGCCGAAACTTTAATATTGTAAATAATAACATAAATAGACAATCCTTAAATCTTAAAACGTAATGTAAAATATACGTAATACCCTCCTGTCAGGGGCCCAGTAGTTGATAGCATGTAGGAATTGTAAGGCGAGTTAATCTCTAGACCAAATTTAAATCAGTCCTCGTCAAACGAGGTAGACTTTTAACTTATCATTCAGCATTTTTGAAAATACAAATTGTTCACACAATTGAAGATTAAGTCGGAGGCTATATAGCCTAACTATAGGCTACACCTCCTTTTCAGACTAACACAAGAACCAAAATTCTGTTTTTGATAATACGACCCTTTGCTTATTTTGGGGAGATATACATACATATGTTATAACTGGTGGCTATACTAAACAAAGATGATTCCGCAAGCACATTCCATAACGCTCATAGTTTTATTTAGTGTAACACTTGGTCATATAAATATGATATTATGGAATCAATGGTGATCGGCCATAATGTAGATATTTTTGGAGTTGGGATTGAAATATGCCAAAAGCCTCAAAATATGCGCATTATGAAGATATATTCGCTCTAACCAAATATACTATAATGAAGGATGAGAAAATGTAAGAAGTTCGACGAGAGTGTGTTTTATTATTTGTTTCTTCCTTCTGCTCTTCTTGATTCTCTACTTTTTCTTTGATTTGTGCTACCAGTCAGCCTTCTGTTTCCTTGACTCTCGTCGATTTTTCTTTTCCATGCTTTGTTCGTTACTCAGGCTTTCCAGTTGGTAGACTCGCAATGACAGTCCAATAATCAAGAGAAGGGAAAGAAAAAGGAAAGTGAATCTTGAATGTGTGATATTCAAGAAATTGGGAAGTGAAGCGTAAAAGACAAGAAAGTTACTGCCTCCATCTTTTTTGCTCATTTTTGTAAGTAGAAAAGTAAGAAAAGCAGCATGATCAGAAAATCCAGACATCTCATGTGTATGCATCTACCGTAGAGGAATTCATTTTGTATTGAAATAAATTCAGTGGTTGAGTAAATGAAAAAGATCGTTTGGTGTTTTCCTCCTGGTTGTTTTGCCCTGTCACGTGTTCTCGTTTTGTATACTTTTTCACTTAAGCGTTTCCCAACTGTGATTTATTTCATAAAGTTTCCTATAAGATTTTTCCTTTTATCTAGACCGAACTGAGAAAATGAGATAAAGACGAAGAAACAGGGAGAAATCAAATGTGCTCAAGAACAGATACGGTGGAGCAAATTTCTAAAGGACGGAATTCTACTTATTTGAACTATATTCCGCCTTTGATTTCCACTGAGAATGAGAATCCTTTCTCTTCGAAATGCACACAAAATGACAGGAAAAAGGAAACAATGAAACAAATTTTTGTTTCGCAGAAGAAGGGGTGCCTGATAGAACCGGACCCTTTCCAATTTTATGCAATTCCACCTCACCTTTCTTTCCCCCTGTTTTGTGTCAGTGCCAAAAAAATATTTTATCGTGCTCGCTGTTTTATAACATTTTGATGTAATGCAGAATTTTTCGTTTCTTCTCAAGCACGTAAAAATGGACTGGAAGTTGAAAGAAATGGAGCAGTGTAGTTGCAGTGAGAGAAAGAAAGAGCGTGACGGAGAGATAAAAAGGGAACCGTAAAGGAAAATATGAATTTCTGATGAATGCGCTAAGGCTGATTTTCAGAGAAAAGGGGATACATAAATATAAGCATGTACAAAGGAAAGCGAATGTCTCAGTCTTCGTTAGACTCTCCGACAGAGAGAAATGGAAGGTGGAGTCAAACGCAAGTAAATCAGAAGTGCCCTTGCCGAATGTGTCGAGCCATGAAATTTCAACATATTATAATATGAAAGAAAGGACGTTTTTAGATGCGTGTCACGAATAAGAGAAAATTTTCACAATTCGAGTGAAGAAAGCTTGTAAAAATATGTACTTTGCTCTCTTCATCCTAATTTCCACATGGAACATACACAAGAGTCTCCGTAAGATAACTTTAGTTTTCTTTGCCAGTGCTTCCTCTTTCCTCACCAGGCTTTGCTCTGCATAAATATTCTGCTCTTCAAGAGTTTCTCCAGTAATATTCTCTTAATGGGGAACTCGAGAAAAGAGTTAAAAAGTGAGTAGGAGAAAGTATTTTGAAATGCGGTGCAAGCATGCATATAAATTCGTCTCTTTCGCCCTCCATCCTTCCTTCCTCGGAGCTGTGTCAACTGATAACGGTCCTCGTCAACAAGGGAATTTCAGCCTTGCTCTCACAACGAGACGAACATCTCAGAAGCTATCATGTAAATCACCTCTCTTATTGTTGAGACCAAGTCGATGTTTTAATGGACTGATTTTCCTACACAACTTTGACTTTATGACAAACATCTTTACTTTTACCAGAGTTTTCTCCATTAAATGAACTTGCTGTAGGTGTCACATTTTTAAAGAGAACGAAATGTTAACGCTAGTAATGTCATAATTATCACACTCTGGTTGTCGTCGACATCTGTCTGACAGTCACTTGTAATATTTTGTTGCATGTATCCAGCAAATAAACTGATTCCACTTCCCATTTTTAAATGTTGTCATGACGCATCATTATTGTGAAATATATTCACTGAATATATTCCAGAGAGAGCGTTTCTTACCGTGTACGAATTTAAAAAGATCAAGACTGTCATTGCAAACTAGAAGGATCGTAAGAATGAGCGTAAACAAGATACGAAAAGGCTTTGTTATATCATAACATCATCTAAATAATGCATGCAAAGACGTCGTCACTCATCCGCCGAGTTGACGGTTTCGCTTTTACAAAACATCGTCATTGTACAAGAAGATAGATTATGTTTAGACGTCTCCACTCTCCACAAAAGTTTACGGTGTGAGGGCTGGGAGATTCCTTTCTACAAAATCAGAGTGCGACAACCATAATTTTTTATGGCGACGAATTTTAAGATCAACAATTTCCCAGTAAAACTTTACCAGCGTACAGGACAACTTTTCAGACTCATTCAGAACGATTCGCAAAGTTGTAATAATAAGAATTATTATTATTAATAAATAATAATGACGCTAAAGTTGTAATTGGGTGATTGGGTACAATCCCACCGACTTTACCGCACGCAGCTCCCACCACCGCAGAAGCTTTCCACCGACTCGAAAAAGAGGCTGGGAGTATCAGGGAAGGTGTTCTGAGAGAGATGCGAGGTGCACATTTACAGTTTAGAGAAGAGACAGCTCATTTATCTCCAGCAAGATTTACACTGCTGTCATGTGTCTTCCTTTCCCATATCACTAGATAATCGCCGTGAATTCTAAAACGCTATAGGAGGAAGTTGTACAAACAACCACGCTCACACGGAGCAGAGCAAAGCAGATTATATCAGTTTAGGTTTTGTGAGCGCTCGTGGTGGAGGAGTCGGTGCTGGTGGTATGATGAGAATGGCTGTAGGTAGGTACTTTATTTGTCGTTAATATTATGATGATGCACGTTTTAGTGACAGCGCTTGGCATTGCAAAAAATCTACATAATACAATCCACCACTCATGAACATTTGCAATAAGAAAATGCCGGAATTTGTAATCTAAGGGAGGATGAAGAAATGGCGAAGGTAAAAAAGCTAGATTTTTTTGTGCTACTGAAGGAAATAGTACTAGGAGGATTTATAATACATTGTAAGAGTCTACTGAAGATATTTCTCTGTGTGTCGTAAAGCGCCACAAGGATAAAGGTTTTCCTAATCCTTTCTCTTTTTCAATCCATCTAGGTTATGTCATTAACTTAACTGTCCTCGTGCGAGCTGACGCGAACGAAAATCTCCAGATCTAGTTTTTACGAATAAAGTACATTTGAGAAGGAAAAGAGAGCAGTAGAAAGACGGCGCTAGAATTCGTGCGAGTCGAATTTGACACGAATGCAAGCAGATGGAATAATTTAATTCATTACGTCTTTTCCATTCCGACCCAATTGCTCCAGTTGAAAAAGAGCTTTTGTATGAAGGCAGCCTGACATGGGTTTTGAAGGCATCAGTCACAATTTTATATTTTCTGGATGATAAACGAGACAAAATGAGATAATGTTTTCCCTTATGTTGTACATACATCCTTATTCCCATGAGGTACTGCTATTACATCGTTGAATAAATTAATTCGCATAGAAATTCATCAACGAAGAAACTATATTTTACATTATTCGGATGATTTCCCGAATAATCAGCGCATCAAAAGATTTTCTTCGCAAAGTTTCTCGAGATAAACAAACTTACAAACTACCTACATATACTTAACGTATATGCACCTATGTACTTTTCTTGGAATTTTCCTTTTAAGAAGTTTGAAAACTTTGCTTGAGAGTGCGAATAAGCACTTGTTCAAATACTTGTAATATTCTATCACGACAAACTGAAGGCCGAACTTTGTGTGTCTCACGGTGTGCAAAAATATGAAAAGTTGACAAGATATTAAATTTTACGGATTAGTGTTTTCACACAGCAAGTAAAGTGAGGAGTTTTTATGAGTTCTGAAGATGTTGCTTTTGAATTCAAAAGATATTTTTCAGCTTGATTATTTTTGTCCGCATGAATGCTTTTCTTGGCCTTGAGGAAAAGATTATCAATATTCAATACACAATATTCATCTTCAAACCATCCATCCACGTATGCCGAAACATTTTCGTCTCAGAATCCATCTACAATACTCACATCAACCGAGTCAGTTTCGGAGTAAAGCACATCGTCGAAATTATTATCCCACTGCTTCCAGGTTAGAAATTGTTGATAAAAGCATTGCTTACCCGGTCCTGTTCCATCGTAGTTAAAATTTTGAAGGTGAAGTGTTCTGGAGTCGACAGCATAGACATGACCACTGACACTGTGTTTGCGAGAGGTTAGAGGACCTAGATATTTTCCACGATATGATGCGCCTGTACTTTGAATTAATACAGAATCTGCAAAACAGAACAAAGAATCATTTTAGAAAGTTTCAGTTACACATAAAGGTTACCTCCGCGTAAGGATTTCTACGAGATCATAAAACCAGAGAGGTCTGCATATAATTTCAACTTAACCTAGTGTAAGAATTCGTCAAGGTACGTATCATTCTCGAATTTCAACGAGTGAAGTTTATCTTTTACCATATCGATTTGAACAATTAGGTAGGTTGTTAAGCCAAATACAGAAAACTTTCGTTTAGTGAAATACTTAAAAATAATAAAATAAAGTAGGTTGATTGTGAAACCGATACTTAATGAAGTGTTGATTTCTTTCTCTTACAGAATCGATTAGTAATCGCAGATGACAAACCTGTGCTGTATAAATATTCCTTTGCTACCATAATCCTAAACCTTGTACATTGTGTAAAAATTACAAAAAGAGTAGACATGCTGAAACAATTGGAACAGCGTATGCCTAACAATCAAGGTAACGATGAGAATATCATTTGATATTATGATCTTGTACACAATTTCGTTTATGACGAGCCCCAAAAACCTCTGAGTGCTTCTGATGCAAAACAGCTTGCGGACAGAAAACTCTGCCCATTAATAGATTATTTTTTACTAATGAGAAGAAACTAAAATCCTACGTGTGCTCATTATTGTTATTGCCACCATTATTATCATTGCCCCTTCACAATGGTCATCGTACTCATCCTCATCTGGATAGATTTACCATTTTTGCCAATTAACCATAAGGTAAAATTCCTAAATGAAAATGTCAAGTTTCTACATAACACACGCAACGCAGCAGTTTAATTGCTCACGTTTGCTACCATTAACCACCACCATCCGCAGCCTTCCCGTTCTACTAAAGAAATTGAACAAAATCAGCAAATAATTGTTTGTCATCAACGCGGACATAAACGAACGACATTAAAGGGAGAAAATATTGCATATGGGGCACTTCAGAAATCATCTCCAACTTCACTTTCGCATAACGCTCGACATGGAAACCACGCCATTTTGCACCAGTCTCCATTTATTTTAATTTATAATGAGTGTCGCGAACGTTCCATCAGATTACATATTATAAAAGGCTGTGTAGACATAATCATGACAAAGCCATAATATCACTTGTCGAAACAAAGCAATAAACAATAAAAAGGATGATCTTTTCTGTTCCTCTTTAACAATTAGACTCGCTTCGCCCCTTTTCATTAACATATCTCACATTACACCGACAACAAAGTTGACGAATGACGCTTTGGTTAGGACGACGATGACGACGACATCATATGATCGTCATCATCATGAAATAAAAGGAATAGGTACGTCGTTAACATTTTGCCCAAATCATAATAATCGTAACGATACTCCACTTCGTGTTTACTTGTGAAGACGTTCGCACAAAACCCTTGGATAATGGAAAGGCAGAAAATGCAAAAGGAGGAGAGAGGCAGACACCACACCAATGATGATTATGGTTGCTGTGGTCCTATAATCTGCGCATAAATTGTCATCATAAAAGGGAGCAATAATAAGTGTACGCCATTAATGAATATCATGGCTAAAGATCACAAACACCTTCCACCACCACAAATAATGACCATTTTTATTTTGCATCATAATAATATCATCATCAAGAAAAATAAAAAGGGGCACTCTATAAAAAGCATTATTTATTCATAAATATTACTGCACTTCTACATTTTTATTTACCTTGTCGAATATGAATTGTAAAAAGAACAAAAAATGGAGATACTTTCAAGAAGAAAGAAAAAAATAAATATTCATGCAAACATCACGAACGAAAATGAACCGAGCGAGAGAGAGAGGGAATCAAATGGAATGTCTTTTAATAATTTTTAAACTTTAATAACAGTTGCATGAGCATGTGTGTCATTAGCCAGGGCTATTTTGTTTTTTCTTGGCAAAAGACTGCTCGACGGTGCGATGCATTATTTTTTTCTCCCTGTGTGGGGGAATTTTCAGCTCACCAGTATGTCTTCTAATTTGCAAAAAACAAAACAGTTTATAGATACTCACTGCTGCGTGTAGTCGTTGCAACCCGGTCAACAGTAATTTTTATACTGGTAGAGTGTCTGGTTGTACGTCATGGCGATTGGAACAATGTGGATGAAGTACCTATTTTGCATTTATAATGAATACTCATATCGCATTACACCTAAGCATAATAGAATTTTCAATTCACTAAACAAGAATAGCATGCCGCTTGGCTATGTGCAAAAATATTGATGACGATGATAATGGCAATAACGATGCACTTCACCATTAACATGGCAAATAAGCATTTTGAATAAAACAACAGCAATAATAATAAGAAAGTGCACAGAAGCATATTAGTTATAATAATAAGCACTTTGAACGAAAAAAGTTACACTAGGCCAAGTTCAAAAAAGTGCACGCTTTGACATGCAAAAAGAAATAGGAACGAAAAATATGACGAAATGTGCTCAACCTGTCTGTTGACTTTGATTTGTGTTCTTGAAAAGTCATCACAATTATTACTCCCTTACCAAGATCATGAAATAATGATTATAGATTATGCAAATAATGTGCAACACAATAGATACTTTTGCTCTGAAATGAAATTGTAAAATTATACAAAACAAAATAAAAGAAAAAGAGCTGGAGGAATGAGATTGAGGTTCCGTTTTGATTAATAAGTAAAGCAAATAATAGGTTTTACGACAAAAGGCAAAGTAGTCTAATTTTCTGTCTTGTCTTTGATTGATAAATGGTTAGAATGAGCGATTGATGGATATATGGATAACCAGATTGTTACATTGTTGTAACAATCTCGTTGTGCGTAAATGGTACCACTTGGCAAAATGCTATAAACATGGCAAATTGGAGAAAATATAAAATAATATGTGCGTATGTTCTTTATGTATGAAACAAACACTTGTGACAATAGAAACGTGCGTACTACGTCATATCGTTTGACGCGTGACACCTACTCTAAACTACCTATATTAGTTTTTATATAATTTTTTGTGCCAACAAAATCAACCGGTTTTACAGTTTACAGTAGCCCAGCACCCTCAGACATCACTCATTCGTCGTATAAATCAACTAACGATAGATACAATAGTGAGATGCATTGATCTGTGTGCGTTTCAGATGCACCATCGCAATTTATTCTTGAATGCGTAACATTATTATAAAGTTGACAGGTAACATGTCTGAAAACTACCCTCTGTCGATTAAAAAATTGAAATCGATTAGCTGAAATTCGACTGCACTTGTGTTATACGATGCATACGTTTCACTTCTGAATGGTGATGACTTGCACTGATAATCTAAATAATGAGAAACAAAATTTTTGCAATCAATCTCTGTTCGAAAATAAAAACATTCAATACAACAGCTATTGTAGGTAGTTTAAGCAAATGAACCTTTGGAGTTGGCAGATTTTATTTTTATTTTGCTGTGATTAGTAACCCCCGACTGCTAAATGCATTAGTCTGATTATATACACTTCACTTCCAAGATTACGAGAACGTCAAGTTTTTTTATGATCCACACGCACGCATATTAAATAAATATTTTGGAATATTGATTTGTAAAGCGATCGACATGCCTCCACGCATGTGGGACACACATACTTCACAAAATTTAATAATAATTTAGAAAAAATGATAATAGTGGATAATTGTGCACATAACTATATTTGGTAGACTGCTTTGCATTTACGACGATCATTGTTCGTTCATTATAAAAGTAGATGCTCGATTTCGTGGATGAATGAAGTATTTATAACTAATTACTGTTGACTTGATAATGCAAACGAGAAAAAAATGCGTACACAGTTAAATAATAAATAGTAAGTGCTTTGTTATAAAAATAAATTGATAAGAATCACGTAATGCACAATGAGTGGACTCCGAAGGTTGCACCTCAAAAGTTACAAATCCTTTCTGGCCCTTCATTATTTTGAAAAGTTAGGAACGTTTAAATTGTCATAAAACCGTATGCATTCTGGTCATATTTGATAGCCTCGTACTTGTGTCTGACTGCTTATTGATTCAATTCATTCGCCGTGAACCCTCGACTTTTAAAAATGTATCTTAAAGAGCGATGAAATTGATAAATGATAAATTGGTTGTATGCATCATGTTGCCATTAAATTACTGTTGCTGATCATATTTTACCATTTTATTGGTCCAATTCATTCATTGGATTTGATTGAGAAGAGAGAAAAACATGATCTGATTAGTTGTGCTCAGAGTAGGCAAGTCAGAAGGACTGATTCTGATCTCTACGATTACATGCAATAATTCTCTTTCTCCCTTCAACTCTGCTTAATATTTTAATATTAATTATGATTACGAGATGAGTGAAATATATGGTAATGCTATAGGCTAGCCACCGCAACACAGCACAGTTTATCATCCACTGCGAAGAACGGTGACTCATGGAATGAAAAATTGATATTTATGCGTGTCACCATGAGACCATTATGATTATTACTTTGTGCACTGAATATTACTTATTGTTACTGGTTTGTGATTACCTCAGTTCTCCAATCTCCCTATTCTTTAATTGTGAACTGTTTTTATTATTGAAAACAGCAAAACAGGCAGGGTACGATAGTCTGGTACCTTTGAGTTGGACAACCTGTGACTTGAGAAATGAGCCAATTACTCATTTTTCAATAATTCTCTCTTTTTCTAAGTCAAGAGCAAAAGAGTCAATGAATGGGTTGTAGGAGACATTTTACTACGATATCCCAATCTCCAACAGACTTTTTCAAACCCCAAATGAATTTGCTTGCACCATGGTGGCATCTTGGTGCAGTCCGTTTCGCATTTGACTCATCTTAGTATTCTTTTGTGAATTGAGAGGAGTGAGTGAGGACAGTTAATTTTTTGTTGATCTGTCTGTGCGGTCCTGAGGCTATCAGGATGTTATTACATATTCTTACCGACATTAATCAAAATGTTTTATGGTAGTCACTTAAATCTTCACCACATATCATTTGTGAAATCACTAATTGGCAGACAGTAAAGTGCGTGTCCTCTCCCATCCCTCTCGTCTATTCCCCATGCTCAAAAATGGACACTCTTGAACCACTTGTTTCAATGAGAGAAGAATTATTTGCGCATAGCAATAATGTAAATACGAGTAATGAACCTTATTCTTTATTGAAAATCGAGAACAAATACAATGTTGAACTGATAAAGGATAATAAAGCTGCTAATAATTGTTATTACTCTATTGTAGCAGAAAAAGTAAAAGAAGGGCAAAATTTATAGTTCGTTACTCGTCTATTCATGGCACGGAAAATTTATCTAGGTATTTATAGGTGCTCACACCTTCACTTACTATGCAAACTGCAAACCACCCCCTACTCCAATTTACTAACTAAAAATACAAACCCAGCTCCCATAAAAATTAGTAAGTTGACATAATATCTACGAATAAAGTGTCTCGCGAGGGTTGTTTTGTATCTGCCTGGAATTTTAAGTAGCCTTTCCTTTGTGAGCCCATTAAAGTGCTCCGATTTACTAAAGTGTACACTAATGAAATCGTTAGCAATTTATTGTTATGGCACATGACTACTGAATTTGGGTACAGGTACGGGCACATGCTTCACCTTCTACACAATCCTTTATTCAAGATATTTGGGTGTTTACGCTTTCGTATTATATCAATTTTTATTGTTTCCGTTCTTAATATTCAATTCGTTATACATTTAGCATCGAGAATGGCTGCGAAAAGAGATAACGGGCTTTTCTGTTTTAAGTATACATACATTCATGGGGAAGGGCAGCAATTTTGCGATGTCTTCTCAGCGGTAGACACCTGCATCAGACACTCACGTTGAACAATTAGAAATGTACGAAAAATGACATAAAAATTTGTTTTGAATACGTAAATAAAACCCGAGCAGATGCATTTTGAAATGGTTGTTAGTTAGTGGTGTGGTTTCATTTTTATGTCAAATTGGAATTGGGTACACATTAAACGGCGGATCAAATCAAATCGCATCCCTGTTTTCTTCCGAATTTGGATGGCAGCAGAGAAAAGGAAACGTCGCCCTTCGAGCTGAAGCAATAATAATTTTGATATAATGTGAAGTTTACACATTGCCGTTATTCGTCCGTCACAGTTTTACTTCCTTTTTACTTGTGCTTATGAAATTTTTTATGCAGACAGAACGACGCCAAAATGATTTCATGACAGCGAATCGGATGTTCTGCTGAGAAATCCGTTGGAGATTTAAAGTGAGACTTACAAACAAGATAATAATCATAAACCATTTCTACCAATTTCCATATCACTTCTGAAAGTAAACCGCGAACGCGATGAAAATAAAATATTAATAAAATGCATTTAATAACAAGAACAGTAAAACTAGCAACGAGAGAAATCTCATCCCAATGTAATCCGAGACGGTGCATAAAAATCTGGGTGTACATCGTAATTCATTTATGACTTAATGTAAATCCCCGACAAGCAGTAAAAGGACACTCGATGTTATCCGGATCTTCCCTCTTGTGTAACCATCGTCTATTTCAGCCCATAGCAGCGTCACAAAAACATCCTTCCAAGCAAATTGTATGGGACACATAAAAAATTGCCTAGCATAATTTCATTGTCATAAATGTAAAACGCTTGAATGGACACGGTGTGTTCATACAGCCAGAAAATGCACGTAAAAGTTTATGGTGCAAAATAAAACAAACGCTATGAAATATAATAAAATTCTTAATATTTACAGAGAGCACGACTGAAGAGGCATCGGAACTGGGAAGTCGAAGTAGAGCAATAATAATAAATGTAATAAGATTTTAAATTGATTCTCTACGATTTCCCCAAGTCCATAAGTCAAGATCAGATTAGACAACAGCGGAATCACAACAATAACTTTACAGGCATTACTACTCAGCTAAATTTCTTGTTTTTATGGCTTTGTTAGTGGTTTGCATTTTACGACTAGTTTTACGCATGCCATTTCTAGAAGTGATGAGGTGATGCTCCTCTCGTCTCACTTTCTGATTATTTTCAAATTTTCGGGGAGAATCGAATTCAGTGACACAAAGAAGCAATTAAGGGAAAGCTTGGGCTGTTCCAAATTGAATTTCAGGTCACAACTGTGAACTAGGATTTATTTTTTGATTACAATAAAAATGATTCAGTGAAAACGATATAAATTAACTGAGCCAGATATAAATCAGCGCATCTGTTGCTTTTTTATAGAAGTGTGCAACCTTCTTTTAGGTCGGTGATGGTGTGTCGCATAAATCGAAGCACCAGCAATGAAATTCAGTTGACGCAAATCTTTATTATGATATACAAACGTAAACGTGTAGCCATAAAAAGCCCTTAATTTGCGTTTAAAGAAACCGTTTTTTGAGGTACGTCTCACCAAGCAAAAGCGTAAATCAATTGTAAACAATTTTTTGGTTACTTCATTTCACTGACACACCACGACGCATTGTATTTGGCGATTGCATAGTTTTATACCTTCAGGTCGACGAACATGACTGATCTAATCTTCAGAGTAAACGAACGGTCTTCATCGATCGGTCGGTTGTTGGATTGAGAGGAGCGAGACAAGAAACTTGCAGAACCAAGTACAAAAAAATTATTTTGTAAAAATGTCATGGGACTGTTTTTTTGGATTGTTCGGTAAGACGAAAGCAAGATTATTAGCTAAATGAAATATTTAGTGTAAAGAACTCGCAAAAAAACTAACCTGCACCTACCTGCATAAATAAGGTATGGCGACCTACCTGTCCTTCTTAGTTCTGTCTAAAATAGTTTGCTTGCAATTGTATTTGTACGTGTGTTGTAATTTTTTGCAAACATCTCTGCATGAAAGCTTGTTGTGTCCTTTATGTACGTATTTATATAATTTATATAATATGCATTTGTCGTCGAAAGAATAAACATCATCCTAATGCAATAATAAAGTTTGACTTTTATGATTGTTGACCATCTCTACGACAAAAAATATGTTTAATACATATATAAAAGGCACATTGTTACACACATTATGCCAATTAGGCATTATATTCGATATTATATGACACTCCTACTGTTGTTGCAGCCGCTTATTTCTTGCTGTCTCTCACTTTACTATCATCTGCTGAATTTTCACAAAACATGTTTAGTAAACCAATAATACTTATTTGTTCGATGTTTTGGTTTTTTAGTCTGGCTAGGTGTGTAAAGATGGATGTAATTTTGCCCGGCATAATTATTATTTATCTATGTATTACCTTTAAATAAAATGAACTCAGTCAGTCAGAACGAAACGGAATAATAAATAAAGGCTGCGTGAGTAAACAGACAAAACTCTAAACTTGGCATTTGAATGGGACGGAAAAGGTGCGTCTGACTTAACGAATCAGAACAAAAAAACAGTAATTTGTGCTTGTTTACTCGATTACTGTCAGAAAATGTGTGAAAAGACGACAGCGTAATACGTGCAACATGTATTCTACTAATTGGAATTGTTACAAAAGTTCGACAAAGTTTTGCGTGTGCTCTTTAGCTGTTACCTGGCATTACTATAAAATATGCTTGCTGTGTGGTGTTGGTGTTTTACTGCGTTAGGGATGTCAATGACAGTGTGCGAGCACCATAATTAATTGTTGCATTATAGGTGGATTTTATCGTCAAATGTCAATACGATTTATGTATGTGCAATGTCCGTGGTCATACAGGCGTGTCGATTTAATGAGCTTAGTCAAAAATCTATTCGCCTTGACAAATCTTCTCTTCGCAATACAATTTGAATATCTAATTGCAATTTTAACGCTTGAAATAAAGTTTATTGAGAAAAAAATGAAGCGATCAGCGTATGATCGATTTTTCATCTTTCTGAGCAATAGTACCTATGAAAGAGATTCGACATAATTCTCTGTCCACCTGTCACAAGATAATTTGGAGAAGATCTCAGGCGGAGATGAAATGAGACCTGTGTAAAACGAGATGTGTTTTACTCATGTAGATGATGATCTAACAAAAAGGTTAAAAATTTGATTTGGTCGTTTGGTCATGTGACGATATTACTATCATCATAACAGTTAATACACTACAACACACTACGACAATTTGTGACTTTCCAAGGAAGCAAAAAGACAATCAGTTCAATTGTTCGGAAGAGCACACGCATAAGTGGCGTGGCACGTCTGTTGTTATTGTTTCCTTTATTTCTCCTCATTACAGAAAATAACGTAGCTTCTTGAGTTTATCGTGCTCACTCACGCAACAAAACTCACGTTTTACACAGATACGGCATACGTTTCTGAATGCTTTGTTCATAAAACAATGGACGTCGATGTATGCCAGCATAGCTGCAGCCAAATCTAAAACATTACACTACTACTATCTTCATACTGAATCACTGATTCGCATCTCTAGCTATTCTGGAAAGGCGAAAAATGAGAAAAAATAGATGATATTCTGCACACGTGCATTTTACGCGAGAGTTGTCACCGTTAAAATTGGTAACATATGCTTCACAAAAAAATAGTAAAAGCAACTCTTATCGGTATCTCTGTGTGAGCGTAACGCGTAATTTATCAATTATTGACAACGTGGGCTGACTTCACAGTTCAGAAAAGTGCTTCAAACTAAGAGCGATACGTAATAAAACGTCGTAAACAAAATGTCACCTTCTCTAAAGCCCACGCAAGGAGGTCAGGTGTAACACTAATTGGGCGCAAAGGTCGCCAAATGTATCGCTAAAGTGACTATTTTATCTCATCCGTTTAAGTAAAGAAGGTCTTTTTCTATTTAATAAATTATTACTAAGCAGGTAAAACATCCATGTGGCTGTGACTTGTTGTCGCTGTCATTACATAACATTACTCTGCAGCTGGTGTCTTTATCTTGAAATTAACCAACCAATCTACCCGAGTCGCATTCTCAAATGGATTACCCGAGTTCTCTGAAGCATAAGGATATCTGGCAACTCCACCGAACCTAATGACAACTTCTTTTGACATTTTGGGTACCTACACAGAAATATCTACATGCTGAAGCATCAGTTTTCTCAGTCTTCTCAAGTTGTCCTCGCTTCCAATTCAAATCTGGTTCTGTCCACTTAAACCGATTACTATCGAGATCAATTTGATATGAAAATTCATGTAGTTTTCTCGTTTCTTGACAATCTTTTTTTGTACGGAATTTTCGAGTGATTCATTTAAGCCTAAAGTTGTAGTTCACATTTATTGCAGTCTTACTGCTTTTCTCTCTAACATCTAGTGACTATTGAGAGAAATGAAGATGTCTCTGTCTCTGTCGTGTTCACTGACATTATATCGACAATGGAATTTGTTGCTCCATCAACTCCATCCACTGACAAAATCTATATTCAAATTCAAGCAATAATGACACAACGACTTTGGAAATTTATTCATCAGTGCAGAATGCAATTTCGTTTAATGGGTTTCTACATCAGGGGAAAAGATAAAATTGTCAATTTGTGCGGACAAATGGATTTGAATTGCAAATACGAAATCCACACTTCAATATTATTCGAAGCCCTCGATTGCATTAATTTTACTTTCTGGCATGCCAAGATGTCTTGTTATATTTGCAGCATGAAACCCGTCCACTCGACCACACAACAATTTAAATAATTAGTACTTGATGATACCTGGGAAAATGTTAGTTGATGAAGTGCTACTTACTTTTACTTTGTTTGCATGCGCACATTTAAGGAATAATTTGTTCTTACTATGTGCATAAGTAATTTGCTTCGATTATTTACCTCACCCTCATCAAGTAAAGAGCAGCGCAAAACAAAGGAGAAGAAAGAATGTTTGCAGAGAGCGGAGAAGGGAGAAATATCCACTTTTGTCGAGTTGCTAATTAAACATCCCTCTAGAGACAGGGAGCACGTAATTAAGTGGCTTTAATTTGTAGTTGCCGTTAATGCAAAATTTACCGCAAAGTAGGACTATGATTTGTAATCATTCATCCCTCACTCCTTTCATCATTTACTCTTTTAGTACTGACTTGAGTTCCCTTTTTGCCCATTACCCTTCTAATTTTGTCTTTATCGCATCGAAACTGAAAATGGTTTCTTGTTAACGGAGTCAAATACCTTCAGGTATCTGATTGAGTTCCCTGCTTCTTCATTCGCTTTTCTTCAAAATGAAAGGACAAAATGAGAAGAGTTATTTAGTCTGGAAAATAGAACTCAAGAAGCCGTCTCTGGCCACTCAACAAACACAAAGTCCGGACCCAACCAACGCTGAGATGGTATTTAGTTCGGACTTCTTTTTGCCTCTTCATGAATTCTTGAGAGGATGAAGAAAAGAGTGATGATATCAGGACAAGAGTGAATGAGCAGGACGACGGACAAGACCTCTCAACTAAATTACTGCAGCTACTCACTTTTTTCCTCTTTTCTTCATTTCTCAGCGTCGCGAGTCATTTCTCGCCATTATTATTACTGGAAGGAAGGCAAAAGGTCAAGCGAAATACTTGAGTTGTACTTTGGGTTGTACCCGCCTCCATTCTATCAGCGTGATCGCTTTACTGTTCTACAATCATTTTATCGTCTCATCACCATTTTTAGCAATTATGAGCCTATGTTGTATCTTTGCTGTGATGTATCCTGTGAGCCCAAAGACACATACCATAAATATATGTATAAAACATATAAATGTGTGTACAGAATAATTCTGGAGAATTGCAATCTCTTGATCGACTGTCTTTCCTTGTTAAATACAATTCTCATTTTAACTCACTCCAGAGGAAGAAAAATATCCTCGTAAAAAATAAAGAAAGAAAGTCAGGAGAAGGATGTTCTGTCTTTTAAAACATCATGCTGCTGCACATTATTTCCACCACCACTTTTGACTAATAACAGAATGGTACGCTGCTGTCTTTTTTGCTGCACATAATAAATAAACATATACCCACATACTTTCACGTGAAATTGAAACCGGATGCTTTTTCGCCACTGGCATATCTCTCTTGACTCGAAGTCAGTTGTTATTAGAATCAACTCAATCTACTATCACAATAACGCCCGACAGTTATATAAAAATGTCCTTCCGTTTCTCTCCCTGTCTTCTTCATTTTAAGTCGCTTCGCATTCTTTTGACGTACAAGAAGTGGTAGAGCATTTTTGTACGACGATGAAGATCATCATCATGATAAGAGTTGCTCCAAAACGCGATTCGACTACCATAATTCCGGCCAGAGGGACACCGTAGATAATGCTGTGCCCCGTGTACACATACACGACTAACATGACTTGTCAATTGATGCGTAGGGAAAGGAAGAAGAAAGGGATAGAAATTGGAGAAATATAATAGTAGAATATAACTGAGCTGAGGAGTAAATACTTCTAATACCCCTTTTATCAGACTACTGCCACACTAACTCGGTGAGAAAGAGGGAGAAGAAAAAGAAAAGTTAGTGTAGAATTTGGGACAAATCTTCCCAATTACTTTATACTGATAGACAGCTGCCAATAAAACTGAATGGAGTGCTCACTAACGCTACAACTCATCAAAAAAATGTGCAGTTCAAGCAGAGATCTTTCTCTGCTCAATAGTGAGCACTGAAAATTGGGAACGGTGAAGGACAACTCGAAGACGCGATATGAAAGCACGAGTACGGAGACTGATGCTACACACTCAATATTATTGATGTCTGTTTTACTCTATTGTGTTTTTTCTCACTTATTTTTGCACGTCTTGCCATTTTCAACCAGAAATACCCTTGCATTTAGTTAGTTGACGCATGTAAATAAAAGGGTACATGGATGATGAGGTAAAATGTGAGATCAATAAAATATTTGAACAATACGTAATGAATCGATTTTAAGTAATTCATTAAAGCTCCATCAAAAAGAACTTTATTCCATTTTAGTGGTCATTTTATGAGACGCTACTTCATTGCCATCAATAAAAAATAAAATTTTGAAGCCTGTGGAAGTTTTCGTACTCTCTGACCCGACCCACTCCGCCGAGACTTTTATTAACGCCTGACCCGACGGTCAAACTAGAAACAATTACGATTAAAACCCCACTTGCGACACTCCATTGTAGTCGACTAATAAATTTTGGATGGATTTTTTATGAGGAATAAGAAAGATTTATGAGTTGTCATCTTTATCCTCATTCATGTATTGTATCCATAAATTAATCTCTTTTGTTGTCATCAAAAACATCATCCGCCGTCAAGAGTGGGTCGTACTGATCCAATAACCAATTTAGAAGCTTTTTCAGATCACTATTGTAACACTTGAGTGAGACTTAGCTTTAGCACATGCCAAACGCTCTTGTTCTGACTCATGGTCTGATGAATAATTTCCATTTTATACGACTCATTTTAACTATAACCATTTGCTCCTAGTTCATGGCGCTTGGAATCCTTGGGATGCAGTGTAAGTGTTGATTGCGTAATATTCTCCGTCTTTTGAAAAGACCTCTTTTTCTGTCTCTTTCTTTTTCAACAATTCTGATAGACGAGAATGGTTGTGACGTCGAAGAAGGAGGCAGAATAAAGTGCTTCTACAGACGTCCCTGTCTGATTTAGTTCTCTTTTGTACGTGCTAAAAATTTGAAATTTTCTCCGTTCTATCTGCGTAGACTAATAGGGTAGGGATGTACACATTTTTATTTATGTAGTTGGTATAATTTACAATCCATTGTTTTTTCTCTTATTATTACGGTTACAAAGCCATTCTAAAAGCTTGATATTGAGTAGATTATATAGCAGCCAATAAAATATATATGATTCATTTTATTCTTTATATAGGTATACTACGCAAGATAAAAATGTGTGTCTATCCGAACTTCTCAATAAGACCATGTCAAAAGACTATAAAATACATCAAATCATCAAGAGGACACACGCCCCTCATTTAAACGGTTTTGTAACGAATGTAACAAAATATTACAATCGACGACAAGAAACCACTACACATTTTTACAGCAAGTGCAAGAGGAGCAATTAACAAGTCAACGTTTGAAAAAATAAAGCCAAATAATTGTCAGCTTGCAAACACATTAGTAAATCTGTGAAGAGAGGAGAGTGTAACTTCTCACACCAAGCTATTTCATGTGCCGATGTCGAATCCGACTGATATTTTGCAAGTTATTAGGATTGCATGAGATTAAAATGTACGAAATTTTTTTGCATTCAAAATGTGTCAGTAAATTTCTTTGTCTTTGTAAGGTGATAAAGGGGGAAGAAGTAATATTTCAAAAATGTGACTCAAATGGCAGCCAAAATTGTTCGTGCATTTTAGTTTCAAATAGTCCTAATAACTGGCAAAATATCAGACTGATTCGACACTGACACCAGAAATGCCCTGGTGTAAGAGTATTGAAAAAATAAGCAAAAAAATTATGCCCTAGTGCATGAATATTAATATGAAAACACACGGGTGTATAACAATAAAAACAAGTACTTTCGTCAATGATACATTGTCCCTATTGGCAAATAAGAACGGGCAATGGTTTCTGCAATGTTTCTTGCATTCTCAATTCTATTCAAATGAACTGGTGCTCTAACACTTACTTAAACTTCTAAGTTCCAAGATCACTTGAAAGAATACTGAATGACAGGTAGTCAAGTACTTATACCAATCGACTCGGACTTGTTTTGCAAAGTGCATAATAATATGATTCGATATGCAATTAAAAAGTTAAAAAGTGACGTATTACTTTGGAGTGAAGTGGAGAATAAGCTAATTGTAAATTAGCTGCCTTCAATATTAAATCTAAAATAAAATGACTGATCCTCTCATTGTCACTCACATTTCGACTTTTTGCAAAGAGCATCGGAAATATAAAAAATGAAAATGATAATCAAAAATGTTTATCGAATAGCCCATCACAGTTTCTCCAAATGCCGTTCATGAACAGATACAAAAGGTACAAAAGGTTGACGGAACCTAAGCGACATGGATGAAGTCACGAATCAGTTCGCCCCATTCACTATCCATCGATCAATCGATCTGATTTTTTGTGAGTCTCAGTCCAACTTTTTCTATCCGTTCAACGAGCATTTACTCATGTCATCATAGTGATATAATCGTACACGCCATCGCTGTAATCGCCATTATCGAAGTGGTATGTCATGTCAAAAAAATGGATTCTCATAAAAGGATATCATTTTCTAAGCTGCTAATTACTTGCAGAGCAAGCCTTTTCAAAGGCATAATGCAATCTGGCTTGTCTCATCGCGAAGCCAACTGAAAAGAAAGATGACTAGGCTGCGTCTAGCAAAATTGAAGTAGAGTAGTCATCACTTTGATTAAATCCCCTAATTCCATTAAAATTCTCATCTTAAGAGAAAGAGAGAATAATGTAATTATATATGAGATTTGACTACAAAATCGTTTTAGCAGCTGGGCTTGTTGATAGTTGGAAAGGGAATGATGTTATTACTATAAACTTAACACGCACATTTACTCACTCAGTCACTCATACCACATTATTTTTCATCGTTTCTCCTCCCAACGCTGTCAGTTTTGAACTGCGGCGCACACACCACTCTTCCTTCAAATCTCTTATCTTTTTCAAAATCCTTACATCATTGATGTCATCCTTTTGCCTAGTACTCACACCTAACTAACTACACTCTGGGTGACGGAGAGACAATATTGAGAGCTTTTGGGTGTCACACTGCCTCATCCTATAAGTTAAGAGTGACAATCACGAGAGGATGATAATAATGATGTAGTAAAATATCTTGTATTTATTTTGTACCATTATTGACCCAATCAAAAAAGACACGGTATATCGTAATTGATAGATTTAATACTTTCCTACTTTAAATACGCCAAATTATATTTGACTTGGCTCTCCTTGCAAATTAAGAATGAATAGTGATATGATTACAAATGGGACCGTTTAAAATGAGTGTACACACACCATTATGATTTACAGGCCCAACGGGAGCCTTAAGCTTTCAATTTTTCCTTTACATAAATTCATCTCGCTTGTCACAGGTTTCATAATTAAGGCAATTGTGCCGGCAGTAAGTGACAGTCCATTATTATGGTCTTTGCTTGTGTAAATGTGCTATTCACTTTAGATATCTAACCTACCCTGTGAAGTGTATGCTTTAAAATTTTGGAAAATTGAATTGTAAAAATAATTCTTTGATTTTACTTTTGCCTTGATATAATAAACTTTAATTCCCCTGATTTGCCTTCTGATTGTCGAGTCATAAATGTACACCTTTAACGACGAGAAAACATAAAGGGTTTCTCAAATTAAAATAAAAGTTTAAAATTACTTGCAATAAAGTATCTGACTAATAAGGACAACGACAATGGAGAGTACAGCATATCACACTGGCCGTTCTCAGTGACAACGAAACGATGACGGTGGCGTGGACTTTGTCAGGGTAGGGAGTCAGTGACGACGAACATTATCGTTAGAATTATTGCATTCACCTTTATTTTGATAAAATATTGCAAAAACGTCCATTTCGCAACCGCACCACACTCTCAGAAGCCAGAGATTGAAACAAAGGAAGGGAGTAGCATTTAGCAGATTTAAAGGGGATTGGTGTCGCTCCTGATAATTCCGTCAATGTTCCTTTAGTATTGTTACATTTTAATATTAAAAGGTGGCCCTGTGATGATGCTTTGATTTCTTCTTTTATTAATAGCCGCATTTGCAGTTTTATGCTGCGGACAAAGTTATCGACTCTATGCATAATAACTATGTTAAGCTTTCGCCATTACTATTACCATAAGACCACTATGCAGGCTACCATTTTTAGGCCAAAAAGTTTGTTCTCGCAATAATGGCAATGTGGTACTGGTGGTCATCATCAATAACACTTTGCAACAGTTCAGCACGTCTCCACTTAGTTTATCTTGCTCCTGTTTGTCTACTCACACTCAGGGCTTCAGGTCCGCTGATTGAGTATATTTATTATCTCACCTTCTTCTTTCCTAATGAAAATGGACAGGAGGTTTATTGCCGTACCAATAAAGAGCAAAGTTTAGAGATTGAAAAAGAATGCGGATGGCCACGGGCTTGGTTGGAAAGAGTTTATCTTTTAAAGGATTGTTTAAAAGAATCGGCAACCCCGTCTACGTCATTGTATCAAATTTGGCCAAAAAGATTTTTCTCAATCCAGATCAATCAATGCTACTATTACACAAACATGAATTTGATGGCTGATTTCTCCACCCTGAGAAAATTAACGGATTCGCCTTGAAACACACTTCCTCGCCTTTCTAAATATATCTCTATTGCAAACAAAAAACATTTTCTTATAACGTAATTTCAATTCAAAAAGGTTTTTCTAACCTAAATTACCTATCATTTGGAGCGTTGATTTATGAATGTGTAATAGTAAAATCTCGATTCCTTTGCAACTGAGAAGTTAATCATTTACAAGGAAAATAGTCACACCTGTCACCATCACTGTCAACTGAATCAAGTAATTACAAATTACAACATGTCGTACACCTAAAATATGCATATTAGTGTCGACCTGGCATAAAAATGTAATTAATCCAATGTTGGTTTTTCCCGTCATCCGTCACTCCTAACATTCTTTTTGGTACAAATCTGAGGCAATCGATCAATCACATATTTATTGTTTTTATGCTTTTGAAAGCGAGAATAGAGCGTGACTCAAAACCGTACTCATTGGCCACCACTGGTCGCCAATTAAACACTTTACATATGAAACAAAATTGTTCAGAGGAGCAGCATTCAAGATTCAGTTGATTGAAGAAGGGTGGGTCATTAATTAGTCTGTTACTTTTAGCAATTATAAGTAAAACATAACAATAACAATTTTTGGTTGCGTATACGTGAACGTGTGTTGAGTGTGCAGCCAAAATCAATACATACATAAAACTTGGCTTTGGCTCATATCATTAATATGCATAAATAATACATAATAATTAATGACAAAACCATTTCTCAATCAACCTTGTAATAATTATTAGAAAAAGGGAGCATTTTATCATCCGCAGCCAACTCGGCCAAGTAATTTTCCTTTGAAAAGAAAAGTGATTCGCATTTCTTGTGATCTTTTGTTTTTCTCATGTTCGACTTTAAGTAACACTTGAAAAGAAACTGTCTCGAGCAACGAATAATATCAGAGAATAAAGAAGGAATAATTTGTGATTATTGCTCTACTCCCTTATTGATTATCATAAAAACATTTTTCAAAAGTAGACAATTAGTAATCACTTTGATTTCAAAGTGTAAAAATCTGACTGAGAGCGCTGTTCCTGCAACAGCAACAGCTACCATAGCCACTGCTACGCTATGCATGCCCAGATAGATTAAAAGGAAAAATGATTGCATAAGGTATAGAAATGGAGAAATAAATTCTTTGAAGATTTTATTCTTTCAACAATGGAGGCACCAGCCTCCATCAAATCCTAAGCATTAAAGATAGTGTCTGAATAGGACCAATAAATAAGAAAAAGTGGTAGCAGTGTGTCAATGAAAAATTGATTTCGATCAAAATCTAATCGGTTTACGTATTTATTTACACATTGTAGATTTATCCTCGTTAGCCCTGACGAACCAGCAGGATATTTTGAGTGTGCACACATTTTTATCGATTTTTAATCTAAAGTAAAAAATGTTGCCTAAAAATATACACGCCGTTTGTGTAATAACGACTTAAAGTTATTTCTTTCATTCAATCGCTCAGTCACTTACTTTCTTGCTCTTTGAAATGTCAACAATTTTTTTTCTTCATCTCACTGACTTACTGAGAATCGCATTAATTTTGCTATTAGAAGGTACGTGCAAAGATGCAAGAAACTGATACTGACTGATTCATTTGATTGGGTCGAATTCTTTCACATTGCGATTTATTACCTATTTTCCTTCGTTCACCTCCACAAATTCATATTGTATCGAGAAAAATACAATTCGACTTTCCGCTGCTGCATTGCTAAAGTTTAGACTAATATATGGATGGAGTGAGTGAGGACACAGAAATAAAGATCTCATCTCTACATACCGATAAATTAAAGCTCGCAACAGATAGATGGGCTATTTCTGTCAAGAGGAGAGCCTCTCAGTCTACCGGCATCTATTTATGATGACGTTCAAATAAAGTAAATAAGACTCTTATTTTGCCCCACAGCTCATTGCAATAAGATAATGGATGTGTGCATTGTCTATTAGTGGTACATCTGTGTGCTCGGAAGTACAGATTTTTTTTTTGTTTTCTCGCTCTTGTCATGTCACGCAAACAATGCATCGCCATTATTATTATTACAAATTTAATGTGTTCACCTGTAGAAAAGGTTGTGTAATGGGATGCACCCACACAGGTAGACGGCAGACGAAAATTATATACATTTACGTTCGATCGTTTTATTTTTGGTAAAACATTGTGAAAAAATTGCACGTTGTTAGTAAACCATTTTAAATGACAAGTGAAGTATCCATTTTAGGATGATTATCAATTTCTGTAATATATATTTGGCATCGAGATAAATTTATCATTTATAGACAACGTTTTCAAGACACTCCATCCGTGGCTATTAGTGTCGCTCATCTGATTATATTTGATGGAGATTGTGATAAAAAGTGTGTCATCTACATACATACATGTCCCGATGATGAAAACGTTTGCATTTGTTCGGATTACAGATTATCCATCTCTACTTGAAAATTGGTTGCAAATGTAGTAATTTGTTACAACGGAGGCACCCCTATTCGTTTAAAGAAACCAATTGTGTGAAAAGTGAAATAGAAAATTTCTTTTTTTAGTCAAGTGAAATAATAAATAAGTGAATATTGTTATTTTTTGGATATTTTATTTGCACTTTCCCTAGTTAAATAAGAGATGTATAAAAGACGAGTTGTTGGAGATATGTTTTCTGAGTAAGCATTTCGTCCTCTTTAACTTCAAAGTTTCATTATAAATGCCCAACCCCAATGACAAGTGGACAGCAACAAAAATCATATTTTTCACGACGCACCAAAAAAATGAAATGTGGTGGAGGAACTTATTTTCCCTTTAACATTCCTACCCCCTGGGACGCGAGAGAAATGCATATTGCAAAAAATACTAGAACAATTTATCAATTTATTTTACATCTGAAAATAATTGTCAATTAATTGTCGGCATGGCTGGTTGGTAGAAGTAGGTGTTGTTTATGCTTAATCGCTCTAACAATGTGATGTATGCATAAAAAAACATTTGCGTAGGCAGATTGACAAAAAACACTTAAAGCTTTATATAGGTACGTCCTACAAATCAATGAATGCATAGATAACTCAAATCGCAGAATTTCAACTTGAGCCATATGCATACAAACAAGTGACATAATGCCCTAGTCATAGTTTCCTTCACTTCACTCTAATCAAACCATTCGTGTAAAATAATAAAAAATAATAATATGCAAGGATACAAATATTTGTTTAGATGTCTGTAATCAATAAAGGACAGTAGTGGCACAGGATCAATGCCAGTGATTGAAAAAAATATTTGGTTAACTTGAAGTACCGTATTTTAAACTGTACATTGGATTCTACTAGACACAAAGCTACGCTAGACGGGAGGCTTGCTTTGTTTATGCTTTTATACTGGTACATAAATGTTTTGTTTTGCTGATGAAATAATGAAAACAAGATAGCTAACAAATGAAAAGGTAAGCAATAAATTATTCGGTCCATGTCCAAGATTGCAATGCATGCAGACTGGTCTTTTGGCTCCGTTGAAATGCGATGGTGCGATGATCATGAAACCACTTTGAATTCTCTAAACACCTTTTCTTGTACTGTGAGCTGAGGAATTTGAAGAGAAACGGGTATAAAACATGACAATGGAATTGTTGACAGACATGATATTACCATTTGACCACCTATGTATTACATCATCACTCGATCCAACAACAAATACAGAAGCCCAACATCTTCGTGCATTTGCTAACTTTTGTCTCTGCAAGATGCATCTTTTAGTCAAATAATATAAATCTATACAAGTGCAGCAGATCTACTACAAAGCACTGCACATTCTCAATACTATATTAGCATACGTCAGTTTGATTGTTGCACGTGAATGCAGCAACGCAGACATGTTATCATTATTACGATTATCATGAGAGAAGAGAGGAGAAAAAGTCAGTAGAGTGGAAGAAAACGTGTTCAGATTCGGTTATTTTTAATGACTCCCTCTGCATCTTTAAGTCTGAGAAAACTTGGCCCAGGGAATTTTTTTCCCTCTCATTCTGTGATATTGTTTATTTGGTCAAATGAACAATTAGTTTGACATTGAGAATGTACTGTTTTTAAAGTTGCCATAATTTGCACTCGGAAAAACACGCCTGCTTTTGTTGTACATTGAAAAAATGGTTACACTTGTATAACTGATTTTTATTCTGTAGTATTTGCAGTTTGCGGTTTATTGGCTTTTCCTTGTAGAATTTGTTGATTAGTTTCTGTATGTTCTCGGATGGTCGTGTAGTCATAAATCATGAAAAAACGTGAACGTGACAATGACAAATAATACCATGCTTGCACACGCAAAATACATGCGCAAAACATAATTATTATCGGTATTGGCCAAAGATTAGACAGTGAACTTGATATTTCCTCTCTCTCTCATTTCCTTTTAATCTTTGTTCATCATATAAATAAATTTCATCCAACAATGATACCACATGAAAAGAAATAATATATTGAAAATTGAATGGAAGACAGTCTCAAGCTCAAGTCATATTAACTTGGTTAATTTGCAATTATGAACGGTTAGTTTATGCTCATTAATCTAAATATAATAATCTAGTGCAAAAACTAGACAATCAGCAGTTACTTTTAAAGGCCTTAATGGAGTGGATTACATGGAATCTTAATGGAACCCTTCATAAACACGAGTTTGAAGGCCTTCTTTTCAATTGAAGGGAGTGCGTCGAGTAGAAGGAGGAATTTTCATTTATGAAGTCATCATACATCACGTAGGCATATCATACTTTTATAATTTATAACTTGTTGATATGCAAAATCTCATCTCAAATGTGTTTATTAGTTTGAGAATGTAGAGCAGTAATAATTTGTTTGTTATTTTGTGTTTTAAACAAAGGCTATCAGAGGGAGATCTCAGCAAGTCTTCGTTTAAGCACAAAAAAATAAAGTATAAAAAGTGATGCCGGGGTGGCGAAAAAACGCATTATTCCTTAGTCACATAATCAGTCACGCGGCGACGATGATGATGATAGATGTAAAAATAAATAATAAACATAAAAGAAAATACACATAATAAGATTTAAGCGACAGGGAGAAGGTGAAATAGTTTCTATCTCTCCTAAAATATTGCCGGAGAATGTAATTTAATGTGTAACAGTAAAATAGTGATTTAATAACAAACAAGAGAGAATTAAATTAAAAGTTGTAAAAATAGATAGGTAACCTTCCCATTGCTTGTTGAAGACCTTCACAGAAGATCATTTCACCGTCGCAAAAAAAATGGTTGTCACTAAGAATATTGTTAGTTTGAAATATGGGATTACTGAATCAGAGCAAATTTATTTGCCTATTTCTTTTTTATAATGTACCTATAAACCATTTCTTTTAATGTAATCTCTTGGAACCCCTCTCTTCTCTATAAATTCACTATCAACGTACAATTATGCAATTTTCTCTCTTTTCATATATTTATATGTTCATGTTAGGCTCTATAGTCTGCCTACGATGTCTTCATTACAACGAACATCACTTGAATTAACAATAACTAATAAAATCACAACATCAACTTCATTTTAAGTATTGTTCTACCTAAACCAACTCCTATCAATTTCTATGATAGGGCTTAATCCAATAAGGGACATCCAAATTACAACTTCGAAGACAAGGTACAGACGTTAAGTTAATTAAGAAAAATCAGTTCATAATATTATAAATAGGGCACATTAGGAGTGCATAGTCATATATTAGGTAACTCGGAGCTGCACGTTCACTGACTGACAAATACAGGCATCCCTCCCTATTGACAGTCTACCTAGAATGGAACACGTACGCCTATTGAATGCGTTTTTTACCCATCCACGTCAAATTTAAAGTACATGGCTAACTGATTCTAAATTTGATGGTCTGACTGCTCTAACTTTTTATTTATTACGTATGAGCACAATCACAATTGTTTGTACGAAATCATTCTGAAGAGGAAAACAATAAAAATTAACCCATAAGACTTACTAACTACCACTTAATCGAATTCTGAATAAAGTAAATCAACGGACAGAAATAAGTGCAAGAAGTCTGAAAACTATGCCACTCTTTTCTTTACTCATCATAATGATACAGCGGGATGCCGTTAATAATAATATTTTATTTTTGACTAAATATCGTTATCATTGCTGACTTTGTTTTGTGGGATCCTATGATTCATAAGCAGGTACATTATTTCTTTGTCTCCGTCACTCTCTCCCTCTCTCTGATGAGTAGTGTGACATTATTTCTCTTTCGATCGATCAATCGCATCAACTAAAAGGAGCGGTGAATGGATAATATAATGACATTGTTCTTTCGTCAGTAGCAATTTTTATGTCTGTGACATTTGTCAATGCGCTTCAATCAATATGCGTGCAGTTCTATGTATGTATATAATGTAATTCTTTCAATCTCTCTCCTGCTGTCTTTGTGTCTCACCCTCCATTTAATTTTTTTGGATGTATTACGATTATTGATACACATTATTTTATTTTTATACCTGAGGTGCAACAATGGACACTCATTGAATCTCTGACAAAAAAAAAAATCTGTACCAGTAGTTCGCGATCCATCATTGTTACAATCACAATCCGACCAGATTGACTGTGCGACATAAGAAAGTTGCCAGAGATGAGGGAGAGAGTTCGACTTGTTGACTACGAAGTGCAAGCATCTCTGTACTCATAATAATATTTATAAACTCTCCACCTTTTGTCTTTTGCTGCCATTCTCATTTCGAACTATTTGCATATACACATATTAGACATATTTATACATATTATTTTTAGTGTTTATGTCTGAATGGACAGTGAAGAGAGAAAAAATTAATTGACTGAGTTGAATAAGAACAGGGTGTAGGCATGTAATTAAGGCAAACGCACTTCTTAAAAAGATGTGCATTTAGATGGTCCATTCACTCGCCAGCAGCAGCAGAAGAGAGGGACAGTGAGACGGAGGAAAATTTTCCTATTTATTATTGTCGATGAAGGCATTAGCTACGTCTCTCATCTCAAAATGTGTACGTGCCTTGCAGTGCGCCTTTATTGATGTCGTTGTTGTCGTAATATAAAAACAACGCGATCGCTTGTAATCGGTATGTAAGCCAGCACCTTGCTATTTTTATAAGGGAGCTGCGATCAGGACGAAGATAAAGAAGTTGCTTTTCTAAACAATATGCAAACAGAGAAGGTATGTACCTCTAATTTTTGCAATCCTCTTCATCAGCTTCAGAGGCACATGTGTTTTAAAAGTAGGTAGATGCAATAAAAAAGCATTGACATCAGCAGTTTGTGGACATTGATTTGGGATACCAAGAAGAACCTTAATGTCACAGGCAACTATGTTTGCAATGTAATAGGAGTAGAGAGTAATTTGGCATTAATTTTTTGTAGCCATTGTGAATGACAGTTTGTGGATGAACTATTTAATTCACGTCCCTCTGACTCTTGTCTTGTTGAGGTGTACAACAATCCATTTTATTCACCTCTGCAAATTCAGATTACTCTTGACGAAATAGCACAACATTTTTACCGCCGCGGTAATTGTTTACTCTGAATGTTGCATACTCTACAAAAAGTAATTTAAAAAATGCACTTGACTCGCTTAAAGGTCAGATTCCTGTTGGGCAAACTTTCTGCAAGTTGACGACGGGGCGTCTTGCCACAATATACATATACTTGAGATTTGCAAAAAATATGCATATTTTCTCCAGCTTTACTTCTCACAATGATGTATGATTTCTAGTGAGACATTTTTATCATTTTCTTACTACGTATATTTCAGGCGGACATTTTTGACACAAAGAGAGTAATGAATTATGATCTATTTCATCGTCAACATGATGCAATTTTTCATTTGAATTAAATTCTTTATCAACAATTACCTTTTCAAATTAAAGTTTTGAAATTGAGCTCTTTTCAAGAACATTTTTACTCACTGATCCACTGACCTTTCGAAAATATGTATATACTGCATACTAATTTCTAAGCATCTAATCATATCTTGGTAGATCTCTCTTACCCCTCATCGACAAATTTGGTCTCTCGGATCGAGCTCAAGTGGCACCCAAACGAAAACTGCAAATACATGCACAAAATACATATAATTTTCCAACCACTGCATTTCTTGCCCTGCCCTACTATCTGTATTTGAATAAAGCAACGCTGCTATCAACTTTTCGAGAAACAATAATAAATCATCTAGCAGGCTATTTAGAAAATAATGGTCAAACCTACCAGATTTTTTTTGTCGATGATAAGCAATAAGTTGAACTAAGCAACTAGGTATAATGCAAAATAAGTGTAGTGTAACAATGAGTCAAATGGAGTTCACCTACAATTTCCTTATGTAGAAAAAATAGCAATTGTCAAAATAGTGACTATAATCCGGGTGCAAAATCTCCATTGAACAGCAATTTCTCCTAAGAAGGCAGATCTCTTTTTGATGCTGGCAAGATCATGTTAGACTTGTGGATGTTGCTGTGACCACTACCACCATTTTTTGCATACCCGAAAAAACAGGGACTCTAGGACAAGTTAAGTAGTAGTAGCGAAACAGAGGCCGAATAATAAAAAAAGTTGATTGAATGCTTTGAATCCCGTTACGAATCAACAAAGTTGCATTCCTTCTTGTTTACCAGGCACCAAGACTGGTGCAACGAAATGCCTACATATTACTATCACCATGATTATCCTATGATATTTTCATAAGGCGATGATGCCACCTTTTTAATATTATCTTTTTTTCTGATTCTATCACTTTTCTTGGGGTACAAGCTAACAAAATATTAGCATTCGCATTACTTCTGCATTTTTATCCCTACGTGCTATCTAATTTCTTGTCGCTTTTTTGATGAAGTAAAAATACGATTGTAATAAAATGACGCATATGTGTGAAGTTGGATGGTAACATTAGAATTTTGGTGAATGTCAGTCAGTGAGTTGCATCTTGCACCAATCCGTATTTTTATTTTCCTCTCTTTCTTTCTTCTTTCCTTTCAAATTCATAATCAAAACAGAGATTATAGAGTTGTGTTCGTTACACTGAAACTGTTGTGAATCGTACATAGACATAAAATCACCAGTGGCTAACTTCACACTATTGTCTGCCTTTTTTTTTGCCAAATCCGCTAAAATAAAGAAAAGTCAGTCGTTATTTCTATTATGATGGAAATGATGATATTTAAGTTGTAAATATTTCTATTTTATTACTCTACTGCTTCTGTAACTTGCAGGTTCTTAATTCTAGTTGGCGTTTGAGGAGGGGAGACGAGACAAATAATATTTCAGGAGCATCAACGTCATTTCTCGGCTTCTTCGCTACGATTTTAAGTGTTTTATAAATGAGAAACAAAAAATGAAGGGTTGTAAAAATGGCGACAAGAAATACAGCGCTGCCTCACCGAGCTCTTCTTCCTTGTACTCGTTGCTCTTTCTAGCTAGGTATTTATATTTGTTGTCCTAGAGTCATGTCGTGAGATCGTGTTGTCGATTTATTATTAGAAAAAATGAAACAACGAGTGTGACGAAGACATCTCAAGACGAAGACGAGATCGTTTGCTGTCAACTCGACATGATGATCAACTACAAAAAAATTTCTCACTGGTGCACTTGTATTTCACTCGGGCTGTAAATAAATACAATTGCTCACACTTTTCTATGCATGCATTTTGGCATGAATGGGCCTCATAAAAATTATAAGAGAACTTAAAAATAACCCGCAAACGTAAATTAGCGTTTCCGTTGTTCCAAAAATACATAACTTTTTATGCCTTTCATTATCACAACCTAGTCATCAGCCAACCACGCTCTTATGATTTTCATGTCATGATAATGCCAAGTGATATTTTGGATGGCCGAGTTTTAACTTCCACGACCACCGCACTGCGTCATAACTTTAATTTTTTTGAATATTATAATCACTTATTCGTTTTAAAAACTGAATCAGGAAGTAGGCATATAGGAATGAATTTATAAGAGATTTACTTCATGCTGTGCTGTGATAAAAACCAGAGGCACCCGAAACCTCCGTGAAGCAAGGGGTAACAAAAAACGTGTAAATACTTACCAGAAAGTTTCCTTAACTTCTAGGGGGTTCATCAGAGATGCCCAAAATTACCAACCAATTTATACCTAGCTCGAGATCACATTTGAAAACTTGATAAAGATGAGTAACTTTTTAATGAGATTTCAAGACTTGGGGGAAATCGATATTGCGTAGATATTTAATGGATTTTAAGTGAAGGGAATACGAGCACGTTCCTTGTAAAGGTTAATTACTACCAAAATGACCCACGCTTACTGAAAAATTACTTACTGTATGCAGAACTCTCGGTTTTATTTCTCTCAAGATCGCTTTTATTGGGAAAAGCTAGGAATTATGTGGAAATAATTTGTCTTACCGGTTGCAACAATAATGGAAATTAAAGGCACAACAATAAATTTCACAATTTTGCAGATACGAGCCATGGCTGAGGAGCGTGTGGTTCAGGTTCACCACAAAATCAACCAGGGAAAAGAGTTTATTTTAACGGCAGAAGAAAACTGAGCACTTTTTTCTTAAAAAGTCTAATTTTTTTCTTTCTACTTTGTCCGTCACCTCAGCACTGTCAGATGAAGTGCATGCCTGCGGCGTTCACTGCTAACTTCTCCGCTTGTGTAAACTCTCTGCAACTCGGTTTCTCACTAAACGCCTGCTCTTCTGTCTTTGCTCGAACGAAAGCTCGCGCATCGACTTTTTACTCTTTTCTTCAAGCCGTCTTCATCAGCACCAGCAATAGCGTCAGCGTCGTCATCCCACCTCGTCAGTACTTTCGCATTATTCTCTTTTCAAACAATGATCATAATCGTGATCGTCATAATGGAGGCAACTTTACTCGCAAAGAAACCTTTACCTCGTTACAATACTCACTTGCTGCTCCTTGCTTACTTTGCCATTAATGACATGAATGCATCACAATCACGGTACGCGAAAATGGTCTCTCAAGACAGGTTAACTTGTTCCTAGTACGAAGAATTGTCAAGAACGGATCCCTACACACCCCATTCATCCTTCAGCAGAGGTACTTGAGGTTTTCTTTACTTTCCCTGTCACACTGATCTCTTATGTATTGATCATGTAATCATAATGTATGCTGGTGACTAAAAGTCTAATTTTGTTATTATGCACCTGCTAATCTAATTCACATTTTAGGCAATTCTATTTAGATAGGTATATTTGTAACTCTTGTATCAATTGCCAGTCAATGCCACAGTTAAAGTGATCTCTCAACAGTTTTTTATTACCGTTCAATTTCTGCAGGACGCTTTGACTTTTGATGACATGACAAATGTATTATCACATTATCACACTTTGTGTCTGTCCGAATGCTACTCTTTTGGTTCAGTTCGTTGATAGACATTTACGCTGCTTCTTAGTTACTGGTAGTAATAGTGAGTTATTGAAACATGTAAAGTATGCTGGTAATTGAAATTGTTATTGATGTGGCATGAGTTGTTGCAGTCACCTCTCCTCAAGAAACGTATAGAATATTATTATTACTTTTTCGTAACTTTGTTTTTGCATCAGAAGATTTGGTAAAAGGTTACATAAAGTATTTGATGGATTGTAATGTGTTTCCAACGACTTCTCGTTTTTTCGTGAAGGCATGCACATTATAGTATCGTAAATAATTAAGCCAATGTTAAGCAGTAATTAACGTCAGAGATTGGGGTAATCAAATAAAAAACAGTATTACTTTGGCGATGATAGTGTAAATAAATGCCCTCTCGCTACTACTACTACGGTCAAGTAATGAAATTTCAAGGTTTCATTTGACTCGCCCATTGTTACAGTGCCGGTCATAACTTCTTCGATTTCATAGTTCACTTTGCCCTCGCCGAAATGATATAAAGGGCGAGCAAAAAAATCAGGTTATAAATGTTGGAGAATGATGGACAAGATAAAACGAATTACCAGACGACATTTCCCCAAAATAGATTCTAGTGATTTATTTGCATTGTTTCATATAAATTTGTTGTATAATCCATTCTCGATAAAAGTATAGTTTCCATTTGTAGCTTCAGCATATTAGAGCTTTAGTTTATTTTACCGTTTACATTTATCCTATTACCGTTTAATAATACATTGTTACTTACTTTTAATTTTGTAAAGCACCATAATGGTAATTTCAATTTTACAAGGAGTATAATACAAACATGAAATTTTACACTTGGAATTTTGGTTTGTTTGTTGAAACAAGGTAGTAAGACTAAAATTTTGATTACACACTGGGAATTTAGTTGAAGAAAAAGACTGAAGTTGATTAAAATTGTTACTCATGTACGAAAGCATAAAATTTTGATTGTGGAACTCATTATGAAGAAATACACTGCTGGAATTTACTTGCGGACAAAACCTGCTTTCGGTGGCGGTCCAACATTTGGCATACTAAGCATAGGAGCTGTAGGATCCATTCCTGAAGAAGTAGCAAAGCAAAGGTTAGCTTTCAAGTTTGAAGATATTTTCAAAAACAATTACTAGTGGAAAAACTACCTCGAGGGAACAAAGTAGGGTCAACAACTGGACGATTTCCAATGACAGATGGCCTTACTGCAGTTGCACTTGAAGCTGGGGTGGTCGCTGACCCAAAAGCCGGATTCGGTGGCATGAGAACGGTAGCTGTAGAATTAGTCAACATGAGAACGTCTTGAGACACTGAGGTCATTGAAGATATTGGTATAGATGCACCGGAAAACCCTTCTGCTGGAATCTTAATCCCTTGGCTTTCAGAGTAAGGCGGAGCGGATGGGAGGAGCGGCATCGATGTTGGGAACATCGGAGAGGCAGCATTCAAAGGCTGGTAGGACAGTTGAGACGCTAAAGATGCTGACGATTGAGGTGAAGGCGGTGGTTGATGAGTAGGTGAGGCAAATCCTTGTACACTCGGCACATGCAGGTCTTTCTGGATGCCCATACCGCCGTAGATTTCAGTTAAAATCAGAAGCATGGTGTCTTCCGACTCCCTGTTTATATAAGGAATCGAAATTAGTTAGAAATTAGAAATTAGTTTGTATTTTCTAAACTAAACTATTTTGCAATCGTCAGCAGCATATTCATAGATCCTTACCAATAGCCAACGTGGGTGCTCATGGCGAAAACATACTCATTGAATGTTTCGTACGGAGCTTCCTGTAGTACATGATCGATCCTGCGACCTCCATTTAAACTGCCGATCCGAATATGTGAATTTTCATCTTCTGCTCCGTCTGCTTCCGCTTTGCGCTCCATCTCCTGATGCACTGCAGTCTGGATTTCATTTTCTAAATTCTCTTGTGTTTTGTTGAATCCAGTGTAATGGTACACCGTGTTAATCGTGCTTTTAACTGCATCGATAACTCGATGTTTAATATCAGCCCCGACCCTGGCCATGGTTTCTTTCAGTTCTACATGAAAAACATTAATTGTCTGATTAATTTAATTCCCAATGTTGTTTTTTACTTCACGATAGTAAATAGTGACAGAAACTGATTAGATACTAGTGCATACCAAGATGAATTCGCTTTCGCCCCTTGTGGTGCGGAATTAAAACTGGTCGATCTTGGAAAGTTGGATCAATCAACGTTTCCATGCGGTAGGCAACTGGATCGTACGGGTGAAAGATGTTAAAGAAGGCAGGGCAAGTAGGAAATCGAAAATCATTCCCAAGTTTCTCAATTCCACGTACAGTTACAAACATTGCTGTAAATAATCATTGTTTATGTAATAGCTGGTTAAACATGTTAGTAAATTTGCATTTGATTGGGATTAAGATTATACCAATGGGTGAACCAAGTGCAAAGAACGCTGTTGGAGCGAAATCAATTGTCGGGTAGCTAATGAACGGTTGTCCTGTTCCCGCAGTTCCGACAGTGTACGACACAGTTCGTGATGACGACCCTCCTTCCGATTGATCAGTCTATGAATTATGGATTATGGATATTTAATTTAAAAATGATAATACTAAATTATGACCATTATATTTACAAGTAGCAATTGAGACAATTACATCAGGATGTACCTTTGGTGCGTCCGCATTGAGGGGTGTGTCAGTAGCTTTAGTAGCAGTTTCTTTTCCAGCGATAGCGTCTTGAGTGCCAGTTGAAGGCTGATGAGCCAGCAAATCAAACAAAATCAATGAGCCCAAACTGTGGCCCGTGAGAGAGACCTTCCCCTGAAACGTTGGGTTGCGACTAAGGAACAACTTGTAAATTCGGTTTAGTTCACTTGAAACCGAAACAACAATGGTCTATGGAAAGAAACAAACAGTTACATGGTTTGAATGTTCGGTGGATTCATTTATTATAAACTTTGGAGAATGAAAATTTGACATACCTGGCAATAAACGGGACTTGTGTAGAATAAAATATCCAGTAAAGTATCGTTTGTGAAATCCCGAAACTTTGGAATACTGCGCAACGTGATCCTCTTCAGTTGTTCATCAATCCCCTTGTCTCCATGAAGCGACTTATGCCACTGAACAGGCAAAAACTCTACACGTCCAACCAAATTCTTTTCAATAGAATCTCGAAAGTGATTGTTCAACAGTTGGAAAGACAGTCCACGGAAATCATCCACTAGAACAAAACAATTTCATTACATTTCCTTTGAAATGCAGTGGAATAACCAGATCAAGTACTAAAATAAAAAATCAGTCTGTCATACCAGCTTCCACAATATTCCTCAGCTTAAAATCACAAATTGGCCCAATTCCATGAACCACAAAGACAAGATGGTCAATTTGAGTGGACTCCCCATCTTCAATTTCGATTTCCTCTACTCCGCGTTTCACAACTCTTGGGCGGATTTGACTTTCCTACAATAAAGATAAACGATTTATAAAGGTGTAATATCCAGTAGATATTCATGTCTTCCTAATAATTTCAGTTAATGGGTGTCACTTACAGGAAGATTTCCCCAATCGTCTGGAGCTGCCGCTTGGCAGAAATGTACAACGACACCAGCATTGTGCATAATCACGGACTCTCCATCGGGAAACTCCAGCCGCTTTTGCCAGTTACCAGTTCTCATGCAGTCGGCATACTCATTCTGTGTGAAAGTGAATGAAGTGAATTAATGCTTGACTTGATACTATAACAATAATTTCCGGAATTCAACATTGGAATTGCTTACCTCTAGTCTTAAAGCAAAGTCCTCGTCGTACGGCACAAATCGGTTATCCATTGGACCTTTGTAGAACCAACAACCACGACGCACTTCAACGGGCGTTTCATCCCAGTAAACTGACGTTTTCAAACGTTTCTGAACGCAGACATCGTAACGACCACCATCAGTTGGAACCAGCCTGGATGGATCTAGATGAATAATTACAAGAAGAAATCAGCATTGGTTTTCATTTCAACGCTGAACGCTGTAATAAGAGCAACGAAAATCATGAAAATGAAATTGTACCATTCAAAAGAGAATCTTCGAGGGCCACAGAATCAATGATAGAGAATGGTTTCCAAGAAGATTTCCCGTCAGCATCTTTCCGATAAAACCAATGAAATGTCAGTTGTGGTAACTCTTGAGGTCCATAAGTTTGCATTCCACCAACAGTGGACTGATAGTAAGCATTCGTGTTTCCGCCCATTGGTGGCAGTGAGGTGGTTCGCGATGGAGCGTGAGGCTGCTGATCCATAGTACTTGGGGGTGCTCCTGGGAGTCCTGGGGCTAAATTATTATTTGCTAAACCATAACCGTGTTCCGTCGTTTTAAAGCTATGGAAAAAATCAAACTTAATGATACACCAGAATACAATTTTGATGATTTACTTTTTATAATTATGATTGCTTATCAGAAAAGGATTCATACGTACTTGGATGTCACTGGAGTCAGAGCAGTTGGCGAGATAGTTGTGGCCCTGTAAAACATTTATATTAATCGTTTTATACTTAATAAATCATAAAATATAATAAACAATAAACTTCTTGTGCCACTAATGATCATTTCCTATTTAGGGTTAAAAGAAGATAACGACACCTCGATAATCCCGAATACACAGATTTGATTATGAACTTCTTCATGGTGAAAAAAGTGGGATATGCGTTAAAAATTAACTGTAAACGCCAGAATCTTCAAAGTCTTTGTTAAGGATAAGGAATTCGTTAAATAGTATTTAAATTAAAATGATTCGGAAATATTTTTAGAATTGGATTCTTCAAGAATTGTAATAATAAAATCAGGTGACTTTGATTAAAAAATAATAATTTCGAATTTCAATTGGTAAGTACTTTGTTTTTGCGGCCAGAAATTACATGGCTTGACCTGACCTATTACATGTTGCCAGGTGATTGTTGGCATAGGACTTGCGCCTTCAGGATTTGAAATCGGGTTTTTACTCAATAACTCAACTTAATTACTCAATTGACAACTCAATTACATTAACGAACCACAATTTTAAATATATCAGCTGGTGAATACCTTAATTTAATACCTTAGTTTAATCGTAAGGAGGGAGGGTTTCATTTCATACACATAATCCTTCTTAATGTCTCTATAACTTAAATATATGCCTAACTTCAGTTTTAATTTTTGGAAATTGATATGAACCGTTAAACTGAGCTAGTTTTATTTAACATGAGAAACTAACCCACTGTCGTAGGTCGTATGGATAGGTCGTAGGTGACCTTTGACCTATCCATACGACCTATCCCTTAACTGTATGGTGCGGCATAATCCTTTGGCTACCGACTAACTATTTTTGGAATTCCTTGACTTTAGTTAAATAATGTTAAATGTGACAAAAAGAATAATGCGCAATGAGGATGAGCACTTCCAAATTGTTCTAAGTAGTTGTTGTTTGTTCCAACTTGTCGAAAATGTTACCGGTAATATTACAGTTGGCACTTGATAGCAGAGTACGTAATGAGATGTCTTTAATGTGCTAAATTAGATTTTCTTAGATTCTGGAGCTAAACAGCAATTACATTCAATCTATTAAAAGTAAAACAAATACATTAATTATGTATTATATTCGGACGGAATTCTATGCCGGTGACCTTGAATCAGTTCAGTTCATCCATACAATTATCTCATGAAAACACGTGGAAGGTGGAAAACTACAACAGTCCGAAAGCATATTACAATGCAACAAAGATAACTTGAGAGTCCCAAGTTGAGACTGCATCTAAACTATGTATATGAATCTCTAGATCGAATCGAACCAGTCTTCCTTCAATGTACCAATCTTGCGTCCAAAAATGAGTCAATAGCTTTAGACAGACTTTAATGCACACAGAAAAAACAAATTTGAAATAAAGAACGACTTTCCCATAAACATCACAGCTAACTTTAACATGGACTTAATCACTCGACAGTTGAAACGACAATGCCAGTTGCTTCCCAAAAATTGGTCTTATCCATCCAACCATATTAAAATCTCAAATTTACATCTTTAGCATTTCAAGTAAAGTTCACTGAATTGGTAATACCAAACGTTAGTGCAATTGATGGAAGGTCGCAGGTTTTCTCCTATGCAAATACCCTCAACTTCTCATACTTTCTACTCCAATTAAATATGCAAATACAGCGTGCGGCCTCTTGTCTTCTTCTCACACTGTGCAGCTATTGAATAGCTGCTATTTGCTCAGTAAAGTAACAAGCAACTCATCCTAATCAAAAGAAGTGTGTACTGTATTAATTACATTTTATATTTATAAATGACTAATGAACTTACAAGAAATTGTTCTGTGGCATCGGTGGTTGGAAATTTGGAGGCAAAGCAGCCTGTGCTGGAGGCAATGTTGAAACTGGCACGGATTGCATGTCTGGACAAGGTACATACTTCATCCGCTGTGCTCCCAATCTGAACGCATTCGAGTTTGCTGCCGCTGTTGAGGAAATGATAATAATGATCAACAAAAATTAAACAAACAATCAATATCTTCATTATCATGATTATCATGTTAGAGAATATGAATTAGAGAATTAGCCAAAAATGACGATGGTAACACTTACCAGTAGGTGGTATTGATGCTACATTTGGAACACCAGGTGTGGGCAGATTAGGCATTGATAACGTTCCGGCTGGTGGACCGTTTGTTGCTACAGATGCAGAGATAAGCGAAGAGGTCATCAGAGGTGCTGACGGTAGAACAGAACTTATAGTAGAACTCGCTGCACTTGGTAATACGACATAGGTGGGGGTTGGTCTTGCTTCTTCATTCCCAGCGCTTGATACCGGAAAGCTCGGAAAGCCTGAAGTAAATTAAAATTATGCAAAAGTTTCACACATTGCAGTACTATAAAATTAAAAAACGAAATAGTTCATTCATACCTGTTAAAGGCCTCACAGGAGCGGTCGGTATACTAGGTGCAGAGAACGGCGAAGGTGCCACAGTTTGAAAATGACTGGGTGGCTGAGCAATGGACGTCTGAAAAAGATTGGACGCAGGAGTAGAAGAAAACAGCTCCGACGCTGAAGCTACCTGGGCGTCATTTGATACAGGCGCTGCTGCTGGAGAAATAGGTGGTATCAGCGCAATTGAACTCGATTCCGGGGACCTTAACAAGGGTGGCACTGATCCTTCCGATGAGGCCGCACTCATGGTGACTACAGAAGGTTCCGAATGAACTTCCTGTTGCTGCGTAGGCACAACTGATTCAGATTTTGGGGCGGATGAACCTGCTAACATTCTTGAAAAAGCATCCACTCCCGTTGCTGCTCGAGAAAATAAGCTGATTGGAGGTGGAGCATTCTCCTCAAACGGACTATCATTACCCGTCTCATTAATCACCAGCTGTTCCGTAAGCTCTTTCTCTATTGATCCACGGTTTGACGAGGAATCGTCACTATTTAAATCTATCTCTGCGGTCGCAGGCTCTGTTAGGAAACACGGAATGGTTAATTAAATAAATCAACCTAAATCAACACAACCATTGTGACAAACACTGTAAAAATTAAATACTTTGAAGACCCACCTTGAGAGGCTGGTTCGACCAGTGGCACTGGCACGAACATAGCTGCATCTTCGAAGAAATTAGCACTCGTTGCTCCACTTAGTAAGCTGTTTTTAATTGGTTTTGAACCGTCCGCCATCTTCAACGATTGTTGAAACAATCACTAACCTAAATTGGTCTCTTTAACTACTAATTTCTCCAATTTTACAATCAAGCAATAAAACTTCAAAATCTGAAGAAGAAAAATTGTTTCTAAGTGTAAGGCATTAGTTTACACCGGTCCGATCAGTAAAAGACTTTGGATGTTTACAAGCAACCAAAGTGCACACAAAACCGAAATTAATTTTTAATTTTGATATACACAACACAAATGCGAATCTCGTAGAAATTTAATTATGTCAACAAGACAATAAAAGAGTTAGCCCACAACAGGCTAGAAAATGTTATTCTGCCTACTCTATTAATGTGCATATGGTAAGAGTAAACGAAGAACTAAATGAAAGATTTGCTCTCGTCGTCTCGCCTTGTCTGTCTACCTACAAATGACAAAGTTTCACGAGAGTTTGTGCCACAGCCTGTACAGCTCAAGGCAAATAAGGCAAAGCAGCTCCAAATGCAATGTTGCAAATCGCTCTCTCTTCTACAGCTACAGCTGGCTGGCAGTGGAAAACCTTTTTCGAGTGAGAAGAGACAAGTCGACTCAATTTGTTCAGTTCAATGCAACTTCAACGAGCGAGTGCGTAAAAAACGTGTGTGGTTCATTTAGTACGTTATTTACCCTAATGATAAATGATGATGGTTGGAATTGGAAATACGATAATCTAAAAGAACCTTTATGCATTTCCCTTTTACTTAAAATATTGGTATTTATGTATGAAAATTATGAACATGAACATTATAATGTGCAACTCCATTAATTAACTGTCGCAAACCGAAGTAGATAAATTAAATGGCTCCCAACGATAACAGGTATAAAATGACAGGCGGAAGTCGGAAGGTCTGTTTTCATACTGAGGAAAATCTGAAATTTAGTTTTTACTCAAGAGAAAAAGAAAGGCGCTTTCAGAAAAGACTTATTAAATAAGTCATAATCTCAGTTCCAGGTTATCATGGAAATTTTTGACGGATACAATATGCATAAACTAACTTATCATCTACCACTGACCACTGAGTTTAAACGTCTTGTGTTATCTGAAAAGATATGCATGCAGCGTAGTCCACGGTATAGAAAATAGAAAGGCTTTTCTCTTTAGAACGGTGGTGACTCGTTTAACTAGTTCAACAATATCTTTTTCTGCACTGTTCTAGACAACAAAGATCATCCGGATCCCTATCTGTTAATGTTGCAATTTTAACAAAATATTCAACGGTAAATTTTTATTGTTAACCAATTAGAACAAGTCACCGTTGTAAAGCAAGAGAAAAATACCGTGGACTACGTATACATGTATAATAATACAATGACGTTATGCAAGGCAACGAGATTGAAACGATTGACAGGGCATTTATTTGCAATGGTAAAAAGGTATAGTCTCTTTTAAAATATAAGACATAAGTCTACTGATTTGAATTTAAGTGATGGGCTTGATGAATGTAGGTAGTTTGGAGTTTTTAGTTTTTACTCAAGCTTTCGAATTTACTTTAATTCTTCATCAGCAGGATTGGATAAGAACAATCAAGTTATAGAATTGTGAAAGAACAAAACGAATACATTACTATTTTAAAGCATCGTTTAACACTGATGGCCTTGATTCCGCCGTTTCAAACCTAGTGGCAAAAACTCGACAAAAAAATGTTGATATCACGAGTCGATGAAAAGCGACGATTAAATTTATACCAGGAGATTATAATTTATGTACTTGACTCCTTAGATTATACCAAATAATCGATTATTTGTGCAAGTGATTATAATCGGAGAAAACCGGGCGCGAAAAACAAAAACAAACTACTCAAGCAAGAAAAAAACCAACCACGAGTCAGCTATAACAAAAATCCCTCGTTTTGGATTAATCGCCGCGGCTGAAAATCATGTTTTTGGATTCCAACCACTCTCTTTCGGTGTTCTGCTGTCCTATCTTATAATATTTTGTTCTTTGAGTAGTTTTGCTTTGTTTTGTTTTTGCTCAATGTTTTAAAAAAATCCAGCATTAAAAGATGGAACATTGATCATCTGTTCAGAACACCGAACGACAGTGACATAATTTTTCACATAGTTTTTGCCATGAGGTTTGAAACGGCGGAATCAAGGCCATCAGTGTTAAACTATAGTTTAAATTGTAGTTTTCGTTGCATTGATGCGCTGCTACTCACTACTTTACTTTACTCTAACTCTACTCTACACTACTTAGATTATTTTTTTTCTTTCTGGGAAGAGTACGTGGCGGCATACATCCAGGGTTCGGTAATCTATGATTAAGTAAATCTAATATGTTAATCTCAGATTAAAGATTAATTAATCTGTTAATCTCAATCTGATTAAGAGAGGCAACAATTAGTTAATCTTTAATCTACTACCCATTCTTGAACGTAATTAATCTTTAATCTATCCTATTCAAAAACGTTTAATCTAATAAGCGGAAAAACAGTTTTCCTTCATCGAAATTTTCCTAATTGTGGATCTCCTAGCTCGACCAAAAAATTTTTTACAGTATTCCTTGTTTCACATCTTATTTCACATGTTCGTGAAACTGGTGGTCTTAACGAATTTGAACAATTCTAAATCTAAATGATCAACATTTATCTCTTGAGTTGTCAATCCCCAGTTTATCAAAAAGACAGATTTTAGTTATACACATTTCGATACAAGAAAAACGGTAAAAGGAGAATGATAACACTAAAAATATATCAGATATCCTCCATAGCACCAGAGTAATGAAAAGACGACCAAATTATGGAGGCGGCGCTTCCTCTATGGATAGTTAGGCTTGAGTGATGATGTGATGAATGCTAGTTGATAAATTGTAAATTAATATACACGTACATATATGTTTGGTTGCTTTCATATTTTATAGATTAATCTTAGATATGAAACCCACATTATTCTTAATCTTAATCTAGAGACAAAAATATTTTAAAATTAATCCTTAATCTTTAATCTGTTAGAAAAAAGGAAAAGCAATTTAATCTTCAATCTGCAACATAATGCAACAAATACTTCATCTTTAATCTATAGCGAGAAATTCATAGATTACCGAACCTTGTAAATCACACAATTAAAGAATTATACTTTATACGAGTTTAAGAATACAAAATTAAGGATCAGAGTGAAATTATAACGATCATTATATTACAACTTCTACCAATAATATATTATGTAAATAAACTTTTTATATATAGACTTTTATATTACGTTTATTTATATTTATTCCAGTTGATTTTTCTCTAGTTCGGAGAACTCATGGTATTTCCGGCACGCGGTACAAACTCAGCAGCCTCGGGATTCAATCTACTGTTACCAATGGTTAACCTGCTGCTAATTCCCTGGGTCAAAGATTCAACTGGGTCTCCTTCCTGTGAATTTGAATTTGAGGATGGGTCGAATGGAGGAGGTGGTCCTGTCACCCTGATGTTGGCGGTGTTTGGCCCAAAGGTTCCATTTTCATTTAAGGATGCCTCATAGAGCTCATAGTAGTATTGTATCATTTCCTCGTCTTCCAGTTCTTGTAGAACCTAGAGAATCACCAATCACCATTATTAAGTAAGTAGAAATATGCTATCTGATAAGTAGATACCTAACAAGTGGCCAACAGCTTTGACACGTACCTGGCTATCAAATTCTTCTTCATTTTCCATCCACAGATACTCCGAGAAGTCGACCTCTTGAGTAGATGACTGATTAGATGACGAGGTCGTCTGTTGGGTACTATTGTTTGCGCCGCCAGAAGGGTTACCTGAGGAGGTTCCAGACGCGGAAGGCCCAGGCTGTGACCCAGCTTCAGGAGCTGGGTCGTTATTACTGTTGGAAGCACCGGCTCCTTCCTCTGCTTTATTCTCGTTATCAGATGGCAGTTTCATGTTGACAAAACTTTTCTTTTTTAAATCACTTCAACAATTTTGTGTCGGTTGTCTTCACTCACTTCTCTGTTGACTTAATCTAGCAGTAATCAGTGATTACTAATCACTCTGCAAACACAACCTGAAACAAAAAATATGGCAGGAGGCAAAGACGTATCTTCTTGTTCGTTTTCTTAATAGTAAATCGCCTTTTAACCAGCAAATTGAATTGCTGCCTACTCTGACTTGTTTTCTTCTTGTGGTTGACGACTATGTCTGATGAACTGATCTCCACTTTTCCTTACTTACTTTTTTGAGAAATAGTGTTATGTTGGTACAGTGCTTTCTTTATACTGCACTGGCGCTTGGCTTATTACAGACAGGAGTATAACACCAACACCATGCGTTTTCCGTATTAGAACTTTATTATTTCCCCTTCTCTTATATAAGGCAAAGTTGTTGAAATATTGTGTTAGTAAATAGAGATGGCAATGGCAACATCGCTTGCCTTGCATTTGTACGCTTTCTTTCCCTTCAGAATCCACCAGAGTGCCACCCTGCACCACCAACCACCACCGTCGACACCGTGTTCATTTCATATATAACGCCATAAAATTGTAATCCTTACTTGAATGTTGCGGACTGTGTGGAGTGCGGACGACGTGGAGTAGTGGAGTGAGTGGTGTAGGTAACAAAACCTGAAGTTTCAAGTAATAAAAAGGTCTCGCTTTCTGCGTCCGTCCGTCCGCGTCTGTCCAAAAAACAAGCCAAATCAATCACTACAAAAGCACCTTTTATTATTTCATTCAGCAAAGTTATAATATGAAGTATCTGCTACAGCAGCATAATATCTCATTGCAAGGTTTGCAAAAACATATTCTAACAGATAGTCTGTTTATGATGTATGACACTGTTACGAACGTTACAGTGATGATAATTTCAATGTGTCCTGCTACACAACAATGAACAATCTTTCATGCTGTGTATCATGCGTGTAATTCGTGAAAGTACTTACTGTAGGATCGGTTATCGCGCACTCAGATTATCCAATGAGTATTATATTTTCAAATTCGCCGTTAAAAATTAGACAAGTAACATTTTTCCTGAGGGGACCTATAGAAGGTTTCGCCACAATTGATACTAGAATGTTTAAAAGCAAGTCGCACGCAGTACTGCGTCGCAGTTGGCGTTTTTACTTTGGCATCCCTGCATGCAACAACCAAAAATAAAAATTTCTTCACCAGTGAGTTCTGGTTAGGTTTCCATGCTAAGATTTGACCTTCAGTCAAGGTCCTTGACCACTTCAAAACACGTCCCAATGTTAAGTAAATGAACGAGATTTTGGTGCTATCGCATCGTCCTCACAATTTTACCCAGCACAAGCTATCAATAGCTTGTAGCAGCTGCTAATGCAATGCTGCTGCTGCTTTGCACTAGATTCATGTATCGTATCATAGATGGTGCACTGCACGCACGCAGCGCAGACATGACACAATGCTTACGTAACCAACATCGCGTTGTTTAATGATGATAATACAACACCTTTAATCATGTTTGACCTTTGACATATTTTCGGCAAATTACCTCCGATTTGCCCCAAAATCTGTACAATGACTATTTCGAAGCCGCTGGTTTCATAGAAAGTGTCAGATTGTAGTTGGTCCGTTAACCAGTTCACCTTTAACCTGTGACCTTTGACACTGTCGAAAAATGACATTCGATTAGCCTCTAAGTTTGTACACTGGCCAATTCGAGGTCGCTGATTTTGCAGAAAATGTCAGTTTCCTGTCAAACAATTTGACAATGCAATAACTAGGTGTTTGACAGAGAATCGGAACGATCCTCAAAGTCACAACGGGGTCTACAGTTTCTTTATATCTTCAGTGACAAGCATTGAAGATGAGATGAGGGAATAAATGATGAAGCAAAAGCAAAGCAAAACTTTATTTGTTAAAACGCTGTTGCTCTCGGGTCTCACTCACATGTACAATATATGGAGGCAAAGCAAAGCAAATTCATTTCAGATTTATATTAGGTTTTATTTTACGTTAAGCCACACGCATTGTATTTTGTATTGTATCCATGCATTTTTAACGCTTGATGCTGTTTTATTCAAGAGAGAAAGAAAAGACATTTCAGGGAATGTGAGTCTTATGTGAGCGTGTGGGCAACAAACTGGCAGAAGCAGAGAGTTTACTACTAATAAAAACTCCTTCTTCGTCTTCATATTCATGTAGTTGTGAGAAAACATTATATTTACTCCTTATTGTGGCATTATCCCGAGCAAAAATGTATTAGGATAAGTAAGTATTAAGGCGCTGTATAGTTTGCCTTATTAAGCTCAAGTTGTTTAAGCATTATCTCGTTCATTCAAAGTTGGACTGAAAATTTTCACGCATAAAGATTCGCCTTCATGTATAAATGTGCACACATTTCATCACAAAAACAGCGACTCTTCTAGGGTTTCCTTTCTTTGTTGTTGTTATAAAATGCTTGTCGCGTCGCATACTTTACTTTTGCTCCTGCTATTGCCGTTGCCGTTCTTGCTACTAACTTCCATCGAAATCCAACGAGCCACATTGATTTCCCAGGTTGCTGGCCAAGGCACACATCACTGAACTCAGCCCAGTTCACTACATTGTATCAAAGCGAGCCAGAAAAGGTTTTTAGCTTCATCATATCATTTTATCATTGGTTTCTATCCTCGACAAAGTCAGACACTCTCTAGGTATACACGTTTTACATGCTATTATTGCCATTGGAAAAGTGTGAGTGTAACCGTGGTGGCTCCGATATGTTTTATCTGGCTCTCGAGGCGTTATAGCGCGTTATAAGCATATATATAATGCGATGCACTTTATGACGACGTCGACGACTTGCTTCAGCTACGTCGTATGTTTGTTGTAGTAAAAACTGCTGTTGCCTTCGTCGTTTTCTTTCTGCTGCTAGCAAAACTCAGCTCCTCAATCAAACTCAAACACCACATCGCAACACACACACGTCTCCGTAAAAAGCTTTCTTTTTTCTCTGTTGCTGTTCGCCAGCATCTTCCATTCAGACCTTCTGAATGCATCAACCTTCAATTTTTTTTGAAAAAGGACTATTTTAGTTGTTTCAGTTCCAAATTCGTGTTTTAAACAATCAAACGTCAATTTTGATTACTGCTCAGTGCAAATAAAAGTTTAGAAGTGAGGAAGAAAATCACTGGACAAAATGACATCAACGCCAAAATCCGTAGGAGAGGAGAGCCTTTCTGGTGAGTTGTTGAAAATCTATGTAACATTCATTTCGCTCATGCTTTTCTCGTTGACATCGAAAATAGTTCAAGTGTCACTTTATGACACAAGGTTACATAGGTGCACCAAACCTGTGCCTATGTGAATTACGTGTAACTTACCTACCTAAGCAATTACTGCGCAGTTTATGAAGCATCATGCCAGTTGGACGTAGAGACAGTTATTATATCCAAGGTATCAGAGGAGTTAATTGTTGCCCCATTGGAATGTTTATGTTGACATTCTTTCTAAGAAGTTGTATATTTGGCGAGGAAGGTCCAAAAGTGAAGGGTTGTAAAGGATAGAAGGACTGTCGACGTGATTTATACTTTTTTCGCATTCGCTGAAAGATCATAAAAAAAGTGGATCTGTGTTGTTGAGGGGATTATCGATTGACGGACGCGACGGAAAGTCGAATGTTTGTGTGCGTGAGGCATGTGCTATTGATCTGCTTTTCAAAGAGAGTTATGTCAGCTTCAAAGCAGTTGTCATTCACCAGGCATTTTCTGCATTACAAAGTAACGCTATTTTTAAACGTGCATAAAATTCTCATGAATTATTATTCTCTAGCTAATTAGCATTTTAAAGACGAAGAAAGCTTTGCACCTGACTTTGTGCTAGTTGTCATTCCAATTCTCACTTTTATTGCGTTGCAATTCTTGATGAAAGAGGGAAATGACAAAGGTTTTTGAACAACAAACTGTCATAATTGTTATCATAACAGCAGGATCTAATATCCCTAATAGGAATATTTTTAGAGACGTCACTCGTTTTGAGTCGTGCCATAGCATAGCATAGCAACAGCAAATGCGTAAAACACAATGTAAAAATTTTATGGGTCATAAAGTTGTTATTGTCACTTTTCATCTTACACTCATTAGACGTTTTCGTCCGAGATAATTTCAAGTGTGATAACACCGCTGAACAATAATGCATAATTAATTTGATCTGCGTGATACTTTGTATTTACGTCAAAGTGGTGTCATTGCACCGTTAAAAATATCTGGAGCGTCATTTTGACCGTGACGAAATAAAGTTATGATTTAGCCATTTTGTTTTTGTCATACCAATTAAGTTGTTAGTTATCCATTATCGATATCGATGAGGTTCATGTCATAGGGAGGGAAGGCTAAAATGACATGTGGGTTGATTGTTGTTCACGCACGCGTTTAATTGTTTGCGTAGGTATTTTTATTATTTATGAAAAGTACATATGTCAAATTGTAGAATGGAATTTGCTGCGCTGCTCAAGATAAAGAAGTTCATTTATTTGCATCGTAAGATTAGAAATTATTGCATCATCAATCTTACGATTAATTTTTAAGGTATGGTGTTATTGAGCGTATAAAGAAGGGAAAATAGAATTGCATGCTTTTCATTTTGTGAATGATGTTAGCTGGGCTGTTAAAAACTTGAATTGTAAGCTTTTTTATTAGGGAGGTGTAGCCAGCATCTTTCCCTTTCATTCATTGTTCTCATTTCAACAGATTCCATTTCGACAGCTTTGGTACATGACCACTGAATATTTGCACTGAGTTTGCAAATTGTTAGTCAGTCTCCTCCAATCGACTTTGCAGAGCCACAGGCAATTACACTGTTTCAATGGCTATTGCAGATTCTGTAATCATAATCATGGACTTTGCTCATATCATGCGTTAACTTTGGTGGATTGGTAGCATTAGCATACGGATGACGAAGTATTTATACCTACGTATCAAATAATATCCGCCCAAACCAAACAGTGTATCTTCATTCTAATATTGGTTTTAGGTTACAAAACATTTTCATGTTCATGGTTTATTTTTCAAACTAGCCTGTTGTGGAAAATATTCCAGTTTTTGCACGTAAAAACCTATATTGGTCAATGTACTTAAGCATTCATAATAAAACGCCTGCCTTCTTACGATCCCATTTTACATCATTTCACTGCCATTGAGGTTAATTATTTTCGTCTGGATGCGATTGGAAATAATAGACGAAGTTCAAACAAATCAACGAACTCGATTACCTTACATCGTTACAATATTCTCCCGTTCCTGTCGCTATCATAATTTATAAAGTTTGAGTAAGTAGCTTGTTGACATGAACTGAAATGTAATACTTTATGACATTTGATGACACTCCAGCCAACCTACCTAGTTGGTTCATTCAGATGAAGATGTAACCTGATACATCGTTGCCAATATAAGAAAGTTAATGTAGGCATTAGGCATCATGGTACTTGGCAGTACGACATTCGTTTCATATACCACTCTATCCGTGCTAAAAATTTATTGAATAAAGTAGCAAACTGTGAAGCAATTTATACGTATTTGATTTCTCCCATGGCATGGTAGTCTTTAGCAGCTCAGTTATTAATGTAATGTTTTGGCAGTTCGCACTTTATTCTGCTTTTCAGCGTCTTTCTTCATAATTGGACAGGGGATTATGCAAGCGTGCTCTATGCAAAACTTTGCATTTCGCTTTAAAAGTTATTTTTATTCTTTCAATAAAGTAGCAGTGGCTTGTTGTCATAATCGCCAAAATAAACCACTCTGTCATCGTTACGGTGTTATTGTTGAATCAATAAATTGAGTGTCAATTTTATTGCGTACCCTAAAAAATTTCCTCTATACATATTTTACCAATTCAGTGAAAATATTTGCATAGGAAGAGGAACGAATGTTTTTCCGACGCAAAGTAATAAACTTGCACGCCATTTCGGTTTGACATTCTGCTTTTTTACACCAGACATTAACAATTTGTGTTTTGTTACTCGGCAGTAGCGCCTTGACATCATCCCATATCATAATATCCTATTACACATTTCATTTTATTTGCACACTAATTACGCCTATGTTTACTTACATATAGCGATGCGTTCAGAGTTCAGAGAAAGAAAGAGGCAACAACAGCAAACATTTTCAATGCGAGTGCAGTACCTAATAATAAAACAGTTTGTTATTTTTTGCAAGGAATATTCTAATATGGCCTGACTCATGAAATTTACGCCTTACCTTGCACTTGACATTCCACAGATGCAAGTGTATACAAACACACTTTAATATTTCCAAGCCAGAAACTGCTTTTTAGCCAGCAACAGCGATGCGTCTTTTCTTACGATGGAGTTTAAGCAAGTTTCATAACCATAGCATGAGTCGATATGCAGTATAATAATAAAAAACACACTGTTTGCGTTTACAAGCATGCATGGTCATAGAGAAGCATGGATTTCATATTTTATGATTTCGCATGTTATTGTTATTACCTCTTTGTTGGTAAAACTCCACCTAGAATTGAAATAGGTTTTCCTTTCATTGGCCAGATTGCACACGCACCACCACCAAGAAAATGAATAACAAGAAAACATCCCTTATTTACCTGGTAGTTTGCCAATTTATGCATCCTATCGCGAAGTTAAAGTTAGCATTTATGTGTCACTAATAATAGTGAAGTGAAAATCGACGCGTAAAAAGTGAAATGAGAGAACAAAGTCACCTAAAATGAAGCCTTTGTGTCATGTCATGAGGCATGACTCAGAAAAACATCACTCACTCCAAACATTTTTAGGGTTTAAAGTTACTAGTACTACCTAGCCCTATCCTAACAAATAACACTCTTAGCCTACTATAAAAGACGGTTGTTTTGCATTGGAAATTGGAAGCTAGCATGACCATTGTAAAGTCTTTAACATACGACTTCTTACTTTCAATTTACCATTTTGTTTTTGAATATGTTTTCCCGAGAACGGTATGAAAAATCACGCGTTGTTCTTCATTCTACTCATGATAATAAACACAACGTAATTCACTTGGCGATAATAATAAAAATATAAAATGCACAAAAACATTTTAATGTATTCATATAGGAATTTCGTGTGCGCTATTTATTTATTATCGTTCACCTCTCCCATGTTCATACTACTACGTAGTTTGCTCTGAGTCACAGGGAAAAGAGATGAAGTGCTTCAGGTGTGGAATGATAATGCTGAGAATGAGAACTTTTAGCCATATAATCATAATGTAAAATGACTATCTTATACATTTGGCTTTTTAACGATTTACATTACTTACGCTGATGATGTGCGCGATTTTAGATCTTTTCGCTTTTCTCTGATCAGAGGGAATGCCCACATGTGAACAGGAGTGGCATGAAAAAGTGGCAGATTGCTTTTTCACTCCTTTGTTTTCTTTCTTCTCAATGAATGCGTGGACCGTTGAAAGCTCCTCGTGCACTATTATTATTAACCTCTTGTCAAAGCATCAGGACATCATCCTTCCTCTAGCTTTTAGTGTCATGATGACAGGATGATTCTTGATGATAATATCGATTACCATACACTCAGAAGCGTGAGCACACCACCTCACCACCAGCTCAGTATATGCCTATTTAAGCATATATCACTTTTCACATCAGATTAAATACAATACGATGTGCAAATATGTACTTATCTATCGATTAGGAAGTATTATTAAGAGAAGCTCAGCTCAAGTGCCATCATGCCTACGGATTGGCTTAAAATGTTGATTTTGATTTTGCATAAACATTGACGATAGATAACGGAAATACGTCAAATTCGTTTTGATGATGACTTAATGAGACATTTTAAACACGAATTAAAACCCTGTGCCAACGGATTACACGGAACGATACCTCATTACTTTAGCTTGTTTGTTTATGTATATAGCATTAGTTAAGGGATGACGATGGACATGGGCTTAACATAATTTCGCCTGGAAAAGCTGTAAAGCAGTTGTACTTTACCTGTGGGGTTTATTGCAGACTTTACTCACATGTCTTGTCATATGACATTACTGTATGATTGACATGACTAATGACAACAGTTTGATCTTGGTTTGCTTTACGCAGTTTCTTTTACACTGTACATGATGCATGTTTTGTTTAAAATACCAAACGTTTGTGATTTACACAAAAACGCACTGAGCTGAAAAGTTTACGATCGATATTAATAAAGTGTTAACTATAACACGGAAAAATGATATTATGATGCTGAGGACCACGTCATCTAAAAATATGACAGATAAAGAAAGTCACGTTAAACTGAGCATTGCTTACAAACAGCGTCATTAGAAGAGATGATAAATGGACTTGAATTAATACATATGTTGTGATAAGTCATGTGATGATGACAATGACACGATATAAACGCCTCTGCTTCACTTCTATCTGTTTTTGATGGATGGACTCTTCCAAGACTATACCTAAAGAAAAGTGATACGAATAGATCAGAGAGAGTACACAGTAATTTACTGTCAGTAATTATTATTCCATGTTTTATGCTGGGCACCCACAAACCTGATGGAGAACGATAACGACGCCTCGATGAGAGGATGATAATGATAGGTTGTTGTTTGCATTGCACACACAAGCATGAAAATAATGTTTATTTATTAAGCTTCCAATACTCGTTCTTTGCATGTGCCTCGATTTAAAGCATGGACGAACTCTGATGTAGGCTTGCTCTACAATAGTGTAAAGGTGTTAAAGGACAATTTGTTTATTGCGGAATCAAGTTGGGATGCGAATGTTTATCTTAGTGTTTGGGGGCATATTTCCTGTTTCCCAGTTCGTGTTCCGCAAAATAAACACTTTTGATTATATTTTTCATCATACTGAGCAAACAAATCCGAATTTTATTTGATGTGTTTTTGAAGGCTACCGTGTTTTTAATTACCATCTGTCTGTGCTCTTGAATTTGTTCGATTGACGTTATCCCGTCGATAAATGGTTTCGGAAAGCTCTGAATCTCGTTCGTTTGTTTAGGTTTGCTTTAAATCTCTTATGAAACAAATTTATGTTTATTTATGTAATTAAGAGCAGCTCCCACATATTCCGCTCGTACTGTTTCTTTTAATCATGCATGGATTTTAATAGTTGCTACGGCTCCAGTCGTTCACAGTTCACACGTACCTCTTCAGGCTGTCTTCCTCGTGTTCATTGCACACGAACGTTCAGTATTTATTAATAATGTATTATGATGATGATGATTGACGAGTGCATTAAACTGCGGAGACAATGAAAATATATCACTCTATGAAACTCCCTCGGATCGAAAACACTTCTTGCAAAACTATTTCGTACACTGCATAAAATTTGTCAAGCACTTCCTGTTATGAATTTTCCGCGATTTAGGCATTTGTTCAAAAAACTGTTTTTTATTCGTTTCGGTTGACAAGTCATGAAAATTAAATCGAAGCCATGTCCTTGTCTGTATTAAAACGAAATAACAGTAGAATACTGAAAATATTACATTCTAGTCGTTGAATGGATATAAAGTATTTACAAACAAAATCCAAAGCTATTTAAATATCTCGAATATGTTCCGCTCATCGCTGGCATAGTAGAGCTTCTCTTTCCTGTAAGTTACATCTCCGCGTTTTCTTGATAAAAAACATTTCTCTCTCCATATGACTAACTGATAAAATGCAAATTAAATATTGCATCAACAAGCTCACGCCATGCGCCATGTTCATATGAAATAATAAAAACAGTTACGGCATTTGTGATGACATGATGACTCTTAAAATTATTCATTCTAGAAAGGAAGTGTACGTAAGTCACTCAAACGTCTAAACGTCTTCCTTTGCACAATGTTTTGCACAATAACCGAAAATGCTGACATGAAATTTTTGGAATGTATGATGAAGCAAGTTGGGTATGGTGAACTCCATTGAAACTGAAAGTAAATATTATTGTTATGAATGATGAATTTTGTTTCGCATGCTGATGTTGAATGCTCAACGTCAACCGTATGTGTAGCGTGTTTATCCGCTCATATTTTTTTTACAAAACCGCAATAGGCATACAGTTAGATTTGCTGATTAAATATCAATGTAACAACTCTCAATGCACTACTTCTCCTCTAGCCAATTATTTTTGTTGGGGCATCAGGCCAACATCTCATTGAAAAACGCAAAAAATCGTCCATGTTGTTGATCACGTAGTCCGTCTGCCGATTTTTGGATCGTATGTTGCACTTTCACATAGGCAATGGCGCATACGTTCTCGTGTACTTCCACGTTGCACGCATATTGCATACGTCGAGTAAAAGTGACATTAGTTTTTAACTAAAGGACGCTCACAATAAGTGTGCAGTTTGTATGACGTACGAGTTTCTATTGTGTTCTTGTTCTTATTTTATGAATAGACCAAATGAAGCGAATGTGAGAAAAGAAAAAAAGATGATTTAAAGAGCTAATTTCCTGGCAGCTGTCACCTCCAAATGTGTCAGGCTGTTGCTGTTGCTCGCGCTTTGTTGAATGACTCTCGCGGAGTGAAATGAGTGAGTCTTGAGTAAAAAGTTTGATGTTGCGGACATGTAAATAGTAAAGTAGTATAAAACATTGAAATATGTCTGTATGGAATATAGGCTAGTTCTACATTTAATAATTTTCTTGGTGCAGAGCGAGCGCGTTTATGACAAATGGGCGAGAATGAAACAATTCATCTTGTCGCAATTTATGTGCAATTGCCACACACTCGCAGAAATCTTTTCGACTCTCTCCTCAACCACGGTTGATTGTATGAACTTATAATATAATTCGTTGAATGGAGATTAGTTTCGCTGATGACGTTTGCCTTCTTGACTTTGGTCTGACTTGGCTGCTGCTGGTGAAATGAATACGTAATGCGCCGGATGACCTTAGTTACCAAAACAGTTGAAAGAACTCATTCTTTTCTCTACCTCAGAGTTGTGTTCAATGTACTTCTCCTTGTTGCCCCTTAGCTTCTGTTTTACTCTGCTGTGGTGAAACTACGAAGTGGTTAGGAGCTACACGTTTTGCAACCAACTATTTTCCTACAGCGTAATAAAACCACGAAATGTGTACAAGCGGAGATGCGATAAATGAGACCTGTCCATTTTTCACCCCTTCCTCCTTTAATATTCTCAGGTTATCACGAGAAAACCACGTGTTTGATTGCTGTTATTTATGGATATTAACGAATATTACACGCGGAGCCTAAAGAAAAGTCGAAGCAAACGAGAGGATTGGCCTTTTTATCAGTGTGGTTGAGTCCATGCTGGAAGGTGGGACATTCTTTACATAAAATAATGCGCACACACTGCCGTATGTAAATTAGTGATGAGTAAATTTGGGGTCTACGTCTATTATCTACGATGATATAATAATCGTGGGTCAATCTGTACATCCCATCGCCGAATATGGTTTTCTGTCAAAGTTGTGACTTTTTGGTTTTCACACCGATTCCACTAACTACTGCGTGTTACAGAACTCGCCGTTTCCAACAAGCTTGTAAACAAAAATTGTAATTTTCCTGAAACGAAGCTAAGCTGAGGTATAAATTAAAATCCTCGTTTACATTTGTTTGCAAGAAAGACAACGACAAGAATGTAGGATTGCAATCGTGAAGAGTATGCGCGTGCAAATTGCATGCAATATGTATGGAAATTAAGGTAGTTGCTCTCGTCCAAGGAAAAAGCTTCTGCGTAGTTGTACTTTTGTACAGCAATCTGAGCTCTGCTGAGGAAATCGAGAAATGTAATGTCCGTCAACGTACTTCCAAAGTTTCAAGTAAACTCTATTCCAGTCCAGAGCATTGTTTGGCGAGCAAACAGGACGATGGAGTTGAAGGTGAGTCGCTAGTCGGCTCTTACTATTAGGGACCGCACAAACTTTGTATAGGTCGGCTTCTTCGCTGGCCACAAGGTAAATGAATTGATTGCTGTAAGTGCTCTTGCGGGAATTTCTCATAGTCTATGCTCTAGAGCAAGTAGAACTAAAAATTGATATTAGCATCGTCGTCCGTGGAAAGTGAATAGTACTGTTGATAGAAAGAGTTATATAGTTGTTTCATACCTCTCATCTCTTCATATCAATTCCAACCAACAAAAAGTGTTTTATTTGATGCTTCAGTAGCACCGCTCACATGTAACCACCATCGGTAAATTAATTTTTGTTGGCTCTTAAAAATTTTCTGCGATGTTTTGTGTACGCTTGACGTAATCTTCTATGAGCTTTTATTGCATTATTACATCATGACATGCAAACAAACAAACAAATGGAAAGACCATCGTTAACGCATTTTTTATCTGGTAGATAGGTAAAGAAGGAAAACTTGTGTAGGGTTCTTGCAGTTGCAGCTAGTGAGAGGATTGCCTCGTACAAGAGAAAAAGAAGAACCAGAAATTTGACTTTGTCTGGTCAACGTTTTTTGTTTCGAATGGCTGTACCGTACTCAGTAAATGAAAACCATTGAGCATTATCGACGTGTGTACATGCCGAATTAGATAAGTCGTAAATTATGAGATGTTTGTTTTCCTTACACTACACTTATCATGTAATGCATCTATGTACATTGAATATTGTAAGAAATGCAACTTAGTTTATATTTTTGTATCATGCGGAACTTAGTCCAGTTAAACGACATGGCATTTCTGACCTTGAAGTTCAACTTAATTTATTTAACAAACTGAAATGCACCCATTGCGCGTTTGAATAAAAATATATCAATTTTTAATTAAGCCTCAATGAGATAAGGAACTAAGAAATTAGCATTTGGCAAATTTGTGGTAAGCAAGTAAGAGTTGACCTGTCATTATTGCTTTATTATGAATTACGAAACTTCCACCAGATCAAAAGCTTATGTAGGAACAAAGGCACATGCAAAGCTAAAATTAGACAAACTGAATGATTTAACGATTTCTAATAAACTATAATCTTCGTGACATGACCTTTCTAAACTAGCAATAAATTACGTTGGTAAAATTTTATGTTTGAATAATGTTGAAAAATACATACAGCGAAGAAAGAAACTGTTATATTACAGCATTACGTTTATAATCTGCCGTTTGCAATCTAACAGTTTAACTGTTACAGTTTTAAACGTTTTACCCCTAAATTAAAACACCATTGCTTTTTTTGTGATTTTCCAAGCAGAATCCTGGGTGGATGTCAGTCTCAGCCCTGGGCGGGTAACTCCGGTGGCTGTGCCAACTGTGGGATTGTTGAACGGCTCTGGTCAATTGTCATCTCACATCGGCGAAGAATATTTGAAACTTCTGAAGGAAGCCCAGCGTGAAAGCAATTACTCTTCTTCACGTGTCTCCGTGGCATCTTCTCGACGAGACAGTCGATGCACTACGTAAGTTTTTTACATTGATCAACAAATGAATAATCCATCAATCATTCATCCATATTTTGTAATATTTAAATTAAGAATTTTGTGTTGCATGTGATTTTATAGACCGAAATCTCCACCAAACAGCCCAAACAGTGAGTTGGCTACCGGTGATGAAGAACTAAAGGACATTTACATCAATAAGGTATGACTGTCCGCTGTACCTAAAAAATGGCATCTTATAAAATGAAACAGTTGATGACCTGAAAATTTTCATGTAATAATTTTTTTAATTAAATTTACATACATAGGAGTCTGACACAGTGAAGGAATGGATTAACACTTACTGGCATCCTTATCTTACCAAGTATGCAATTACACGTGTCTAGTTAAACACGATTATTTTAATCAGTTTTTCATTTTTAGCACACTTCTGATTGATAGCCTAACGTAATAAATTATCTTCACAGGCCAAAACCAGTTGGCGGAAAAGCTAAATTCAGCTTAAGGAATTCCAAATGCTGCGGACGAGGAATTTTCTCTCGCGATATTATGTTTACGTTTTTTCTGTCAAACATTTTATCGCTTTTGATTGGCGCTGGAATTGGGTACGGAATTTTGATTACATGACAGTTTTGTTTTAAAAAGATGCATGTAAAAACTTATTTGTAAAAACGGATTAATCTAATGATAGTTATTTTTCATTTGCAGCCTCTGGATCAGCAAAAAATCCAACGTGATTGTCAGTTTTCCCGTTGAATAAAAAGTCTGAACGCACAAAATGGTCAGTAGCTACTGTTGTCTGCAGAAATGGAATCATCTTGTTTTTATCCTCCTGGGAATGCGCTAATCGTTACAAATTTATGATAAAACAATTTGGTTATTGTTAATTACTTTGGATTTTCCCCAGCATACATTAACCACTGCATTATTTTCTCCTTGGTCCGAGTGTCTATTGTTTTAAAAGATTTTAGGATCGTGTATTATCTGTAATATGGGTATAACAATTTTTATGAATTTCATATGATGAAGCTCGGTGTATGAATTTTAAAAGTATCCGTATTTTATAACAGTAATACTATTCAAAATAACCAGTGACAAAACGCAACGTACGAGACGCATCTTTCTTACAATAGAGACAATGCTTCGAAAACCAGTGTTTTAATATATTTGGAAGAATGAGATAAGACGAAATTGAAACATGGAATTGGTTTTTTGTACTCAAATTTTCGTATACATTTCTCCACAAAAATTTCTATTTGAATCTTAAATTGGCTACATCTTTTTACAATAATTGTGATATATTGTACATTGTTATATTATGTATTCGTACGACTATCGTTTTAATATTTCGTACATATTTTGATGAAGAAATCTGCGAGTACTCAGGACAAAGTAATGAATGTACGGTTTCGACATGGTTACTATAATTAATCCTAGGAGATAATTTTTTGCTAAACGATTAAAACTTTTAAAATAATAATAATAAACTGATGATAACACGGAGAACTATAGCGTTCATCTGTACCTTCGATGCAAAAGAAATGATTGAAAAAAATGAACTTGTAAAGTGTCGTGTAAAATGAAACATGATGGGATCCACTTCATATCTTCAATTTTTATTAAATAACTTTTTGACTTTGTGCTACTTTTTGAAATGAGAACGCTAATGATACAGTTGACGTTGAAAAAATAAACCAAGATTGTTATACGTGCGCAAACTTTTTTGGACAGTTTTCCTCGTACGACGCGATAATTTTCTATAATGAGTAGTTAGCAAAAATCTAATATAACAGCGAATAAAATATAAGCGTTTTGTAGTCTTTTTGACATAATATTAAAGAGATGTATGTACATATTTCCGTATATCGAATGATAGCCGTGTGTATTTATAGTTTTGTACATAGACCGGTGTGCGACGTTAGTTACAACTGCAATGATCATTTTCAGCTTACAAAGCAGTGACGAGATGTTAAATGAATAGTTTGAGAATAAAAAGTTCTATCATCGCTCTTTCCTATACCATTAGTTTTCGACTCGAAATTTATAGCTTAGAAAGTTGAAGTATATCTTGATCGTTGCAGAATTTGTAGGAGTTTATCCATTAATCCTATATCTGACTGTGAATTTTTATGGACGAATTTATTCACTTACTACTGATTATATTTCGTGGGTGCAAAGGGCTTCATAACAAGTATTTTTGGCTTTATTTATAAATATGCTTATCAAGAATAATTGTTATACGGTAATTATTTAAAAACTTAAGTATAGTGTTGATGTTGTTATGTAGAAATGGAGGGAGATTTCTGTTGGGTATTGCAGAATTTATGACTTGTTGCTCGTGGTGGGCAAGATTAAAAGTTGAGAATGACAGTAGCTGGGATTGGATTGGAATGTGGTTTAGACTTGTGTTTTGAATCAAAAACACTTCTCATAGACTCATTCAAAGGTCTATCCGTAGAAATTTAGGTAGACACACATCAAACAATAATAACAATTCAATATAACCATCACAGCTGTAATAATATGTCGATTTAAGCAATGCGTATTCCTTGTAATGATTATTATTATTAATATTATCATTATTATTACTGAGACATTTTGATTATTGCTGCTAAGTATATGATTATGTAAATAGTCTGCTTGTTTTCGGTGAAAGGTATAAAGTTTTTTTAACTATTGTAACTTACTTAAAACTTTATTTTAAGTATCCCGTTTTTGCAATATGTGGTTACCGCAATATTAATAAAATATTACTGTTTGTTACTACCTAAATTGTGTATTATTGGACAAGAAAAATTATTTACCATTTACTTATTTATGTAACGTGCAACCTGCATCTATAAATTACAAGCTACAAGGGGTAAGTTAAGTTTGGATTGTCTTTGACGCCATGTGCCTGAATTGATTTTAAGATTTTATTACTCATCTTAAACCACAATCTCATTTGCATGAACATATTTGGCAGTGAATCGCATTCTGTCATTTGCACCAATATTTTTACCATTGCCTATTGTTTCATTAGAATAGTAATTTAATAAAATTTGACCCTTGTTTAAATGGAGAAATATCAGTGGTCATTTACACACTATTGCATACATACATCAGTTACTGATATATAAAAATGAGCCGGGTATGAGCATAAATGCAAAATGAATCATCACAACACAACGCTAAAAGTTAGCAGCGCACCGGAAATTTGCATCATCATTTATATTCTCAAAATTCATTTATTTTAATGGCTACAGGAAATCATTAAACAGCAAAGCTTACTGACAACAAAGAAATGACCATTTGCACAACCGCAGCCTGCTGAAAGTTTTTGAAACACAAATACTAGATGTCTCTTGGTGTGGAAAACGTTTAAGTTGGGTTGTTGTAAGTCCGAACTGTTTGTTCTCCTTGTCCCTCACTCACAATAATCTCAACCGCAACCCTTATGCACATCGATTACTAGAGAATAAAATGCGTTCGTCATTTGAAAATAATTTCAGCATCGCCTGCCCTTTAATTGAAAGCTATTGTTTAAGCGTTCGAATCGTTCAGGACAATGTTTGGTATGGAAAAATCCCATCGAGATGTCATAGTTATAATTTCCAGACACACGTGTGACCCTTAATTGTATGCATTAAATTTTATTCTCAAGACAATACTATATTTATTTTGACTTCGCCATTTTAAAGATATCATATGACACGGGGCTTCAAAGTATTTGATAATTCATTCTCATTTTTGGCTGACTATAAGACATGTGTAATGAAGAGTAATGCAGTCGGTTCTAAATTTGAGGAACGAATACTAATTATTATAGCGAAGCTGTAGGTTGTAAAGCCACACTGTTGTGTCAAGTGTTAATTTAGAAGAGACGACGCATCTCCGTTTCGGTGGCATTCTCTAAAATTATTTACCAGTTCATTTAGAATCATTTAAATCGGCACTGAAGTTTTATGGTAGTAACTCGCAAGAGTTAGTGCCAGCAACGCTAAAAGAGCTACACGTGTCTGCTTCTTTAGTACTTCGTTAACCAGAAAGTTTGCAGATTTCTTTACCTCAATCTTATCAATGACATTTATCTGCAGTTGTTGGAGTAATGAGCATCCCATTCGTGCAAAAGTGCACCGTCATTTAAACTGTTTCTGCACGTCTGATATAGCAAATGAGAAACAATTTCTACTCAGCCTGCTCAAACCTTTTCCCTCACTCTATCACTCATCCTCTTTGAATACTGTAAATTAGTTCAGTGTTTAAAGGAGCATTCCATCATGATTCGATTCCAAAGAAATTTTAGAGCCAAATTACCGAAGCAGTTATCTCATAATGATCAACCGACTCAAAATGAGAATTATCTGCTAGATTTCGTGAGACAAGTTCCTCACATTGCGACGTAGGATGACTACACTTCAGAAGGAAATTAGTGGGAACGGAAAAGCTGCAAGCCTTTAGGAGCGTACATATAAGAAATAATAGTTAAAAACGCACTGCCAATAACATTTCAGTTTCGAGCATAATGACTTGAACAGAAAAGTAATTACATGGGTGTTTACAAGCCGTGAAAAGTTGGCTTGAATAAACGAAATAAAAAACAGTCATAATTTATAAATCAATTTTCAATTGAGCAGAAAAGCATGTGTCGCATATATCAAAAAGGAATGAATCCGAATTGCCCTACCATCCGCATCTTGCATTATTAGCGTGTGTGCATGAACAAGCCTGCCCTTTGCTCTCTACTAATAACTCGAACAAGACGTGTGATTTGAGAGGGGAGTTGGGGCTGGCTGGCTTGGTACGGATAAATCCTGAAAAAGATTATCTATCACTGAATTGCTTTCAGATATTGAAATGAAATGAGCTGAAATTTAATTTCACCGAGACTTGGCAAACACATCTCATATTCTAGGAAAAATACGGCAAGAAAAAAGATTGAGCAAGTGTAAATAAATGGAGATAGATATTCACATACCTACGCTTATTTTTTTATTTGTTCATCTATGAATGTTGAGATAGCATTATTACCCTAATAATCATACCATGTGCCTGTGTATTTGTTTATCTATCCAAAATACCTCTCTCACACACCACGAACCGAATCGAAATGATTCCTTGTAGCACAGTTGTGTATTTCGTCCAACTGAGGAGTCTCTGTTCCAATCTCAATTACATACATAATTCTCTTCTCTGCTCTTCTTCACTTTTGATAACTGCTTTCTCTCTCTCTCTCTAAAGTCTTTATCTTTAAATTCTAGTCGCCTCCAAAGTCACGATAAGAAAATTGTGAGAATAAATGGAGCATCTTTCAAGAATAAGGAGAAACATTTTACACAATATTTTTACCGAGTGTGCTCTTTAGAGGGTATTATGATATTTGTCTTTGCATTTAGTGACACAGTTTATGTTCTATACTGTAGCAAGCACACTTTAACGGATGGATGGAAGGGAATGTGAAAAAGAAAATTTTCCTATTACTACATTTAAACGAGTTTGTTATCCGGATGCATCAGCCCGCAAAGTTATATAGAGCAATAGGGGCTCCCACACAGACGGTTAGATATTATTATAGAGATGGAAGTCAGCTCCAGCCGCCAGCCACTCACTCAGTTAGCCCGTTAACTGTGTAATATTAAGGGAGCCAGAGTGCAAAAATAAATAGTTACATGTGTACGCGAGAGGTAATGAGATATTTAGATGAGAGAACAGGAAATAATTAGCTTGGAATGCGCTAAAATGTCAATTGAAAGACGCTTTCGAGAGAGGGAGAGACCGAGTGAGGAACGGCATACCTACCCATATTAAAGAAACAAGCAGAGTCTTAACAAAAAGAAAAAGAGCGCAACCAAAAGATCACAAGACTTAAATAAAAACGGAAATGATGTTTTATGCTTACGGAAATTTTAGTAACTGAAACGACTCTATAAACAAAAAACTGAAATCTCATCGTGCAAAATATTTAGAAAACAATTTAAATCGGCCATAATTAAGTTGTAGTTATGAATGAACTTGTGGCTTTAGATTTAAGGTTTGCTTTCTTTTCATTAAACAATGTACACGTCTTGAGGAAGAACCTCACAAACAAATTGATTTTGGTGATCTGGTTCCGTCACATTATCCAAACTAATCTCCTTTAACGCGTTCAATTTAAAGTGGAAACACATCTACGCAAAAGGTGCAACTTAAATATAAAATAAGCATAAGCCAAAGTTTTGAAACCGAATACCGGTTACGAGACATTTCAAGAGGTTCGGATAGGAAAGTGACATGGAAGATGTGCACGGAATCACATCCTCTAGTGCGAGAAAACTCACCCGTTCTCTATTAAAGACACATATGAAAGCATATTAACATAATAAACTGTGTACCCGATGTAAGTAACTTGTTAGTAGAGAAATATAATAGACACGCAGAACTGAAGGTCTCTACTGCTACTGTTGCTGTGTGGCTTGTTTTGGCATCTCTTTAACATTATTATCGTAATTACGAAGCTTCATAATAATATTCCTACACAAATCTTATATTCCTAATGTTTGTGTGCATTGAGAGTATTTCTTAAAAGTCGTTTTTTGTCACTAATTATTGGAGTTGCCGACTCGTTGGCATTGCACCATAATCATTTGTCTCGGGAAACCGAGTAATTTGTCTGTCTAATTTGCTGTGGAACGCTGAAAATTCAAAAGAAACTTAAGAAATGGGATCGAATATTCTGAAAACTCCTCCTCCAACTAGTCAGCTAGTCAATCAAGTATAATTCGTCCGTATTATGTACGCACTTAACATATTTTTGGAGAAAAAACGATGGGCACAAACAGCGAAGCGACACACTCCCTTTTTTATAATTTAAACCTTAATTTTTATAGAAAAGACATAAGGAGAGTAAATTAAGATGTTAGCTATTTTCTTGTAGTATGTCGTTGGGTTAAAAAGGAGGAAAAAAGTTGAGACGAGATGAAAGAAGAGAGAAGAAACGGAAGATTAACTCGAGAGAAAGAGAGAATAAGGAACAAAGGATGAAACCGTGACAAACGGTAATGAACGCAAGGATCATCTTTACTAACCGCTACCACTGCACTGCGCCGCGTCGCTCTCCATTCTAATAGCTCGGCTCTGCTACAGGGTTGCCCATTCCGTTCTTTTCCCATGTTGAATGAAATCGGGCTCATTTTCATTACGTTGGGAACAAATGAGTAAATTTATCTGCTCCTGTTAAATGTAAAACTGTGAATTCACGATTGCATCAAGACACTAGGGGAAACGTCACTTTGGAATTACTTCTTCGCAGCTCACCGTAGCACAAGCAGCAACAAGATGTAAATGAGGAAGGATTGTATTTTTGTGGTCGCCTGTGTCTTCCCTTACTTTCATATTATTACACTCTCGACACTTTTTCTTTCTCATCATGATACCATTACCATTAATTAGTCGATTCAGTTATTTCATAATGAGTATTAATTATATGAAACGACAGACTGCTCGACTTTTAACGTCCTTTTCCCAATGGATTATATGACAGAAAAAAACGAAAAAAATTCCTTGTCAACTTCAGTCTGTCAGCTATGCTCATTTTCCTCTGTAATTGGTCTCATTAAGGGTATCTAGAACTAGTCTTTTACTTTTTCTCTTTCCAAAAAGAAACCCAACTAAAGCTTCACTTTAAAGTCGGAGCACAACTCCAAATTGTTTTCCAAGGCCTGGTTAAAAATACGAAAAGTCGTATTTTAAGGATAAATACAATTTTTACAATATAAAAGATATCTTTTTGTTTCACTTCATTTTGCCAAATTTTTTTTATTCCAGTCCAGTGACAAAGAATGAACCATTCTCCGTGTAACATAAAGATTAACTGTAGTTACTCCACTCAATCGCCACTTTGCTAAAAAAAATTGGTTTGGTTTCCAAGGTATTGCAGTGGATATTTTAAATTAATGTCATCTCATCTTATCAAATGGCGTTTAGGCATTGCATTCTGATATAAAAAATAATGTATAAACTTTTCACGACACATTCGGTTATGCGTTTGATGTAACTTAAAACTCCCATAAATAGACTGAACTTGGAAGCAGGCAAATGCTAAACTTTATGAGAAAGTAGAAAATTGAGTAAAGAAGAAAAATTAAGTTTTAAAAAGTAATACATGACTTGAGCGTATTATGCAATGCAACACGTTAACTTTTTACTGCTTGCTTCAAATGAAATGTGAGAAAAGAACGAGCAGAGAAAATTAAAGTGTTACAAATAGTTTGATATTTTGCCTACGTCGTCCTTCCTTTTGGCTCTAATTTGAAAAGTTAAAAATATTCCAACTATCATTCTATGAAAATTGTTGGTAATAAAATGATAATTTGTTTGTTTTATTGCGAAATTTATAAACGTAGAAAATCCATGTGAATATTGTTATTCTAAAGATGAATCCTCTCCACTGGTTTTCATCTTATTTAAACTAATGTCTTCCAAATGGATTTTTTGGTTACATTAATATTACATAAATGCATAACAAATAACGTGGCGCATATGTGCCACGGCGTAGTCTTTAGTGAGTCTGAAAGGAAAAGTTGAACCGGGTTTTATTACTAAATCCGCACTGCTATTACAGTTGGCGCTCATCTCTCCGAAAATAAGAGGGAAGGACCAGCTAATAAAAGTCGGGAACAATGGTAATTATGGCTAATGTAAATTGGTAAGGGGCGTGAAAACACCATCTAATAAAGAGTGAAGCTAACGTGTGGGAGGGAGAGAGAAAAAAGGAAAAGCGAAAAAAGAAAAATTGCTATTTCAAGCATGTAATAAGGGCCTTGTCTTGCACACAAGACTACAGGAAATTAACTTTGTGAATTGTGCATATCTAATTTTAGCGGAAAGTTAGGCAACCAACCAAAAATATTCAACTTTTTCCATCTTCCTTTTTTAAACCTCAATCTCGACGTACGACGTGCATTTTCTTACTTCTGCCGTTACCGTCTTTGCTCCCATCTTGGTACTTGTTCATTATTTTCCTTCCTTCGCAGCAGAAGCAGCAGCAGCCATAAAATGATAGTAATAAAAGGTAAATAGGTCTAATCATCTGTAGTACTGCGTGTGATTATCCATCCCTCTTTTGCTCCTCTTCATCTTGACTCCGTCTCCCCATTTTCGCTCTTCTCGAAAGTGTCTTCTTTGTAGTGCGCCATCTTCTTCAGACTGCTAAGTGGAAATGCACAAGAAGTCTATTACTTTTTTTATACTTTTAGTTTCCTTGGGTTAGTTAGAGTTTACTTGGGAAAAAGTGCTACTCATCCGTGCTGATGATAATGATTACTTCGTTTCCGAGGAATACACGAAATTTTTTCCTCGCAAAGGGTTAAAGAGGAAGAAGCCGAGAAGATATACCCTCTCTAATAATAAATAAATAAATGAAGACACAGTTTGAAGAACATACCCTATTAAATGATATCCACTCTTTTCTTTCCTCCGCATCACATTTTGTTTGAACTTAGATTTTTCCTGTATATTGTCAAGTTTCCAGTTTCCACTATGAATGTATGTGTTTCCATCTAATAACCATAAAATTTTCTCACAATTCACTGTTCCAATATTGTGTTTTTCGGTGCAACCTCATCTCATTTCCCTGTCACTTTAAACTAGCTCATTTTCATTTTTTCACATGGAAAACTTACTTTCAGTTATTACCTTCCACCTCTTCTTCTCTTTAGAAATCATATTTTAAAACGGTGGCAATTTGTAAGGCATGCATGCATAAACCTTAACTCTTCTGAAAATGAGAGGAAAACACTGACACCATCCAATCATCTCCGCTTACCATGCCATGGTTCAGTCTCGAATGTTGGATGAAATGAAACTATATTAGAGAAAAGTCAGCAATCTTCATCTCACTCTTCATGAAATTGTACGTACCCAAAGTGTCTTCTCGTCTCTTTCATCTCTTTTTCTCGTCAGCAAAAAAACTGTACGATAATAACAATAATAATATGAATGTAGTTTTCTGCTGATGTGAGAAGAACCTCCCATTTTTCCGAAAAAGACAAAAAATAACATGACGACGACGACGATCTGATTTTCTAGTTGGGACGAGAAAAGGGAGAAATGAGAAAAGAAAAGGATGAGAGTTGATGATGGTGAGACGACGACTGCGTGATGATAATAATGATGTTTTTCTCCAGATTTTTTTCTTGGCTTCGCTTCTTGCGCTTTATTGCGTATTATTGTTAATGCTTTTCTGCTCTTACTGCTCTTGAACAAAGATCATTAAAAGCGGCAATTACCAACTCAATCAGTTTTTCTCTCTCCTTTCAGGCTTCAGTCTCACATAGTTTTGCATCCTATTTCCATAAGTGCCTTTCAAAAAATGCGATGGCACATGGAACAATTAAATGACGTGTACCCATTTGAACAATTTGCTATTTGCTACAACAATTTTTCATTCGTTTTCAAAGCAAATGCATAGTAGGATAAATAATGTCAAAGGATTTTCTAATATTATCCGTTCGTGGTTCGATTTGTCTTTTGAACCACTTCGTCGTTAATTTTATTTGGAAACAATGGAATTCAATAATTACAATTTCAAACAAAAGTAATTAATGCCTGAAGTAATTAATAAATCATATAATGAGGACATTAACATCCTTTTTAATTATATAGCAATCAATCTTTGAGTACAAGAGTGACTTTATTAGTTATCATTTAATTACTTTATATATGACAGTACAACAATTTATTTTATGTCATATAAGTTTAATAATGTTAAGTGTGTTAAATTTTGTGTACAAAGGTTTGGCATCCGAATTTTCACCTTGACTTATTGGCATTTTTGAGAACTTGTTATAGGTATGATTATAGTTGGAACTAATTAAGGCCATTAAAGATGACAGAAAATGAGTAGGCGTGTCGAGTAAATTTGCAACCAATTTTAATATCTTTTAACAAGAATATCTCGCAACTCCAAATTAATTATTTTTCCACTCGACATCAAAATATTCATAGCATGTTCTATATTTGTAAGTAACGTGTAGTAAATTACGTGTGAAAGTTGCCCAATTTAATATCTTGCACCATAACATCTTTCCCCAAACCCACACAGTTTCTTCCCAAAAAATGTTTTTCTGATACTGTCAAAAAATAAAAGGGACGTGCTAAATTAAAGCGCGCGTGTGACATTGATCAGAGTTGAGTAAAAATTAAGTTTGTTATATAAAGAGTGTTTCGAAAATGAAGGATACAAATTTCAGTTAGAAATTCCACAAATCTATCTAAAAGCTTCATCAGAAAAACAAGAGTGGTTTGACAGGGCGAAGAAAGAAGGTTCGGAGATTCTGACCGATGATGATGACGAGAGATAGTGAAGCAGTAGTGGTGCGGTATAAAGAAGTGAAAGAAGGAAAGACCTTTTTGTTTGCAGTAAATCCGAACGAGAAGAAAAGTGCACCAGTGAACTATGTATATCATTGGGAAGGAAGAGACGACAGATAGAATGTGATTGCGAGAGGAAACGAAGATAAAAAACGAAAAAGTTAAGAAGCGATCTCTAAAGAAGAAGAGGCAATTGAATGAGCCGCCCAAACAGCGGCGTATCTTCCACTAGGTAATTAATTTTGGCTCACTAAGTAATTGAGCTGGGAGTGACAAGCTGACGAGAGACAGAATTGAACTTTGCATACAAGAGAAAATGAGAAGGAAGGTTAGATACACTCTCCGCATATCTTGTAACTGTAAGGGTTCGTTAGGTTAGTTTGCGCATTTTTTTCTCGTACATACACAAGAAGCGTCTTTAAAAATGATGAAATCCAAGTATTTATTTACCTTTAGCTCCCATTCTCTTTTAAATATTTTACCATGACAAGCAAAAGCATGTTTGATGTTTTAATTAGAAACAAATGCGCAAGGTTCAAGTATAATGCCAATCATTAGAAATTAGTCCAAAACTTGTGCCTAATATTCCACTCTCATTTGTACAAAGCGTGCATTTTATTTCCAGAGTAATTCCTTCCATTTTAATAATGAAGAATTGAAAGAAAATAAATTACTCCGATGCATATCATCATTACGGGGTTTTCGTCCGCCCCATTTCTTCTCTTCCTCTCTTCATTTCATTTCGATTTTATCTTTTTTCTTAAATGTAACAACTTGACGTTTAGCGTAGTCCGTCACGGAAAACAAAACGAAAGTATATAATGACTGTGAGTGAATTGGGCAATTAATATTAGTTTGAGTGGGACAAAGACAAGAAAAAAGAGGAAAGAAATTGAACGAATCAAGATAGAACGTCTCCTCAATCACACCAAATAAAATAAAAAGAGTCCTCTTCTGTTAAAAACGATAGTCGTTCATTTTTAAGCAAACATTTTAAAACACCGTAGCTATGCATTTGTATATATGTAGAAAGAAAAAGTCTCTGAACTAAATTATAGTCAGGTTATTACACGGTAGTCGTCTACTTCGCATCACTTTGCACAGTCATTTTTAATGTAGGTAGGTAGGCCTGGCAAGCTCGACGCCTTTTGATATAGTCAACAAGCAGATCCATTATTTTTATATGGGCTGATATTGAAGAGAGGAAATAAGTTTAAAAAGGAAAACTTGTAATGTGCATTGAATGGAAGAGAAAAAGAGGCGAAAAAAGCCATCATCGTCAATACCTGCCAGGAGAGTATTTATACGGAAATAAGTGCGTCCATTATATAAGCGGTTGGGGAAAGGCAAGGTATAATCCGGGTATTATTGAAGCCACGATGCCTTAATATAAGTACAAGTATAGAAGTGATGCCAGGGCAAAAAAAAATCTCCCTTCTATTATCTTCATCGTGCGACTGAGCTGAATGTCGGCGCTCACTCTCTTTCTTTTCTTTCCTTCGACGAAACACTCATTTTTTTCATTGCTGTTAGTTCATCCAAAGAAAACCTTCTAGCCAGCAATTCTTATTTTTTCATTCTTCTTTTTACTAAAACAGTTCAAGTAAAATGCTATTTTCCCACCAAACTGCAGTATCGAGTGAGCGTCGTAGTTAGTGGAGGCTGTAGTGGTGAAAAAATACGCAGAAGTAGCTAACAGAGAGAAAGAGAGAGAGAGACAAGTGCTATTACTACTGCTTCCATTCTAATACTCACTCCCTTGTCCAATTCCGATCCTATTTATCCCAAAATGACTTTATTCCACGGTTGAGCGCCTCTCCTACTCTCTTTCACTCTCTCTCTTACTCAGGCACACACACACACTTTTTCATTCTTTCCTTTTTACCAGTTTCACTCGCTTGTATTTATATAATAATATCCTCGTCTACGGATAAATAATAGATCGGCACCGAGGTTTCCACAAAAGTTGATATATGCTCATGGAAAGTATACGGAGATACGTTTAAGTGGGTCTCAATATAAGGCGTTTATAGATCCGGTTGAAAACAGTTTTTTGTTCCAGTTGCTGGCACACCAGAAAAATCGCCATTTCCAACTGAATGAGAAAATGTCTCCGTTAAATTTCACGCGAATTAGAGGTCAATAGACCGAGGCCTTAAACTCGCTTATTTGCATCTCAATCTTTACACATTAATTGGATTTCGATCTCGTACAATTTCGGCTCTAGTGTTCAATCCAACACTTCGCTCCTTTCCTTTCTCTCTCCTTTCTCCTCTCTGCATCATCAACCTCTCTTACGCCTTTTTTGTCCGTCATATGTCTTAACCATTCATGCAACTGACGAGGCTATTTATCCCACTATATTCCCATTACTACTACATAATACAAAACTACGCCTACTGCTCCCTTTCTACTTACGTGCAGCCCAGATAATAATAACACTCACACACTTTAGAGAACGACGACGACGTGGAGAGGAAAAGGCATTCAACCATTTTTAAATCTGTCTTTCCAACAGTTTTATTAATCGAATACCATGAAAAAGCGTATTTAGTTTTTTTCAGTTTTCAGGGATTTTCATCCAGAGTTGCTATATAATAGACGCTCACAAAGGATTACCCTTCTTTCTAATGTGCCCCATAATTATCATCATTTTGAAAAGCCTCTCTCTTTTCGTCTCGGTAGACGAGCGCACAATTTTCAAGACTTGTAGTTTCTTTGCTTGCTCCTTCCTTCCAGACTGGAGGAGGATTGTGAACGAGAATGAAAAAAGTTTCGCTGGAAATTGCTGTTTTAATTATCTTCCAATTTAATCATTAATGCTAAATACTAGTCACATCAACGGTTTCTATAGTGGAGTGTGAAATAATGTCATTATCACACCCGCAATGTGCCGATGATATAAAGAATCCATCTTGCGTTATACAACTCTCCTTCTGTGTAAGAGCTCATAGGAAGTTGAAAAGAAATGGTAAAGCTATTATATCACGCACTGGCTATCATGATGATCGTTCAGTACAATAAATAAAATCGTTTTCGACTTGTTTGTTAGTTGGAACCACAACGGTCGAAATAGAAAGAAGTTCGGTTTCCAGTTTATCTCCTGCCTTGATACTCTCTCGCTCTCCATTCCCAAGAGTCCATTCTTGAGAAAAGACTTTCCACATGAAATCAGCTCAACCTACAGCTCATTCCTATTGTAGTGAACGCCGAGCGAGCTATCTATCCGATATCATTCATTCATTCCAATTTTGTTGCGTCTCTGTTTGTCCACCTCGTTGTCCTCCCCTTCAAAATCTGATTTTGATGCATCTCGTACTTTTCTCTTCCTTTCCTGATTCTTCACGTTCCATTGTTCCCACGCTTCATTGCCTTGAAATATTAAACAAGTCGAGATGACTTGAACTCCATTCGGCATTGGAGAAATGCATGGCTGAAATCAGATCACACTGTTAGGATTTATTTTTAACATTTGGAATCATAGAATTAATCATTCTCCGATTTTTTTTAAACAGAGTGACTACTTTACAGCTACGAATAATCATAAAACTCATATAAATACAATGAGCATACGCCAACCACGTTTTTCTCATGATGCCCCACCCCACTTAATTTTTGTCTCATGCAATTTTTCTGTTCAACCAATTAAATGGTGGACACAGAACAAAGCTTTGAAAATGTGCATTTATTCCAGTAAGACTGAGTCACACGTGGAATAAAATGCAGAAGAAGGATAAAAAAGACTGAAGAGTAAAAGAGTGCAAACAAAATAAATGCACTAAATGGTAAAGTAGTTTTAAGCCAATAAAATGAATTAATTACGCTGCTCGTTTGAGATGGTGTGGAGAAATCAACACCATAAAAAAGAAGTCGTCCAAGTAATTAATGAGGGCTTGAGTGAGACGAGACTAAAACAGACAGACTGAAGAGAGAGAAAGTAAAAGAGATGAAAATCTCCGGTTGTGCCGTATATGGCTACATCACATCTACCTCAACTCGCTGCCACTCTGAAAGTCATCATGATTCTCTTGATGCGATGCAATACTGAAGCAGCTCAGGTTTGGGTTTCGTAAACTGATATAGGCGAGACGCATTATAGGACATATTGTAAGTTTCAGTAATGCATGATGATGGTGATTGTGATATAGTGAAGCATAATCAGAGAAGTTTACTTTTCCTTGCTAACTGCGGATAGTGGGAGATACCAGGAAAGAGTAACAGAACAGCTCAGATGGAATATTACAGGGTGAGGTGGTACACATATTTATAATGCATGGTACATTTATACACCTCTTAACTAACCATGATTGGAGTTGTAGAGTTGTAGAACGAGCAAACTCGTTGAGCAACACTAGTAGTTGTGAAAGAAAGGTTGTTTCCAGTTTCTGCTAAATGCCTTCCCTTCATTTGGTAATTGTTGATGTAATACGGAGTTGGCCCCGAAAACGGAGTCGCAGAGAGTTAGAGTGGGTACATCAATGATGATGACGATGATGATGATAATCATTCTCGTATCATGATCAAGATCCTCTTTTCTCCCGAGTGGAAACAGTTAGAGCGTGAGTTCCAACTCTCCACTCGTTCAGATAGAAGATAGAAAATAGCAATTCAAACTAGCCAACATATTGCATATTTCATGGGCAACGTTATTATGTGTGGAATATAAAGAGCGGAATTTCGGATAATACACTTGAGTTTGAGAGAGAGAGAAAAGAAAACGGTGGAAGACGAGGTGAAGAATAAAGTGGGAAAGAAATAATGAAAAGCAACTAGAAATGCATGGACGTTTATCCAGCCAATTCTGTAAACTTGTTTAAGTTACATAAGCCATAGAGAAGTTTTCCTTCTCGACTTAGGACTCTTTTCTCTGTATCATCATCATCAAGTAAATGCAATTTAATGTTCGTCGACTCCTACCAACTTACAGTAAGTTTGAAACGCAGGCACACTTTAGATTTCATAAGGTTCCGTCGAGAGACCCATTGGATTGGCTTAAGCAAGAGTAAAATAAATAATGTACACATAAAAACGGGAGAGAAAATGACGTGAACACTTTACTCCTTCTCCACCTCTTTTTTCTATAATTTAAAGTCTTTTGATGTACTGAGGTAGTAGTAGTAAGCTGTAGGGTCGCTTCTCGTGAATAAAAGTTTTTCGTGACTGGTTTTGGCCGCTCCGGGCATTAAAAGTACTGCGTTATTAATTTGGTTTCGGATTTGTTCTATTTACAAAGAAAGCGGAAATGGTTTTTTTTTTGAAAGATCATTGGAAATTCTAAACATTAATTTCTAAGTTGACAGGGTTAACGAAGTGTATTTACATATTTGAAGAAAATTGAAGCATTAAAATTGAGCGCGAGGTGATGAGTTCGCTAAATGATGATTAAGGAAGCATTCACAGTAATGGGTTTGATAGCACAGCGAAGATAGGTGAGAGTTGGTGTGCTCGGGTGTTATCTTTGCTGAAGACAGAGCTAGTCCATATTTGTGGAACAGAGGTAGTTCATTATATTTTATCCAGGTGAGAAAAGCCTTGGTTGGTCTCTGGACTCCGAGGAGTCCCATTAAGTGACTGTGAATAGTAGTAATTGGATAGCTTCCACTCCACAAGCTCATCAGACGGAACAGCATCTCATCTCATCATGGATAATATGAAGTGGAGAGAAGCTCGCTGTTTCTCCACCACCGCGAGACGAGAGAATAAAGGAAGAGAATGTAATTCTCTGCCGTTCCACAGCCGTTCTCCTTGCACACTTGTTTAATATTAGACGCAAATTGTGTCTATATTTCATTTAACGTTATTCTCCCGTTCTCTGCCTCTGCAGAAGGAGTAAAGCGGAAGCTGTGAATGGATGAATGGTATCACCATGAATATTTCCTTGTTACCACAAGTAGTGGCTCGTTTTCTTGTTTCACTTAAATTATTATCCTTATACACTTCTAATATTGCGACGATGATGACACGGCTTCTCCGTGAAAGTGGGATATCAGAGAGAATGTAAAATGTAATAAACGTGTGTGTTTAGAGCACGAAACGGTTTTAGCTCTAGCATTACCCGTGCGACCAAGGCATTTCGGAGAGAACTTTTGTATTCTAAGCTTACTTGACACAATGTAATAGTAATAATAATAATAATAATGCTACAAATGCTACTACTACGCTAAGTCGCTTGCTGTTCCACTTGCACAACAACGTGAGTCTCTGTTTGTGTGTATGCGGTGCTCTCATTTAATGTTGCGCTTAGGGTCGGCCCCAAGCCAACATTACGAGATGAAGGGATGGAACGCATGGCAGGCTGGTCGAGCTTTGTCAGGCCTGTGTTGGGTTGGCGGAGAGCGGATCAAGAATCTCCTCCTATCCGCCACGATCATCAATGGGAACAAAAAAGAGTCATGAAAGAAAGTAGAGGGGAAAAATGATTACGGTTTCTCTGTCTCTTCTCGATTCCAACTTCTTTCTACTCTTTACTTCACCGTTACACACACATCCACTTCCATACAGATTCACAAACAAGTGAAGTGAGCCAGCTCTATTACATTACTTACTTACATTTTACTTACTTTCCGCCAAGCCAACATTTTTTCCGAACATAATCTTCGCGCAATACCATCCAATTTAGTTTCAAACAAAGTGTATATTATATGTGGAGTGCATATGTGAATCTTGTTAAGAGGGAACGAGGTGATCATATCATGATAACATGCAGCATCCGAACCAGAGCCTGGTCATGCCACAGCTTGAGTCGTTTCTCTCCTTTTAATATTTGTGCAAGGCAACTGAAATGTAATGATACTTCGGTTTACCACCTCTGCTACCCGACTGACAACCATCAAGTCCATGTTTTAGGTAGACACACTGCACAATACATTTGGCAATAAACGAGCTAAAAACATTCCATTCTCTATCATCAGCGCCAACCGTTTCCTTCTCCATTTATCCTAAATGCAGTAGTAGCGAGAGTTGTGCGAGTGAGTGATGTAATGAAAGTCGGATTGTCTTTGTTGAACCAGTCACGACCCACACCACGCCACGATTATATGACAACTACAAAAGAGACAAGAAAAACGCGGCTTCATATCAAGAAAAAGTGGTTTCAGCATTACCGTCGAGGCCTGTGCTCATTCTGATTGTGTCTGATTACTATGTGATGTGATCACATCGCGCAAAACGTAAGAAAAGAAGGGACGGGTAAAAAGGGAAGAAAAAGGAGTTGTGCATGGATTGAGTAGTTACAGTATACTCGTAGCTGCTAAGATCGTATACGAGCCAAGTGCTTCTATTCCAGGACTGACTTCACTCTATAGATGCGCGATTGTGAAAGTCAACTTTGTTTTGAAATATGTCAGACCTTTTTCTTATTCTCATCGCTGACACGAAAACCACTCGTGAACAAGAGTGAAATAATAAAAGGAGCGAAGATCTTCTTCGGATGATGTTAGTCGGCCTCAGAAACGCTGCTTTTTCTGCTCACTCGCTATCTGCACGGGATGAGTGTAGTTCCAAGTTGTGTGCATTGTGGTGGTAATCGTGTTACACGATTTCGTGTAGTGGCGTTGCGGTAGTAAACGTCAGTAGTGTGTAGTATGCCATTTCATTCAGATTGTTGCCGTATAAATAGAAAGTTCACACTTGCACCTCCATGTCACTCTGTCAAAACATGTCACCTTGACTATTGTCATCTCCAAATCTCTTCACGCTCATTCAACTCTACGTTTATTCGTCAGGTGTCTTTTCTTACCTTCTCTACCGACACTAACCTAAATGAAGAAAAGTAGGAATTCTGTGTTTTCTCCTGTGAACCTGTTCTGCATAGGAAATTTAGTGACATGTGAAAATTTCCTTAAAAACATTACAAAAGCATTTATTAACATAACATTCTTCAGGCGTTTTCATTTTTCAACCAAATCTACTTAAACAAAATTCAGATATAGTTTAGTTATTGTAACCTTTGCACTATCTGAACATTTTAATATTTAATGTGGGTAAAATTGTGTAAAATAAATGATTCGTTGAGAAAATGGACAATGGACCCAACAATCAGCAATCAATGAAAGACGCTGAAAAGTTTCCACGCAGCCAAAAGTCGAGTGATTGTGGTGCAGCTGGGAAAGTGAAAAACAGTGGAAAAAAGGGAATTGTTGTAAACCACAGTAGTTCTGGAGGTTCTGTCGTAGTTGGGAATACTAGCAGAGTTTCTTCTGGGGACAAAATTACGCCAAAGAATAACATGGTGACGGTGGTTATGAACGACGAGTTGATGGACTACTCCCCATCCGAAATGAGCAAGCCGGTTGATTTGAGCAACAACAACAATAACAACAATACCATGTACAAATAACAACCATCTGGGGCAAGATGCGCCACCCACACTTCTCACCAGCTTTAGCAGTAGTAACAATAATAATAACAATAACAACAATGAGAACACCTCCAGAAATATTGCTAGCAAGCACAATACTAGTTTAGGCACAAACTGTGGCTCAATCGCCCTCGAAGGAGGCAGTAGTGCAAACAGTAACAGTAATAGCGGCGGCGGTGGGAGTAGTGTTCACAATGACGGAAATAGTGGTAGTAACGGTGGAAGTAATAATTCTAGCAATGGAATACTGTGCTCCAACATTGGAATAATTCGAGCAGGCTCAGCTCTTCCATCCTCAAGATCGTCGACAGAGCCACCAACAAGTAATGGAGCAGGCAACAAAAAACTTTCCTTTTCCGTAGAAAATATTCTCGATCCAAATAAATTCACCGGAAAAAATTCTTCACTTCACTCAACACATCATAAAAATCTTCTTCCTAGTCCCAAACTTCTTGCTGCCACACATCCGCCTTCTTCCAACTTTAGATTTGCTTACAAAGAAATTCACGGTAAGTTAGAAAAGTTCAGCTCGAAAAATAAACTTGTTTTTAGGAACGAGGGAAAAAAGTTGAGGGAGAAAAATCTATATGCCAGGCACAAGCGAAGCACGCTTCAAAAATGTCAAGGTGGTTGTGCACTTCGTTCCATTGGTTCGAATAGGCATTCCTCTTCACAAACAAAACTGTGTTTTTACGATTTCCTCTGCTCCCTATCACCTTTTACTGACTTCTTTCGAAACTTTTACAACTTGACTTTTACTTGCAAGAAACTAGCTTCTCTTCGCAGGTATTTTTACAAGTAGAATATTTTATGCGCCCATTTGAAGATTCCCAATCCAACTAAAAAGTTCAAGGTCCTGACCGGTCCAAGAATAAAAAATAAATCATTGACTTTAAAAAACTGTCTCGTTTAAATATAGGTCCTTAATGATCAGTTTTTATTGACTGAAAAAAATTTATCTAACAATTTCTTAACACCTGAATACAATAAAAAGGCTATTAAAAGGATATTATTACAAAATTTCCTCTACTGACGCATGCATAAATAAATGATGACGTATGGTGCAGATGAAAGCAAGATTCCATTTTTTCTCTGTTCGTCAGATGCAGATCCAGACTCGACAACGACAACTCCACCAAATTCTGACCTACTCACATCACCCTGTGAAACGAGTTATGGTGATGATGAAAACTCCTGTGATCTTCTCTTGGAGGATGAAAACTATCACTCAGAATCAGAATCTGTCACGGGGGATGATCCTCTCTCAATTGACAAAGGCTCTGATTCAAGAGGGAAGAAAAAATCGTCCAAAAGCTCGAACAGTGATACAAAATCCGGTAAGAAAAAATTACACCAACACCGCCCATCCTTGTTGTTGACTTACACGAATCCATTTGTTGCATCATTATACACATTTATGGCATCTGTGCTTCGAGCCTCTTTGTCATTCCATCAGTCCCCTACAGTCTTACTTTCGAATTGAATTCTTAATACCATCTCACTTCCCTCCCCATTTCTGTCATTTTTCCTACTTTTTACCCCAAAAATCTTACTCGCCGTCTCTTTTTCACTCCCCAAACCGTACATTTTTGGAAGACCAGGATGATAATGACAAATACATTCTTGTTGATGGAGGACTAGACATTTTCTCCCCAAAAAATCCCGACAACGAAATATTTGTCCTGGTTATTTGTGAACACTGGTTGAATATAGAAATGCAGACAACGGATTCTTAAAATACATTTAACCAATTCTCCGCAGATTTTGCTGACCGTGACAAATCTTCTTTTTTATTTGAAGAGAAACTTGAAGTACTAAGCTCGCATAAACATAAATGTTTAAGCATCGACATAATTTTCATGGTCATGAAAAGTTGTTCATGTTATTTGATTTCGTTTCTTGACAATTTTCTTCGTTTTTTAAAGGGAAACCACGAAGGGCTCGAACAGCATTCACTTACGAGCAGCTGGTGGCCCTTGAGAATAAATTCAAGACGACGCGATACTTGTCTGTTTGTGAAAGGCTCAATCTTGCACTCTCCTTGTCGCTTACGGAGACTCAAGTGAAAATTTGGTTTCAAAACCGACGTACAAAGTGGAAAAAGCAGAATCCAGGAATGGACGTGAACTCACCTCCAGTTCCCACGCCAAACACTGGTCTTGGCTCTTTTGGCTCAGCGAACTCACCGTACTCCGCCGCCACACATCATCTCCTTTATCCACACATGACTGCTTATTTAGCGGGTGGCAGTGTCTCAAGTGGAGGTGCTCTGGCCGCCGCCTCTGGCTCGCTCCTCTCTTATCATAGTCAAGGCGGAGGACCACCTTCCAATTCCTTCCCGTCGTCCTACTTCTCACACCTTAGTCACAACTCTTAATAACAACTGGGCGAAGCGAGACCGTTAAATGCCAACCTCATTAAAATATCCGTGGAGGAATTGTGAAAATCATTTTTCTACTTTCTTCAACTCAGTCAACAATGTTTACCAGTGACGGTTTTTCCTTCTTTCATTTTGCTTCAAACTGCACAAACACAACAGGGAAGATTTCCCATCTACATGATAATCGTAGACGCCAGTTCTCTACTGAACTCTAATAAAACTGAATGAGGTCTACAGACCTAACTGAGTCTAGGTTTAACTCTTACTCTTATTTCTACTCGAAAGAATGAATCAACGAGCGAATGTATAAACTTTCCAGTGTGAACGTGAGACAGTTGCTATCAATGCCAAAAATAGGCAAATAAAAACATCCATCATTGGTTAATTCTAATCATAACTATGTATTAAAGGAGTAATTAGTTTTGTTGCATTTATATTCAATATTTACTAATGATATTTGTAGTTGTTAGTGAATCATGGGTTATTATTCTTAATATAGTTTACTGTACGGTCGCAATACTTATAATAAAAATAAGTCGTTGTACTTATTTAAACAAAGGGTAATACTAATTAATTAGTCTAAGTCTAGATAAATTGAGCTCAGATGATTTGATGACCATATTTCCGAGAAGCGTTTTTCCACTTAAAATCCAGACTTCCTTCTCAAAGCTATCGCAAATGAAAAAATAATTTGATGATGTGTGAATGAATAGTGTAAAGATAAAATATGAAATCTAATTAATGCGATATAATTGTAATCAATACGATACTTGAGCAACAAAAATTAATGTTGTACATTGTAAAATGAAAATGTGGCAAATGATTTCGTGTAAAAAAGCAGAAGACATCATTTATTCCTATATTCCTATTAATAATCAAATTATAAAATATAATTAAGTCAAAATAAAATATACTGCGTACACACATATTTTCGACTGCCTTGTCTGCCCAGGTCTCATATGACGCCGTTATAATACAAAAAAAAATATAAAATTTAGGAAAGTGAAATAAAGTGAAAGCAAGTACAAGGTGTACAACTGATGACATACGACATTTTTCTTTTCATTTTCCTGCTAAGCTCCCAAAACAACCATAATGCTCATCTATTTTAGTTAAACGCACTTAATTAACACACTTTTCCAGCTCACCTTTTGTGTCTGCCACCCCCACAAAATTGGCTTGCATTTAACATCTTGTCCTCTCAGAATATAAACTTAAAAGTTTTCCTGCATGATGTCACACTCTAAGAATTATGAATGAGAACTTCATGGCTCCATCCAGGCTTGCAAATTTGATACTTTTTGCTTAGCGAAAATGAGTTCATGTGGCGCTTTTTCATACTCGCTTGCATATAAATGGATAATATGATGAAACTCCCGGTGAATACAAGGCTTCGGGGAAATGAATGGCTAATTAGAGTAAATATGTTGCACACCCACACGCCATCGCTCTTTATGAGACGGAAAATGATGTAATTCGTTGTTGAAGTTATTCAGGCTTTTGCTGTCACAACTTGTGTAGGTAGCGACTGAAAACGACCAACTTACCATATTAGCTTGCTGATCGGATAATTGTGCCCAATATTGTTCTTCCTCCCTCTCACACCCTGAAAATATGAGTGTGTGACAACAAGCAACTCATGTTGATCAATGGTGCTTCTCCAGTCGACTGCGACATCATATTTTTGTAGCATTGTTTAATCAGCACCAGCAGGAGGTTACGGCAAATCGAGAGAATTTGCTCGTTAAATTTTCACGCTTTCGCTTACAACACTAGGTTCTATCAGGATCAGGACTATTCACAGACATACTAAAAACCAGAGTGTCGCCCTTTTAGCTTAACTTTTAGCACACTACATGTACACAAATTTTCTTACATAATATGAACAAGACGTACACAATTTTCTGCCCGTGCGTTCTAACAATTTCCGACTTGTCTCCCATAAAATGATGTGTAATATGCTTTTATATTTGGATAGATTGTAAACATGAATTGGATTGGAAGCAGCATGGAAGCTCGAGTTTGAGATTCCAGGTGCACACCTTTTTGCAGTTAATGCCTATAGTGGGAAATGCATTCCATTATTGCAACAATTCAAAGAATTTGTATTCAACTGTTGTAACACTGTCGAAAGTTTTCACGGTAAGTATGTTCTTGGTCTTGGTGACAGTTCACCTACGTAGGGTCATGGAGTGTAATTATAAGGATTTTGGAACACAGAAATTGTGTCGTCATAGACCAATGATAGAGGATAGAGAGCGTATATGAAGTGAGGCAATAAATTTATATAAGATGATATTTCTCCTTGTCCCTATTTATAAACTTTGAATACTCCATTCATGCTGGTGAATGGTCATTAAACATTTCTCAAAGATCAATAATGAAAAGGAAAGGAAGAGAAGGTGTTTCTTGTTACGCTAATAACAACCTCTCTTCTGGAACACAGTTGCCTTCTCATGCATTTTTTACCTGAAACGTATGTACCTACCAATGATAAGTGCGTATGAGCGTAGTTGAACTGGAAGGTAAATTAACAGCTCAGGTGAATCCATCTGTGCTCGATTCAAAGCGTTTGATCGGGAAGTGGGAAGACCCGCCTAAGACTGATTTCAACTGGAAATATTCAGCGGAATGATTACAATATTCTGTATAATTCGGAGGGGGAGGAGAAATTTAACAATAAACCTGCACAAAATGGATGTGTCGCAGTGAGTCGTGAAGGTATGGTTATAATGGGAAGTCATGGAGGCAGCACTAATTTTTTACTAATTAGGAGAGTCAACCAAGAATCATAATTATACAAGCGAAAATATCAACTTATACTATCTTATACTCTAGAATTACAACAAAACTAGCGCATTATGAAAAGCATGATGTAACGAAAGAAACATTTTCTATACTGTATAATATGAAAACTAGCGTATCCCAAAGATAATAATATTCCGAATTTTGTCAAAATTGTAACAGGATCTGCTCTAGCCAAACCGCCCCCCAGAGTGTTCATGAGGCGAGGGATAGTCGACTGTTACAATCTTTTCACTCGACTATTTGCACTTCTCATCGGTTCATAATTAGGCTTTGATGAAGTAGGTTATATTTCAAACTAAAAAATAAAGTCGTTCGGATAAAATATGAGATGGGAATTTATATTTTAAAGTTCCATTGCTAATGCATGTAACATTTACATACTTAAATGTTAAATTTAAAATCCTTCAATTTTCTTCGTCGCTAGTTACAACAATAATTTTTAAAGCTTTCACTGTTCAATTGTCTACGCATTTCTGAATTTTCCTGTAATCATCTGTGCTCATCCGCAGTTAAAACACTTATCTCTACCTTTGATTACAAAACTGACTATTTCGTCGGACGCTATTGAAGTAGATTTACCTTCTAAATTTTTAGTCACAACAATCCTTAGATTTTATCCTATCGGATGGTTATTTTTCATTATTATTATGACCGGCTCAATAAGGAAAAATTTTATTTATCAATAATTATCTTTACTCTTTGAAACATACGCAGGTCAGTGAAAGCAATTTTACTTGAAGGTTTTCCTTTTGATATTTCTTTGAAAGTCATGATAATGACCACAACGGTACTATGTAACAGAATGTTACACGAAGCATAGCAGAGCCACCGTTAGCTCATTAAACCCAAATCTCTTGCAAAGCTGTACACGCCTTATTGCAGGGAACAGTATTAAAATCTGAAATATCTATAAAAAGTGGTGTAAGGGTGCGCCATAAAATCAGTTGTCACATTACATGACCACATTTTTACAAGCACTCTGGCAATTTTTCCACAATAATATTTGTGTTATCTGCGACATAAAAATTTCCACAAAGTGGTTTATACAAAAAAGCAATTAAAATTCATCCACCAACCAGGACCAAAAGTCTACTACTAATTAGCTACGGCACAACAAAAAACTGAACTCGCAAAGAAATACTAATGACTACACTCTTTTCACACTTTTACGAGCAAATCACATAATTAGTATTATTACTTGTCTCCTTCCCAGTAAAATAAAGGTCTTTCGTGTATGAAATCATATCGCAGGCATTTTATAAAGTTTCTCCGAAAACTCCACAATTGTAATTGTAGAGAAGAAGAGAATTCCGCGAGGATGAGCATAGTGCCGTTCGTTTATAAAGTATAATTATTAGGAAGGCAAGCATATTCTAATAAGCCGGATGAATGAAATTGGAGGCAAGTGGAGAAAGAGGGAGGAAGAAAGTTAAGTGGCAAAGGTTTCTCATATTCCAGCCATTTTCATCTGATTATATTATTATTATGATTATTCTGCTCTTCCAGTCAAGTGCCCATTTAATACGTTTTTGTTAGCGCATCTCTTCCAAAGCTCCCCATTCTCCTGTGTCTGCCTGCTGCTCCCTGCCTTTACAATCTAACAACAATAATGATAGTGTGGTTCACTAGTGCTGTTCGTGGTGATAGGAGGGTTGCATCATTATTAAACGCCAAGAGAACTATTATTGTTTCACTGCTACTTATTATGACGATGGTGAACATTGAGCAAAGTACATTGCGAGTTTGCATGCATTTACCGTCTCTTCCCTTCCTTTCGTACCTTCGGACATTCCGTGGAGATCATTATATTCACGCACGGCAGGGGTGGCATGATATTCTCATATTCATTCCAACGAGCTTGTTTTTCACTTCATGAAAAGAGAAAAGTTGCAATTTAAAGTTTGTTTCATTTCAAAATGTTGGTGTTGGTGGAGCGAGAGGTGAAATGTGACACGTTTTTATAAATGCATAATAATGCAAAGAATTAAATGAACTCTCTCGCATGAGCTGGCCAGTTTTTTTAACCTGACACAAGAAGACGAGGCAACTGAGCACTATTAACAACAACGAGGCGACATAAGAACGAGACCAAGAGAAAAGTCGTTTTCATTTCCTTCCCGTTCCACAATGCAGAGAAAGACGCTGAAAGTTTTATATAAATTTGTGGAAAATCGTTTCGTGATATTACTGAAGTGGAGGCAAAGTGCGGCAGTGGTGTTGTTTCGTGGTTAAAAAGATGCCATCTGAACAAGATGATAACTTGCATAATGCGAACATGTGTGATGATGACTCGCTCCGTGGTTTATTTTTCTTTCATCGTAGTTGTGTGTTATCAGGTCGGAGTTGTCGTTATACGACGACGACAACAGCAAACCACGATGATGGTGATGATGGCGATGATGAGGATGATAATGGCAAGTGGAGATAAAATTGCATACCGACCTATTAATAAATGAGTGTCCCAAGGGTACAGTCATAAATTTGTATGTGTAGAGTTTCGTATATAAATACGAGTATAATGCATATAAGTGTTCTCTACAGAGCCACAATGTCGCATGACTGTCACATCACAAACTCATATGAGAGCACACATTTCTAAAGAGAGCAACCTCTGAAAGACCTAACCAGAGATACAAAAACAACGCGACCGAGCCAACTGTTACAGAATGTAAAATGGAAGCGCACAAGTTCGTTTCGAGTGTGATGTTTGTAACAGTAATAATAACAAATAAAGTGGAATATGTAACAATAATCATATCGCCTAATAGAACAATGTTGTTTGTGAACGGCGCAAGATAATAATAGTAATATGATGATGATGACAAAAAATAACCAGTCGATATTTTTGTCGATTATCGCAATGCTCACTTCTTTCTCTTCCAGATAGTGTTATGTGTTCGCCAAATTATTATCATTACTACCGAGACAATTTTCTTTCTCTCAGCAGCGTCGACTCCTCTGCCTCTTTCTCTTTGTGTGTGCTTTCGTTCTCTCACATGATCCAATTACCGAAGAAAGAGTAATGTTTTGCGATCACTGCGAAAAACTGCATGAATAATATCTTGTAAACTCATCGGAGACACTGTAATAACATGAATGAGGAAAAATTATCTACTCGCGAGCAAGTTTAATGCAAAAAGGGGAACATGATGACACTATGAATATACCGTAATGGGAATGAAGAAGGCATGACAAAATACATTATACCTACTTGAGCACAAAGTTTACCTATGGGACTGTCAAGCACAAATTACAACTTATCTCGTATAAGTTGTTCCCATTATGCTATTACGCCAGATCTGATAATAATATTTCGCTTTTACTGCTGCCTCCGAATTATAGACCAGCTCCAAAACATCTCTCTCGGAAAAATGCTTAGCGTGTGTTGTGGGCTAAAGTTCGCAAGAGTCGCAGTCGCAGTCACTTTCACAGCTCATTGGTGGAAACAACAGAAAGACCATACTAAACAGTCAGCACGAATTCATACACCATGCTCACTCATATACATAACTACGGAGAAAAATTAATGTTACTCAACACGCACTTTCCGGAATACACCGTTTGCCTTTTAATTAGTACTCATTAAAGTGTAAGTTCATTTTTTCATTTGTTTTTGCAACAGAAAATAATGATGTCGCATTATCTTCGATCGACAAGTACTTACGAAGGTGTCATTGTAACAAGTGTCGCCTGTGCTCTCAATTTTCGAAAATTGTTACAAAGTATTCCCATTCTTTTATGCGTGCTTTGCGTTAAACTAGTCGCATTATATTCAAGTACTTGAAGTGTTTTATACATACTACAACAAAAATATACGAGCCTGGCGTTCTGGAAAGATTTGCATTGTAGGTCCATAAAACAGCAATACATATTATAGAATACAATACATAAAAAGAAGGGCGCACAACGGAAACAAAAAATGGATGTCTTTTTATTTCAGGGACTTGCTCTGTGCTTGATAAAAAGGAGCAGCGCAACTGAATATTTAATATGTGTAATTTCCACTTCATATCCGAGCATATTCACAGTGGGAGTTGTGAATGAGAAAAACTGTAGTGTCATTTTCCTTTCGATATCACAGTAGATAGGGCCCCAGAGACTTTGACTACAAGAAGGATGAGGATAATAATGTCGCCTTATTGCATTACACCATCTGTAACGACATAATAAATGTAATAATGGGTCTCAAGTCTCGATTCTCTACTGCTTTCCTTGCCTCCATACATAATATAAATTATGATGATGATGATCACTATGAGAGGAGCAAGAAAAAAGAAGTGAGCGACGATAAATTTCATACATAAAGTGCCATCGCACTGCACACGTACCTCAGTCCGAGTCGCAACGGAAATCAGTAGAGAAAGTTTATTCGTACAATCATCTGTGCTCAAGAACGACCACTCCTTGACGACATTTATTGGGCTGCACCAAGTTTCGAAATGAATGCACTATGTGGCATTTTTTAAAGTTGAAAGTAGTCAAAAAGTTTATTCCGAAGGAAGGTTCATTGCGATGGTTGGAATGTGTACAGTTTTAAAAAGGAGTTAGTGTAGCTGAATAACGCATCATGCATCACCATTAAATAAATAACAATGAGGTTTTCATCTCCACTTTGAAGTTTAAAGTATATACTCATTGTTAGTATTTTTCTCAAAGAGTCACCCGCACAGTCCAACCTACATAATGCAAAATTATCTTTTGTGCCGTCAGCGCCAAGTTAGTTTATTCTCATTATTAAAATTGCATTTGTTGTCCCGTGAATAATAGCTCTCTTCATTCCCGTTTCTTACTCCTACTCTTCCACCGAAAACGTCGGAGGTTCGCATAATGCCTTATTTTATGTAACATCATTTCTTCGAAGAATATAAATTGAGACGGGATGAATACAGAAAGAGTGCAAATTGAACCGCTCTTAAATGATGCTTCCCTTTTCAGTTATGTATAAAAATATTTTTTTTTGTCGGTAGCAAAAAAATGTTTAGTAGTAGGCGACCTTTAAAAAAAATATCCGTCTTTTTTCCTACTACTTAAATAACATGGAATCTTGGTTTAAACGAAGCTTATAGATGACGACAGAAAAACCTGACTTGTTACATGGAAGTACGAGCTATTAAAAATGTTCATATGTGAGGTACCGTATCACCCGGAAAGACATGATGACGAATTAGTGCACAACGTAAGTCACATACCAACTTTAGATACCATTAGAATACCATTTTCCATATTTCACAAAGCGGCGGTGCTGAATGTGAGTAGGAGGGTCGCGGGAAAAAGGTCCTTTTTAATGAGTTGCCCATTAATAAATACGAGCCAATCTGTTAAAAAAGAGTACGACTCAATGAATTGTTTCGGAGCGGTACAAGGTAGATTCAGGAAAAGAATATTGTTAACATGCCGACGAAATAATGAGTGTAATAATAGTGAATGAATATTAAGCAGTGGCAAGGAGGCATGTAATACAGGTTCGAATGCGAGTAACAAAAAAATGTAGTTTGATGCAAGAAAGAATTGAGCCGTTCCCTAGTTTTTCACACATGAACCAAAATCATTCATGTTCATTATTTTATACAATTTACAAGTTTGTCAGAATGGGCGAGAGACTTGTCTTTAGCTAGAATGTGTAAGGTAGAGGAGTCCTCATTAAAACTTCGTTCCGAAACAATTTTTCTGGTAGAACGTCATGATTCATATGACAAAAACTCAGGAAAAATTAGAGCGTCATCATGCACCACTTACAAGTCTTTATGTACTATTTAATGTTTCCCGAAAAGATGCCACGGATCAATGCATCTACTCCGCTAATAGATCATACGTATTTTCTACCTAAGCACGGAGACTGACAGACAAAGAGAACCCGAGAAAATGAAAGTGAAACAAATTTTTGTAGGGAATTGTTTAACTGCTGATGAGTGTCCATGAGTACGAGAAACATTGTGCGTAAGTGAAAAAGATGAGATTAAAATGCGCCTTGTGAGCAGCTTCCATCAAACTTGTAATTAGTTTTGTATGCGCTCTTTTGTTTTCCCGTGACTGAAAACTGCCGACAAAAGGCGGCTACTTTTCACCAAAGTCAGGGCTAAAAAGTTAAATAGATGGCCGACTGTGTTTACTTATTTACGTGTGACTCGAAGGGTCATCTGATAATTTTCTTCTCCCTCTCACTTTTGTGGATGGCTTAAGGAATTTCCAGAATGCGGCACTTATTGAATATATTAGGCACCGATTATATGGCTTTATTTTGACCATTAGGGCAGAAAAATGGGAGCCGCGACCTTATGGTCAAATGAGGACAGCTACAGAGCCAAATTGGCTCAATTATTTTGCACTTTTTTGTGCAGCCCACGCCACTGGAAACTCCGTTCTGCCCGTTTACTATTTAGGAAATCATCTAAAAAATATTGTAAATGGGGAAATGGGAAATAACAGAAGAATAAATAGCAAGACTTTTATTTTCGCTTGAGTATTGAATGGAAGAGGTAAGAGTGGAGTGGGAGAGAGCAATGGAGTCACATCTGCACAGAAGCACAAAGTCGTACGAAAGTGGTACGGACGTTCTGGAAAGCAGCTGGACCTCTCGCTTCCTCCATGCCTGTACATGGCTGCTGCCTCCGTACTCCTACACAATGCTAATTCAACCAGTAGAAAACGATTCTCCGTTGCGTTTGATTTTTTCCCTTTTAGTAAATGTCCGTTGCGATACGCATGGCCTGCCACAAATGTGGAAATAGTTAACATTTCCAACTTCGCCTTCATTTTTATTGTACAACCATAAAACGCTTCTATTCATAAGAATTCGTAACATCGAAATAATCCAGATTGAGTAATTTTGGGATTATGACATTTCTTTGAAATAAGTGGGACTTAAGTCAAACCCATAAAAACAAACATCTCAAATGGACAAATGAGGTCACGATTTAAGTTGATTGACAATTATTATGTCGCGCATTACCCCAAATTACATATATTATGTGACAGTGATTTATCTTTTGACGTCAAAGAAAAAAACGGAACAAGTAAATGTTGCTCATTCAGAAAAATTTACATGAAAATGGTTCTACTAACATACAAAATTTTCCATTTTAAATTTATTTAGTTATTTATTTAAACTGGTTTATCAAACTTTAAAAACTTAATGACATTAAGTGAAAGTAATTTAAATAAAAGTAAGTTTATTTAGCCACGCTCATTGTAATCTTGTGTGAAATTGCATGTGATGGGAAAATAGTCGTAACTTACTCTATTACTAACTCCTACTAATTACATGACAGAAAGTTCACTTTGCGTCAGTTAGTGTGTCTAATAACATGCATTACCGATAAAATATAATAATTTGTTTTGGAATTACTTATTCACATGATGACTTTGGTGTTTTTGGTAGGCACTGTCTTGTCTTCACCAATCACCGTTAGCCCACAACAGCATCAGGGAAAAACTAAATTGGATACAATACACAAGGGAAGACAGGCAACAGCATTAAGCTGTCCTGTCACTCATTTACGCTTGTTAACTTCACAGCCGTCTTTGACCAGGCCTGTTTCCGTTATTGCCGTTTATGTTCCAGAAAGCATAACATCAGTCTGCTGCACAAAAGCTAGAAGCGTAAGTAAGACCTCCATAGGCTAAATGCGAGAGCTTGAAGCAGATAAGAACGATAAAAACGATTCAATCAAAAACTAACCCAAGTGAGTTAATGAATAAATAAATGTTTCAAATGAATGAATAAAAATAGCTGTGGGTCTCCTTTCGCATTATGATCAAGCCCTAATATCGTCACATTTTTCCATCTGTTTCTGTTTATAAAAAGGTTCATTGATTTCATCAGGAGGCAGTTGAGTTGGCTGGTTGGTTGATCATCCTGCTCTGACATGAATGAGAGAAGAGACGAGAACACGAAAAGCGACTCTGGTGGTAAGACGGTACACAAAAAGGGTATCATTCACAATTCAATCTGGTTGTTGCACTCATGTGGTTTCACTAATTCGTATAAAGGTTACCGCTACCGCTCTCACTTACTCACTCTACTCCAGTGTGAACATGTAATCTAATTACCTTTTACCAAATGTACACTTTTTAAAAAAGGATAAAAATGTGTGACGAAGTAGGAATTGACTTGGTTGGTTGATAATGGGGTTCTTCCAAAAAGCCATTATTGAATGTTCAATCACGTTATTTTGCGGCTACTGCATTTAACTTCAAAGGGACTTTTGACACTTATTCGATGCCCTCACAAAATGAGCAAGCCTCGTTATATTTATGCATACTCCGTACGCACCAAGTTTTTCCACCTTGGTTTGTTTAAGAAGAAAGAGCGCATTATTTTTCTCACATAAAATGCTACATATAAATTTCTTATGTTGTGAAATGAGTGATGCTGCCATGCCGCAAGCAAGGAAAAGAGAACAACGACGACGGCCGACTTCTGTATCACGTTTCATTTTACGCTCTATGAAATCCCTTTGAGATCTTGGGATACACAAAGTGCCGTAAAATGCGCAAGAGGAGCAGTGATTGGAATTGGACTTCTCGTGTTCCATGTGTCGCGTCTCCTTTGAGCATCGAGTAAGAGTGCAGCTTGAGACGACTCCGCGAGAAGCACCAAGCATTCTCAAGCAATCTCGTCTCGTCAGAATAATTCATTTTTAACATAGTTTT
>VYYJ01000006.1:0-252534 GCA_021029165.1 Cyphoderus albinus | reverse complement strand
CATGCTCGTGAAAGCAACAAACGACTTAGGGACCCTCTATAAATTTCGTCTTCACAAAGGGACCCACTCACACTCACCATGTCAACAATCACTAACATCATGTATCATGTATGTCGTATATCCTGTATGGCTGAACGACCCTATTTTGTTTGGGACCCACCCCCCAAATTGCTAACGTTACATATGAAGGGGACCGGGAGACAGATGGACAGAGCTCTGCTTCAACTTACTTTATTAGATTTCTCAACGAAAACATGCATTTCTATGATTATCGACGGATCAAGTTTTTGATTGTGAAATAATAGGGTGTAAACGAAATATGCTGGTGTTTGTTTCCGGGTTTGAATCAAAGTGAATAAATCCGCATCCATTGCAACTTGTGTAAGTAATTTGTGAAAAAATGAGATTTTTGAAGTCAGCAGGTATCACTTATCATTTTAGCTTACAGAAATTTAATAAAAATCAATAATGTAAGTAATATTTCATAGAAACAAAAGAAACTGAGAGAATTATTTTAATGAGTTATTATGATGAAGACATTGGATGGATCATCATTGTGCTTTCTCTCTCTGTATGTATTTACAAAGAAAAAGAATAGTTAATCAAGTGAAAGTATTTTGTTGTGTTTCGATCCAATTCATTGTGACAAGCACTGCACTCTCCATAAAACATACCTAAAGAATTGCAGTAAAAGTGGGATTCAACCAGACAACAGCAATCCTCCTTCAGCCTGTCGGTTGTTTACGTGTGTCAAGTTTTCCGTTTTTGTCTTAATAGAACATTCCTAATATTTGTCGGAGTTGGGATAAACGTTTCCACTTCGCGAGAAAAGAAGGAAAATCAACTCAAGCGAAGTAACAAAAATGTCTACATTTGGAAAAAACAAAGTCAATAAATCACCCATTTAGTCTTGTTAACATTTTTACCCCGCCGAGTTATGCGGAATTTTATTAAGACAATGAAATAGGAATGACGACGATAATGAGCGGTATTTGTTCACAAGCAGCGAAGGTTATTTTTTATGCCTCTTAGCAAATTGCTTTTGCTTTTCTTTCATTCCTTCGTTTGAATCACAACTGCAGCTGTGCAGAATTTAGAAATGCTGCACCATGCAGAATAGTCACAGAGCAGTGACAAAACTGTTTCTCAGGTCATTGGAGACAGGTGCCTAACTGCACCAAGACTGTGACAGGCACCACCTGCTGTACAAACTACCGTCTTTTATACAATTTCTTTTAATTGTCAAAAACAAAGATGAAGTTTCCAACTCTCCCTTTTTGCGACTCGGTTTAGAAAAAAGAGTTTAACTAAAGCGAATTGTAGATACTGAATACCCTTTGCATTGGTATTTCTATTTTTGGGCGTAGAAAGGCTAAAATTGGCACTTGTCACTTGGAAGGCGGAGGTGGGTTGTCATTGTTCTATTCCAGTGGAGACTGCTAGAGTTATAAGTCTAGATTCCAGAAGATAAACTGCCAGGGTCTTAATAATGAACAGAGAGATTTGGACCTTTCTTAGTTTTAGACTGTTGACCGCTGTCTTTTGCATCCAACTCTTATATCTGTAAAACTCTGATATGGCTAATTTCCCAACTTCCCACTCGTTATTTTTCCCTTCGATGACGTACGGAATAATAGCACTATTTATTTATGAATTTGTCGACAGATGACCTTCTCCTAAAGGGCAAGTTCAAAACTGCTTCCGCGGAGCAATGTGTGGTACATAGTGGTCGTGATGTTTGTGTCGACGTGACACATGCATAGATAATATAGTCAATCTTTTAATTGAGCTTTAGTTATTTGCAGTAGAAAATACTTCCAATTAATTTAATGATTTTCCCATCATCATCGGTTGTTTCTCTTCTGTTCTCTTTTAGTAACACCAGGACACTTTTTTTTACAATGATACCCAATGTGCAAATTACAAATTTAGTTTTATTGGTCTAACGTAGAAAATATACTTGCCAAATGTACATTTCCAGCTCTAGCACGTTCAATGCCAAATGCAATCACGAATAATTTGCATAGAATCGCTTATTACAATTTTTATTAATGTTCACTACTTGAATATTCATGAATGATGTGATTAATGGCGTAGCGATATATGCGATTATTGCGTGGTCCCGGCGGTCCATGTCCAGCAATTTTCTTCTCCGAAATCATTGAACAATTTTTGTCCCATTTTTTGGTTGCAAATTTAGATAATGTTAGATATGCCCGCACAAGTTAAGTTTGAAGATGAGGCCAATCGGCCTATCGGTCAACTGGTAAAACTGGTATTCAGTTAAAATGCAAAAGCTATTATTTTCAATTATTTTTATTGATAGAGTTTAAGTTAACAATTTACCAGAGTCAGTGCAGTGACGTCAAGGGCATGCGAAAATAAAATTGGTCTGATTTAATCTATACTTAGCACATTTTTTTTGCACAATCAGTCTTTCAAATATGCACAGCATATCTTTTATTTTTACAAGTATTTGTTGAAAATGACGGTAGTGAAACTATGCCTTGGAGTTTCTCATCTAAATCCGAAATAAAACAGGTAGCAACTACGCTTTAGGGTGAAAACCAGTTTTCTCCAACAACCAGATTTTTGTTCCAAATACCTACATAAAATGCAAATTCTCATTCACATTAAACAAAATATGTTCATTTAAGTGTTGCGTGCCTACCTTTACGTGAATCAGGCTTACCTAAATTTCTATTTTGGTCAACCAACGATAAATTGTTTTATCTAAAGGGTGTGCTGCATGAATCTTGTTTCTTCCCCTTTCCTCCCTTTGTTACACTTACAGTTAAAATCACTTACAAAATCACAATTACAAGCTTCGTTAGTACCAACATTACAATGTCAGAAAGAGGAAGTCATGGTGAAATTAAAAGGTAATTTATTTTCTGGCAAAGATTTCATCACTATAGTATTTAATATGTACTTTCATTGCACACCATGTGCTACCTATAAGAATTACACTTTTACAGTTGCCTATTTTCTCTCTAGTCTACCTACTTTGTACTTGACTTTTATTTTTTTTTCTCTGAATTTAATGACGCCAATGCACAAATTTATGCATACCTTTCTGCAAAATACTAAATTCAAACATTTCCCATACAATCTGCATATAAAAGTAATGGTATTTACTACACCCATTAATGGATCCGTTCCAATTTCCATTTCAATTCCATTTCTTCACATTACTACAAGGCTTAAGTATTAGGAGGAAATCTATTTCGGGGCCTCTGTGTTTTTACATACAGAACACAAAAACCGCGTCAAAAGTCCCCAACCTTTATAATATAAAGCAATGCATGCTTTTTCTGCCTCTTGTCTCATTGATGCTAAAGGATTTGCTGATCCTGTCCTCTCAACTCAACACATCATGCAAAATGTTACCATCTTTCTTTGCTAGCTACACCGTCTGTCTTTGCGAGTGGAATCTTTGTAGATCGCACAATTTCCTTGCATAATAGTTTCCATAGATGTCAATTTTGCTCCGATGTGTGACGCCTTCAAAATCTTCCTTTATGATGATGATATGCTATGATAATGTTGTCGTTGCTACGCTCGTTTCTTTTAATCGGAATTTTCTAAAAGCCACAAAATCTCGTTATTTACCACTTAATATTGGCAGTGCCAGTTTGGCTTGCTAGCCAGCTCGCCGTAATTTAATCTCAAAATAGGCACCTTTACATTGGCCTCATTAAAATGGCATTATAAATTATTGCCGGGTTACAGCTACTCATCAGTCAGCTTCATCAAGTATAATTCACTGCCAATGGATTTGTCTCTACGAGCGACTCGCTTTAACTCAACCAGATCAAATGGTGTCGTTATGTGATGTCCAATATCCTTGCATAAATTTCGGTACTGGCCTCATTTTTTGGGTTTTTTCTTGTCTAAGGATATTTTTCATACCTAATTGAAGCAGAGACGCTGTGAAATGGAAACGAGTCTCGTAATAGTGCTTTGCGACAAAACATCAAAATGTCTCGCTAAAATAATCTACATAACAATAATTATGTGTACGGTACAAGTACCTACGTATTTATTACCTGCAAAGATTGAACTGTGGTATTTAATATATTTAATTGTGAAAGCAGAGTAAAGATTTAAATGAAAATAAAAAAACGTAAATGCCAACCTTTATCAGTTAAGTTTGATCTAGTAGCTATTAGTACATTCCAATTACCAATTAATCATAATTATACCTAGCGACATTACAAAAAAGAATATTGCTTAAACTTGATTAAGTAACATTCCTTTGTTTTTGAGAGGCATGTCTTGCGTCCCAACTCCCTACTTATTTACTAACAAATGTTTCCAAAGGTGTTCTGAAATTGGCTTTGCAACCTAGACCCACAAACATCGTACACGGAAATTCGCAACGACATTTTCCTACAAGTTTTTGCTGTAGGAGAAAAGGGAAAGCAGGTAGTTTGGCGCACAGTTTGCCATTCAAAAAATGTATCAGTATATAGAAAATAAAACTGAAGGAAAAGGAAAGTTTCGTTAGGGAAGTAAAATGTGCAACTTGAAATATTCATTTGACGTTATATTTATTAATCTGAAGGAGATTATTATGATATAGAACAAATAAGTACACTTTCTCCAAGGCGCAAAAAGCGTCTGTTTTTTCTGCCGTAGGCACTGCGAGCAGCGTACCTAACTTAGAGACTGCTTGACACGTCATTTCACCTTAATCGTTTCTTGGCGTGTTTCACCCACTACATTCAGAGAGAGAAAGAGGAAAAAGGAACAAGGTGTATTTCGTGAGCTCGGTTGTTGTTTTCTCGACACACACGGAACCTTTCTCTGCCGTGATTCTCAACATTTTGCAGTCACCAGTCTAGGGGAAAATTAGCATACGGCGACACAACAGTATAAACTTAGGAAAAGCAGTGAAAACATGTTTTTCTCGTTATGTAATGGTAATGTTGAAGTTAGGTCATGAAGCTTTCCCAATTCTTTTCCTCGTTTGTTGAATGATACTGCCAGTTGCTAGCACGGCAAATGTTGCATTCAACTTGCAATTAAGTACATAATGAAAGTAAGTAGAAAGAAGGTACAATTAGGTGAATAAAAATAGATCGAAGTCAGATAGGGATACAGAGCAATTGTTTAATGTTACAAGTAGAATGCGTTGATGTACCCAGACTGCTTCTCAAACTGTATGATTCATTTTACGACGTTGATTGATATGAGTGTTGAAGGAATACTTTGATATTGACACTGTCAAATGTTCATATTTGAATCTGAATTTTATTATGGTGTATTATTGAAATTCAGTAGGGGGTTAAGAAACAATTGGCGACACTGTGAGAGAAGAGCGTAGAAAGAGTGATTCATCAATTATAATAACGAAACCCCGATATGATTACTAATGATTGATTTTACTTTGTCACGAGGGCAGCAGATCCATTGTAGTATTTGGTGTGAAACGTGCTGCTTGAACCGGAATCTTCACAGTACTCCAAATATAGACATCATCACTGAAAACATCAGACTAAAAATGTGGGTTGCAAAGCCCCGTTTTCTTACTTCCTTACGATCTTCAATGTCATCATGGGGCGATATGAATTTAAAAGTCCTGCTTTCCTCGTGGTTTGATTGATGAAACTAAAAATGATTTTTGGAATAGTATTAAAAGGTAGACCCTGAAAATCGAAAGGCTAAACATGCAATACAACGGTCTGCTACATAGTAAAGCAATAAGAGGCACACCGTCGAAATTGTGGTTCGCCTTCACATGATTAATGTTTGAAGTTGAAGTATATTGAGTTCCTTCCTAAATTTTGCTTTGTAGTAGTAAAAACTACCTTACTTCCTTTACATTTTACCAAACATTATCGACCGCTTTTGGCTTTTCTGCCTCAGTTACCTTCACCTTGCTATTCAACTTTTTATTAGCCAGTGTTCGTAGTTACAGAGGAAAATGAAATAACGATATGACTGCTAATTTATCATCTTAATTTTACTATTTCTGTCTACAATGCTTCTACTTTAATACTTGTGATTTGCATAGAATAATGTCTGAGTTGAGTCTTTGAGTTGAGGGGAAGAGCAAAGGGGAAGAGAAATGAGATGTTTCACTTGAACTGAAAAATAAATATTTATGTATATATTATTCTACACTTGAATAATAAAATTGTAACTATGACGTTGTTTGACATGCTTCTTTCATCTTCATGTTTCCTTTTTCCTAGATTGCGGATCGTCATTCCTTGATAAAGGGGAAAAATAATAACTCTTACATCTGCCAACACATCTCGATCGTATATGAAAGTAACAATGGAAAGCGGGCTACGAAGAAACCTGACACAACTAGTTCAAGTTCAAGAGGTGAAACGCTGACTGACTCGGAACGACTCACCATTTCACGGCCTACGTCGTCACTGAACATTAACGAATCGGAGGACGGGAGTAATTCAAGTCACACGGATCTTTCAGTTACTACTAATTCTCACTACTATTCAGATGTTTCCCCATCTCCGGTCCCGTCGTCCATTGAAGATACTTTCATTTCCTCCTCGCTGCTCAGTGCCTATGAGCCCACTTTCAGGCTCGCCAGTGCTCAAAACTATGCCTGGTTGAAGTCATCCTCAGATGCAATGAAAATGAATAAATATGAACTGAAGGAAGTTCTCTTGACCAAAAATGGAGCACCTGGCAAACACTATCCGTTTTATCCCTACAATTCCGACCAGCAAAAGAAGAAACGGTTAAAAGAGTTGGATACTAATGAAACCACGTACGGCGATGAAAGCAGTTCTTCGTTGGTTTTTTCGAGAAAATGGCAGAGGGAGAATGGGCGAAAAAATGGGCAAAGGCGACCAATGTCACATCACCCCATGTCTGAGGGTAAGCTTTCTCCTGTAGCTTTCATTTGCAACTAGTAGGACGGCATATCATCGACAAATAAACACGCCATATTTATTTGTTGTGGTCTTTTAATGATTACCAATCTTTATTGTACAGATTTACACAATACCTCTGTGAATGGAAGAAAGAGAGGGTCTGAAAGAAGCTTTCTTAGTAAGCCACCCATCGACATTTCGAAGTCAGATGAATCGGAAGCTCTTGAGCAACGACTGAATCAAAAGAACAAAGAAAACAATGACCAAGAGAAGGGCACTAGGAAAACAGCCAGCAAGACTCTGCTGCAGGAATTACATTTATATTTTTACCAACGGGATTCCGAATTTTTGAACGAGCTTTCACTGGTATGGAATCGACAGCAGGTGGTAAGTAAACAATTTTCTATAGACTCCTGAAAATAGCAATTTTAAATAACGGTTGTATGTAGCTGGAACCCAGGAAAATGCCAAAGTGCTTTCTGAGAGAAACGAAATGGATGTGTGTACACATACACTTTAATTTAAAGTGTTTTATTGTACACAGTTCCAGTGTGTACTTCACCTTGGATTTTTTACAAAAGAAATTCATCTTTCATTTCTTATGAGATTTACGTCCTCGAAATATTGTTTGAAGGTCAAGTTAGGCGTTTTTATTAATGTAATGTTTTCGTTGCGGTAAAAGTCACATTTTCACAAACAAATTTAAAGATTGTAAAAACCAGTACAGTACAAGCTACATTTGCCACCCTCTTTTAGTTGCATTCGCACCGAACAAAACACAGAGGCAGATTTTTACTAATATTCTTAACGAACAATGGAAAAAGTTTCTCACATCAACGTACCACTCCGCTCACCTTTCACCAAAGTTTTTCTCTCTTGAGCGTAACCACCCACAAATTTGCCGACATAAAGAAATACATTAATTTAGGTGGATTTGTTGAACGAAAGGAAAACAAATAAGCGAATAGTGAGGAAAGCTAACGGAAACAATAGAAGGTCACTACGTTTAAAAGCCACAAAAAAACTCCAAAAATAATCTTAGCCTAAGATTCTTAGGGCTTTTCCGAAATTTTCCTTTCATCTACTTTACATATGCACTACTAAACTAAATGGAGTCAAGAGAGGCGTACAAAAAGTTCCTAATTAATCCAAAGCGATAGAATGATTGACACTTGACATTGGCATTTCTCTTTCAATTGCAGAAAAATACGGAACGACAAGAGAAGGATTCGTTGGGAGTTTCTAAGATAATGGTCGTCAACAGAAGTTTGCGTGCTGCAGAAAAGATGATAACTCGGGTTGCTCAAGACTGGCATTATAATGAGGGTGTTCAACCTCTCAAAGCTCATAGAAGAATCTCCAAGAGTTACGGTCACGAAGACCTATTACGCAAAGTTGCCTTTCTTCACAAGTGTTTGACGAGATATGAGCATCTTAAGTACCTTTGCTGGAAAGTAAGCACCCCCTTCCCGTACTCATTTCTATGTCTCCTGTCGAAAACTGTGAATATTAATAAACCCTAATTTTCCAAATTTGTCTCTCAGAATTCCGTGATAATGGCTGGACTGATTAATGCACTAATGACGTGCTTGGACGAACCAAGATATCGCAGGAGGTCTATCGATGTACAGGAACTGTACTTGGAGAAAGTAGCCATCTACGTCATTTTGATGGACATCTTTCGAACGTTGTTTGAAGCTTGCAGCATTTCATGGTTCAGGGAAACCGAATACATTTCGGGCAATTACGACTTGTTCTACAATGAAAATTTTAATCAATGGGAGGCTGACATTTGGGAAAACAAATTGACGATATTTGACGTAACACGAAAACTATTAACAGCAATAATTAAATGTCCGTTTTTACCGCGGCCCTCTGACATCCCTGATGCACACGGCTGTTTTCTTACGATAACGGACCCCCAGAAATTTGTAAAAACGCCATGGATGAATCTCAGCGATGAAAACTCTACTAAGGTAGTTGAAATATTACGGAAATGTTATACATTGGGATTGTACATTTTAAAGGAAGTCTAACTTGATGTATTTCAGATGGCCAAGTTAATCTGTACGGCCCATAATGCTTCAGCAGCATTACTGTTCGAATTACTTGTTATTGCCCATTTTCTACCTCCGGTCATTGAGAAGAGTCTAGTGACATACGGCATCAAACAGCTAAACTTGGTATGCCTATCATAGCAATTCCTAATTAATAAAAAACTACTGCTTAATTATACAAAACAAAATGAATTGTCATTCTTTTATATTTCTAGGAGCGATACATTCGATTGAGTGTTACCCAGATTATAAATATCCTTTGGTCAAATCAAGATCAGATGACAGCGTCAGAAACCATGATATTATATCGACAGGTTTGGAATTTGCGAAACTTGGAAAGTCACGATCCACATATTTTGCACTTCATCAAGCAAAATTTTTCTGAAGAATTTCAGTATGTTTTGAAATTAAACAATGAATTTCCATTTCCATCAACTAATTTAAACATTGAATTAAAATGAAAATCGGTCTATTCTCTCGCCCACAGCTACTATGTGCACACCAAAGGAATTAAGACACGAATTCCCGACGAATACACAATTAAGCCGAAAGTGATTGACGTTTGTGAGAAACTTTGCAACGATATTGTTGGAAACCCTGCATAACTTCCGCAACTTTCTTTTCAAAATAAAATGATACTACTTTACTTCATTACGAAACCTATCTCGCGTACATTTAAGCTATAAATAATGTGGTAAATTTTTTGCCAAACTTTTGTGATGTGTTTATAATGAATGTTTAATAACTATATCAAATACTTTTAAAATGAAAATAATGAGTAACTGAGGCAATCTAAGATTACCACAGACCCATGTAATGAAAGATTTACTCTCCAAAATTCAATTCAATAAAAGAACATATTACAAAAAAAGGAGTCGACATTAGTCGTTCACTGTCACTATTACGGCAAAACTAACTCCATTTTAGATAGAAAAATGCAAATGTTTGTTCAATAGTATAAGATTGCGTATTGAATTTCAAGGATGAAACTTAAACTTATTCATTCTTTTCTTTCTCGGTTGGAATTTGCTTGGATGATTAATCCTTCGAATCATAGGTACAACCTCTTTTCTGGCTTCGGGTTCGGCGTTTGGGTTCGAGTTGAATTCCAAATTCAAGCCGAAGCCAAACGCCGAAACCGAAGCCGGAGAAGAGGTCAACCCAAGTCAAAGAAAGCAGTCATTCCAAGTCTTATTCGCCAACATCCATGTCATTGAGACCAAGTTCTTCATTTTGGTCAAAGGTCCGTTCATAGAGCTCTATTTTGATTTGTGGATCCTCTTCCGGTGCACAAACGTTCTTAAATAATTGCAGAATTACAAAAATATTACCTTCTATGAAAAATATCACCTACATACAAGATAGTAGTTTCATTTGTTTTGTTTTTTTTGCTTACCTGAAGGTAACAGTTTCCTGCAGGATCGTCAAGAACTACTGTGAATTCACGCTCACAAGTGAGCAGCGCATCCAACTTTTCAATAAATTTTTCTATCTTCCGCTTCATTTCGGGATCAGCGCTGTCACCCTGCATGAGAGGATTTTTTACTGAGAGTTCCCTCTTAATGTCCACAATCAAACCTGTACCAGTTTATAAAACGTGACAATTATTTTTATGTCAACTATTATTTGAATTATTGCCATCATTTACTTTTTACAAGTATTCATACTCTAATTTGTATAATGAATGAAGCAGTACCTTCAACGGTTGTGAATTTTCCGCAAGTTGTACCACTCCCAGCGTGCAATTCTAATTCAGGAACCATGATCTGGCAAGTTTCGGTCTTAAAGAGTGAAGAATATCGTAAAACTTTGTTAACACTTATTTGGACAAAAACATAATTACTCATATAAGGATAATTGTAAAAACGTCCAACTTTCGATCTGTTTACATACCTTGAGCACATCACGGCTAAGATCTTCCTTTGATTTTACCGTCAAGCTTATCTTTTTGCCTTTGGGTTCAACCCCCTCTGCGCATTTGACTTCATTGCTTCGGACACCACAAAACCCACAATCCGTAGCCATAATTATGATTTCCTTGAAGAATGGAATGTCCACCACTTTCATTTTGGTACTGCATTGTTCACCACATTCAGGGCATAATGTTGAGAACCGAACGATTTCGTCTTTCATATTAAGTGGCTCCACAGTTGGCTTTGCTTCCTCTTCTTCTTCATCTTCTTCAGCTGCTGCGAATTCCTCTGAGGTTGCAAATTGTGAGGGATTGTCAAGTCCTAGGTCAATCATATCTTCTGTGGACCGCACAAATTTAGTGATTTTCAAGTTCGGATCTCTCTTAAGACTCTGGAGAGGGTCAGTTGCTCGCCTGCCAATGAAACTATTACCACTGCTGTCACGAATAATCTGCAAGTTAAAATGATTTATCGCTCAGCAAAACCACAGTCAATCCAAGTTAATATAATCGTTGCTTAAAAAAGAAGTTGGGTTTCTCTTACCAAGGTAAATGGGGATTTTAACTCGAGATAAACTTCAACTCGTCTGGTAAAAACTTCAAGTTTGATAAATTCCTCATAATGTTGCTCCTTTCTTCGTGGTTGGTCTTGTTGTACGCCAGCGATGACCCGACGCAATACCCCCTCGACAGTAGTAACCTCACCTTTTTGAGATTTTGCAGGAATTTCTAGGTCAAGCTCAGGCACCCGTACGACGGCATTGGAAGTTTTCACGACAATTCGATCCATATCCTCCTTAGTCTTCACTTTCAACTCAATGTTAATTCCAACAAGAGATATTTCCATGGCAGAGCTTATCTCAGAATTTTGGTAGTGACAATGTGGACATTCAAATGACGACACGACCAGCTCACGGAATAGTGGAATGCTAGTCAGCATCATCTTGGTTGTCCCCTTAAAACAATTATTTACTTGGTTAAAATATAAACTCCGGGTTCATTACAATAAAACTACAATTTTAACTCTAAAATTAACTACAAATCTCACAAAAACATTTACCTGCTTCAAACAATTGACACACAAGCTTTCCAGCTCGGTCACTTCATTGTCATCAGCACTTATAGATTGAAAAAACTCATCTTGTGAGCTCTTGTCCCTCGCTTCTGTCCATTTTGTGATTACTTCAATTTCAATCAGTTTATCCGAAAAAGCCGTGCCGAAATGATTTCAGGCCAGCTGGGCCGTTTGTTTATAATCTGTAACAAAAAGAAAGATAAAGAACAAATTCAATTTCCAGTTGCAAAGTTTCTATTAAATCAAAATTAGCAACATCTCCATAAATGAAACACTAAACAACAAACTCACTGATCGTGAGCAATGAATGAAAATATTGAAGTGAACTGATTCTATTTTATTTTTACCACTTCAAAAAATGTACTAACAGTGGAAGAATTAAAGGCTAAAGGTTTTTAAAGTGGTGTTTGTTAAACCTGAAAACAATTTTGATTTTAAATCACTTAAATTTAATGAATTACCGAATTAAACTTACACAGACTTTGATCTGAGTCCGTCCACTACTCCAGTCTCGGTGGAAGAGAAATGAGCAATGACTCACTCTCGTGAGCGAGGTCCGTCGGATCGAGCAGAAAATTTCACGTGTGGTATGGAGTGAGTGGATTGGTATTTTGCACACAGCAGCATACGGCAGACGACCCAATTTTAGCAGACTTTTGCACTTGAAAGCAGCCACTTGTTCATCTGCACAGTTTCATTCTCTATGACTTCTTGCAATAACACATGCCTCTATTCACATTATTACACGACCGCACCACCACCGAGAGTTGCGATTTTCGTGAACAAAGACAATAATAAATAGCGTGCCAAGTTGCTACATTTATTTTTTGCAATAAGTACCTAGAATGTTTTTATTAAAGAAAAGTCATTAACACATTTGATTTACATTACATTAATTATAATATAAAAAGTGATTTTTAATTGAATAAGCCAGTATATTTATACTATTTGATTTCGTCTCCTTGTACATTTTATTGTAAAAATTGTTCTTCAAGAATGAGCACAGCGGAATTAATGCAAAAGTCAAGTTCATGTAACTATGCAAAAATCATTCAGCAGTCACAGGACTTCCTTGGAGGTATGCTGGATTTGAGAAGGATAGTGTCTCCGTTTCCACTGCTGGGTGTTTTCACGCTGTTTGTACCACTTTCACGCAACATCATTTCTACAAGAAATCTAAAATTGAATGAGAATATTGTTGCATAAACTTTGAGATTTTAACTCCAGAACCGAATTTTGAACCGAAAGGAATTGTGTTAATACACGCCATTGGACCGCTTCGAACCTCATTGAGTCATTTACCATCAGACCCTCTTTCGCTGACATTTCTGTCCATCCTATGAAATCATTCTCTTTATAGAAGTTCTCAATTTCCATTTGGTCAACTTGACGGTTGCTCAAATCGCACTGAAAATTGTAAAAATCATGTTAGTCATCACCTTCATTTTAATGGCACGCATGAATAACTGCAAATTCAATTAATTACCTTGTTAGCTAGTAGCATACATGGAATAGGACTGCCATCCGGGAGCATGCATTTCGAGTCTAAATCCTTCTTCCATTTAATCGTGTTTTGAAATGAATTCCTATTTGTCAGGTCAAACATTATAATGCAACCGTGAGCGTCTTTGTAATATACCCTCGTCATCCAAGTAAATCGTTCTTGACCTGGAGATAGAATATGAGGCTATTTTTTATAAAACGTTTTTCGCGTGGGACAGGTTTCCCTAGGTTCATTGATTATGATTACCTGCTATATCCCATAACTGTAGTCGAATGGTTTGATTCTCTGACCACTTGAAAACCTTCAAAGCAAAATCAACTCCAACAGTGCCTTTGTAGTCCCTTTTAAAAGAGTCTTGCACATAGCGTTGAACAAATGACGTCTTACCCACTGATTCAATAAAAGAAATAAATAATTATTTTTTTGACATTGTAAACACACTAGACACTTGCCACTCACGCAATGTACAGAGAATTATGTATTCTTAAAATATACTAATAACCTGTAGGATCACCAATGATGATCACTTTGAATAAATTTTCTGTCATGTTGTCAAGCTTTGTCTCTTTGTGGTGTCACGGCGTTCTTTCACAGAAAATAAAGAGCGAAAGAATTGATTGAATTGATGATCTATCAATTACAGTGTGCAAAATTGAGAGAGTAACACAAACAGCACAGATACAGGTACTAACAGGCTGAGACGATGCCAGCTAAAATTATCCCGAAATATTTTTAAATGTCGTTTTTAACTAATAGTGTATAAATTATTTGGCAAATCCATCCCGATATGACATCTTTCTTATCAATTAAATATTCAAACAATGTAGCAATGTCACACTGAAATTCTTAAAAAGTCAATAATAATGACTGCTAACGAACGATAATTGTGACTGTCGCTGGTATTGTTTTTCTACTGATATTTTACCACATATTGAGAATTTGGACGATTATATCAACGTGAAACGTGAAATTAATGTAATTGGCAATTGGCAAAATCAACGCCCAGAATAAAACACATAAGATTAGACCTACCTGCATCTGTGGAATTGTGGAGCAGAGATTTGCGTGATTGCTATGCTGTACTGGCTGTATTTGCTAACTGAGAAAAATAAAACCGCTTAACTCATTTTCATTATCATCACACTTACTACCACGTATGGTTTGTTCATGTTGAATAATGACAACGTTATAAATAAAGTAATGCATCTGCGGATCTCTGCTTGAGGAATTATCATTTGACAAAGACAAAAGTGCTCGGAAGTAGGAAACAAGCAGGAGGCAATGCACTGCATCTTGTCATCCACAATTATTTTCTACTTTACGCATTACTGATGACGTGACGATAAGCAGATAGATTACAGCAGAAGGATCTCATCAAGATTAATTAACGCGAAGTGGAGACGTATGTGTATGATTTAATCACATTCACGGGTCCAAAAGAAACACAATTGAGAATTTGTTCTGGTTTAGAGAGCGTAGATTTGCGCTATGCTTGACAGTTCATATCCATGTTACCTGTGAAACGGGTGAGGAGTTTTGATTTCAGTAGCATCATCCACGTTAGAAGCTATTTTTTAATGAAAATTAGGATGAGCGTGATAAGGGCTTTATTGTGTGGCAAATTTTTCTGCAATATGCTGGCATTTAAGAACACGCGAACAATGAAAATAAATTACAAGTATTTGTGCTAAACATTTTTGTAATTTTGGTTTTGGCGAGTAACTTAGTTTCTAGTTAGATTTATTTTATAATGAGTTGTTCTTCATCCTGCTTAGTGTGTAAGGTAAAGGTAAAATGACTGTTTTTCGTTTCAGAGCTGAATGTATGTAGGAATTATGATCTTATGAGATTGCCCTTCGAAATCAAGCTACTCACACAAGATTGTCTTTAAAAAAATCCAACACGTTTTTTACATTTACATCTTGCAAAACTGCGCAAATTGGAACTGGCATTTGAAACTTTCATCATGAAAGTTTCATGCATCTTGCAATAAACATTCAGGTGCGATGAAGAGCTAGAATTTTCCTTTTTATCCGTATAGATATTGTGAGCTCAGAATTTGCGCTTCGTCTTTTCTGGGTGAGAGTGTTGACTGCCTAACGCTTTCTTCGCAAATTAATAAAGGAGCTTATATACTAACACTAAGATCATGTTTATGTATTTATTTTACGTTTGTCAATATTTATAGAATAAAAAAGATTGTACTTGTCATTGAGTATGAATATGAATGAGTATATTAATAATAAAATAATAAGTTATTCAAATTGGCCTTCCCCAATTTACATATTATATGCCTGATAAGGTCCCACCTGCAGTATTATTGTTAAACCATAATGTCGCATTGCATAAATATTCTTACAACAAAGACACCACTCTAAAATATATTTTTGCTTATTTTCAGTTTCTTCTTTTAATATGGTTAATGTACCCGATTATTTTATTTGGTGAATTGTATTCAATAAAATAAAATAAAATGAATATTTTAAAATATGAATGATGTCATTTATTGCTTTCATTTGATAACATCAAACTTCAAAAGGAAATTTTTAGTATATCGTCGACTAACCTTGATTTTCCAAAATGTCCAATTTTATTTTAAAATATTTCCGAAGATTTTAGTCGAGACGATATGTAACCAGGCGAGGTAGAAAATTAATGTAAAACGGTTAGATAGAAAAATTACAATTTCACGATATGCATTCGGATTTGTTAAAACCAACCTCTCTCTGCTCTGTCATGTGCGTTGCACGTGAAAAAAAATCCGTAAGTAAATATAATGAATGAAACATAAATCTACGCTTGTTCTAAAAAGCTTGGCTATTATAACTCTTCAATCATTTTTTTCTCAATTAAAATATTACTTTTTATCTTACATGAAAGCATTTACATGGTGTTATCCGTAATCAAGGAATAAAATATTATTTTTAAAGAGAGAAATGTAGAATTTTTTACTCCGATTAGGTTTGAGTAGGAGAACCAAGAAGCTACAAAATGCTTATAAATTCTACTTCAGCGTCGAATCAGCTGCTTCCGTGCTATTTTATGATATGGCAACAGCAGCTGTAGTCGCAGTCGTGGGATTGCAGAGAAACGGCTTATATCAATCTCATGCGTTTCTCCTTTGGATTTTTAATGAATCTGCCCTACATTTGCAATTTCTCTGCACCTCAACTGGGAACGTCTTCAAACAGTGGAATGACAAAGAGAACTCCACATTTTATTCCATTTTTTCAGAATTGGTGTTTCTAGCTCGGAGTTTGGAAGTAAGAGAACGGCACGAACCGGATGTTTGTAGTTGGTAGATTAAAATTTTGTGTGGTTTGGAACGAACCAGCAAGGTTACCACCATGTCCCATCTGATATAAAGGGATTCCTATTAGTAAACAAACCATTGCTTAGGATATTTTGGCAGTGATTCAATATTGCAGAGTTGAGTTCTCATTCGTCGATTTGCGTAAAAAGCATTCTTGAACTTGCAGCAACTGCGTTTCAACTTGACAGAGATTTTTTTTCAAGCTCTGAAGCAACACGCTTCTCAAACATTATTGCATTTCCCAGTTCGAATTGTAGGAATTGAAAGTTCAAGGGATAATTTCTGCTCTACAATAACAAATTGAGCAGTGTTATTTAATCGTAGAATTTAGCAGTAAGGAACTAGTAGAAAAAGCAAAATCGCAACATTCTTCTAAAAGGAGTATGAAAGTTCGAGTCGTTGTCCGAATTTAAAAAATAAAGTGAAACATTGCTTCGTAACTTTGTGTTTATGTATTCTTTCACATTTGTAAATTGGTGTTGTACAACCGTCAGTGTTTTGACACTACCAACATGGCTACCGGTGGACGCGATAACATTTTTACTAGCTGTAGGAAAGGCGATTTGGCGAGAGTAAGGTAAGTGCTTTTCATTTAAAATTTAAATTGCAAACATTTATGTATCTAATGAAAAAATATGCAATTTGAATATTATGAATTTCTGCCTTCTTGCGCTTTCCCAGGTATTTGGTTGAAAAGAAGGAAGTCAATGTGAATGTTCGAGATTGCTGGGACTCAACACCGTTGTAAGAAGCTACGTTTACAAAAATCCACATTCTTATAATTTTGCTGTGTATACCATTGCAATTTTAATCGTGATTTTTATTGTCCCTTAATCTTGTCCCTAAGATATTACGCTTGTCATTGTGGACATGTTCGAGTGGTTGAGTACCTTCTGGCACATGGTGCGCGCTGTGAAGAGAACACTTTTGATGGAGAAAGGTGCATTTATGGTGCTCTTACAAACGAAATCAAGTGTCTACTGCTCAAGTCAAAAGTAGCAAGTATGAACACGTGGAAGAGGGACGAATTTGATGAATTTTGTGAAAGGTGAGTTTTATTAGAATTATTCAACTCTAAAACAATATTTAAAAAATGTTTGTAACTGAGTTGGTCGAATAACGTATCAAATATAGTTTGGGAACTTGGAACTTTGACCTTTGTTTTCTTCTAGATTGCTAACTGCCGACGAATATAGCGATTTTACACTACGCTTGGTGGGCGGCAAAGTGTTCAAGCTGCACCGCTGTATTCTCTCGGCAAGGAGTCCGGGTTTCAATAATCTACTTGCTACAAAATGGCGAGATCTTAATGATGTGACAAAACCTCTTATTGATCCAAAAGTGTTCGAGGAATTTGTCAAGTTTCTTTACACAGGGAAGTTAAAATTTACTAAAGACCAATACAGCGAAATGGTTCGTTTGGCCAAGCAGTGTCGGGTACAAGGATTAGTCCCATTGCTAGAGGAGGTTCTGGCACAGTCAACGTCGTTCGGTAATTTTAAAAATCTTACAATAAAATTTTTACCAAATGCACTACATAAAAAAGTTTTTTTTTTGTCAAAATGTTTTTTTCAGAACAGTCCAAGAAAAACATTAAAGTAACGACATTGGTCCTGGATACGCCGAGAACTAAGCAAAAGCTACAAGAAGATTTTTGTGCAATAATTGACCCAGGAGTCGAAGAAGACTTTGCTCGCGAGCCATTTCTTCAATTTAGCCACACCACATTCGATGAGGATGAAGATTTGTGTTTGGAAGAAGACGAGGGTTTGCAGACGTATTTTGACATCTGTCTTAAAGTTGGAGATGCTAGATTTTACTGTAACAAGGTAACCTTTTTATCACAATTTTTATCACGAAATACCTATAAAAAATTTACAAATTGGTAACTATTGGTTTTGGTTATTTTTAAGGTTTTTTTGTGCGTACGCTGCCCGTATTTTCAGGCGTTATTCCATGATTACTTTGGAGAATATCGTGAAACTTGCAACAAAATATCTATTTTCCCGCTTCGAGATATCAGTGCTCCGGTGATGGCCTGTGTGATTTATTTCATATACACAAATTCTGTTTTTAATGTACGTTAAAAAAATACAAAAATTTAATCTAAAGGTTTTTAAATCAGTTCATTTAATCTTGATTCAAATTTTTTCATTTGACAGCTCAACGAAGAAATTGTATTCGATGTGCTTGAAGCAGCGGATATGTATATTCTTCCAGGACTGAAGAAACTCTGCGGCGAATATTTATGTAAAACTATTAACAGGAGCAATGTCGTCGAACTAGTCGAAACAGCCAGACTACGTGAGCTTCCTCGTTTAGAAACTCGGTGCACGGAATTTCTCGCAGAAAATTTCTGTTTGGTATTAAAAATACAAATTATTTAGTAGATTGGTACACAAGAAATATATTGTATTGCATTTTACATATAAACGTTATTGTTCTTTCTATTTAGGTAATGCATGATGAAAATTTCCGTAATTTGGTAATTCGTGATGCAAATGAAGTGGAATGTCGCCAAGAAACGGACTCAATTCCTATTATAGATGACATTAGGTATCATATTGCCACACACGTGGACTCGTTTGGGTACCTGGATGAATCTCAACATATTCTTCGGGATGTTGATGATTTCCTAGTCGAGCTTGGCTTGGAAGCCTAAATTTTAAGTCGCGCAACTTAATTAAGTTCGGCTGTTTTTCACCGCTGCTACTGTTGAGCAATTGCTATAAAACTTTAAAATACCAAATAAAGTATTTGCAGATGGCATGATTGAAGAAATTGTTTAGGTGCTTAGGTAATTCAACTTTGAACTTGATTCAAGCGTTATAATGTGAAATGTGATTGTCATGTTACTTATTTTCTTATCCCTTTCCTCGCTTTGATGTTAAGCGTTGCCTCGGCAAATTAAAGGGAATAATTCGCTGTTAAGATATCGTAACGAAGCGCTAAATAAATCAAAATGACCAATATTTAAAATATTTGTGATTTTGCGTATTATGATAATTATTGCAAATACCGAGCGAATGGCATTTATTCATACATTTTGGATGAGTCAGTATAAAAGAAAACTTTTACATTTGGTATTGAAATTAAAGTTGTATGTGGTTTAGCAGACCATGTGAAACTACACATTTCTGCGATATCGGTTTCCCAAGTCAGACATTGAGCAACGTGAAGTGCAATATTTGTCTTAGTTGCTTACAGTATTCCACACGCACACACGCATAAATTTTCGTACATCAGACATTCCCCCATAGTTACAATTTGCGATATTCAGTCAACAAACCTCACATGGTAATATTGGCTGATATTGTGCGCGAAACCGAAAAGTCCCGTAGTCGGGACGGGAAAGTGAAGTACATGTTGGATGGGGAAAGAGGAAATGCATGAGCCAACGAAAGTAACGTAACAAGACACGATACAAGACACGTAACGTCTTCCTTTTATGTAGGCGACGATCATGGTAGAACAGATGGGTGAGAGAAATAAAAGTTTCTTGAGTGTGATATGATAATCGCGTAAGGTGATGGGGTGGTGGAGAGTTCCTTCCAGAAAATGACAATTATTTTCCAGTGAATTTTTATTACGCGAAGTGTGAGCTCAATCAGCAACTCATCAAGTGTCTTAACAAATGTCATAGCATATCTCCGTTGTGGATTCAGCAATAATTTATTAATTGATATTCAAACGCTTAATTCATAATTATAAATTCCTTTCATTCGTCATTCGTATTAACATTAAAAAGGACATTGACAGTGGCAATGAAAATTTGTGGTGCAGGCAGAGGCGGTGTTTGTTGCGTGCGATGATGGTGATAGGTTTATTCGAAAGCGATAAAATGTAGACTGACTGAAGAAGTTTTAAATATGAATGGTCTGTTAATTTAACATCGTTTCAAGTTCAGGACTAGTACGTGAACGCTACGTTTTACAACGAAGTGAATCAATCACACTCAAAATTCAAATCTTACGAAGCTACATAAATCGTGTGTGTCCTTGAACGTTTTTGCTGAGATCAGGTAAACGATTTATCTATCTGCTTTTCTTTCTAGTTGCAATTATTTTTGCACTCTATTACGGCTTGATCTTATGATCTTTAAACACAATTAAATGCTCTAGCATTGTAGGGCCAACATGCAGACAAGTTAACAGAATGACACAATTTTAAGTTGACCACTTAGAATTTTGCTACTTCAGTAATCAAGAAATTTTCCACTTGACTAATTCTCGAGCATGCATGAATATATTATACTGTATGGTAATGAACACGGAAATAGGTACGCGAATGCTACGCATATAAATTTTGAAACCTCATCGCATACCTGTGAATTATAAATGAAAACAAAATAGCTATGCAGTGCATATTTTCGATTCCCTTTCCTAATCAAATCACTTTTTATTTGGCATAGTGGAGAGATTTAATTATATCAGTGGGTTATTGTTACTACATATGATTAAAGCGTACAGTTTTAAGTTCGAATTATGACCTACAAAAGATGCATTGTACAGCAGAAGAAATAATGAATATTGCTCAAGAGATTTTCTACATCATTTCCTGAAACTGTGATCTCAGGCAGTTTTCCAAATTTTAATATAGAACAACATTACTTAAGCAGTCATTATTCAAATCAGTCTTTCGATTAATGATACTTTTACAACAATTTGCGGTTAATTTTTTTAAAATTGTTAACTAACTGTGGATGGTTCATGTTGCCCCAGTCTGTCCTACTTCTAATTTCTGGATACATCCATTAATTCATCATTAACTGGAATTAAAATAGCCTCAATATAAAATGCATCCTATCCCATCGTCTGACACCAAAATAAGTATCGAGAAACGAGGCTTGATTTTATAAAAGGAAGGAACCGAGCGGACATTGATTACCCATAGTCACAATAGTATAAATATTCATCAATACACGTGCACAGTTCCCACACTCGATTTTCGGGCTTCTTTATCTGAACAGTTTAAAGCGGCTTCTCATCGATTTTTATATTAAGCTCTATTTTTATTGTTGGGGATCGTACATTTAACTAACCAAATCTCTCAAACAAGCCTCAATACACTAAGCATAAACATGTTTTGAAAGGTATAAATTCCCTACAATAAACGTTGAATTTGTAAGTTTTTATCAACGTTATCATTAGAATCATTCACGTTAGAATCATCGTCGTGTCATAATCTTTCCATATCCCATCAGAGAATTTTCTTATCTGCTTTGGTGTGAGAAGCGAAGGAAATCGCCTAGAAGGAAACTTAGACACGTTCGACTCGCGTCCTCCAAAAACTAGAAAGGGGAGAGAAAGGATACAAAAAAATCGGCGTGCCGTGAGGTAAGCATGGAGTATGTAGTAGTAAATAATCATTATATTTGTTTCGACTCTCGTATCATCATCCATATCAGATCAAATTCTTAATAATGAGCAGTCAATACAAGGCGCATTATATTGAGAAAACCGTTTTTCATAAAATAGGACTCGTCACTGGATCTTTATTAGAGTAGAAATCCTTCGCTTCTTTCCTTTTTGACTTGATGTACATAGGAGAACGAAATGATTTCAGTCGGCACTCGGCAGTAATAGACACGAAAAACCCTTCCTCATTTATTAAACGGTATGATACTGCAAATCAAAGGGAGTCAGTTAATTCTACACAACATATCAACAGACATGGTAGTGGGTTTGTTGAACGAACACGCAGACTAGCTAAGCAAACGGTGTGCCATAATAAATGTGAGAACCAGAGAGGCGCACACACATCTCATCTATTCTCTACTTAGACAGTAACGCTTATGCACTTTAATAATCTAATCAAAGGAAAAAGCAAAGCCGAAGGAGCTTTTATGAAAGTTGTGTGGAATGAAGCAGCCACTTCGCTCAATTCGTGTCAGTCTGACTTCCACCATTCGTCAGTGCAGTCGGGCCAGGAATTCTGTCAAGCTTTTATTACTGCTTGTCATCTTGTTACAACTTTGATCAATTCCTAATAACATTTCTGTGTAGTTCTGTGGTCTCCTGTGAGCAGACATTCAATTGCAATTCTCATTTTACCATCCCGTTCCATGTAATGGGGCAATAGGACACCTTCATAAATCTAACTGTAAAAGTTATCTGGAACGCTTTCTACATCGAACTCTAGGAAGAACTGAATTCATGAGAAGTTTGTCTGCTACTTGACTGTTTCGGTGTTATACAGGAGTTAGAGTGCTCATAAAAAGTACTCATTCAATTCAAATAATATCTCTAATTAAAATCTGCACTGAGAAATGAACATATTCGCACTCCAAGTTGATGACTTCAGGTAAAGAGAGCAAAGCAGGAAGCATTGAATCGTGACGTGACAGTGTGAAAAAGTGTCATATTTAATTACTTCTGCTGTACATATTACCGCGTAACAAGAGTGGAAAGTTACCCTACAACCATACAACACAATTACCTGGCAATAGGAATCACGTACATAACACATTACTTACGCTTTACAGTCTGGGACAGTTCATCGCCATTCTATCTGAAATATGAAACGGTTTTTGCTGTTACATTCTGCCATATCCCTACTCTTTTCTTAAGAAATGATGGCAATGCCATCAAACAATAGAGAAATCTGAACTATTTCACTTTTTCTAGGAATTCTTGAATGTCATCAAACTCAAGTCTCACAATCTTGGCCTGACGGACATTTTCTTACTGCACACACTACTCTTTCTTAACTCAGTAACTTGTGCTATTTTTCAAATCGCCACGTCAAACATGGTCAGAATGAAGAAACATGGAATCGGAGCTTTATTCACGCATCTTTTCGAAACAAATCCTGTCGTACAAAGACGCATCAATTCAAGAGGGTATTTGATGCGTTCGCTGTTATCATCATATCTACTCATGATAGTGCTCTGCTCCATGATATCCAACGCACTATACGAAGTAGGTGGTAGCGAGCACATTTCCCCTTTCCGTCAAACTTCCAGTCATTCTGCGGTACCATCCGCGACCTCGGCTTCACCACTAGAGGAGGACACAGACCGACTCGTGTGGGAGTACATTGTCAAGAAATACTCCTCTTCAGGTAATGGATTCACTCCGGAAGAGCTCTTCACAATGGCCACATCCATGCAGAAATGCCAGGGAGGCGGCAATGCAGCAAAAGGAGATCTAAAACAGGTCAGTACAAAATGTCAGCATGTGTTGGTTTTTTGCAAATTTCCCGTCATGGCGTAGTAAGTGTATAACATACATTGTCATAGTTTGCATGGCTCAAACATAAGAATGATTCCCTCTTTAGGCCGACCCAGTCAAATCGGTTGACTCGTTTTCTTCAAGGAGAGACCAGGACACTTCTCAAGTGTCAAATTGCAGCCGAATAATTGAAAGCATAATATTCAAAAAGGGAGATAAACTTTCCTCGTCCATTTTTTACGATAAATCGAGCTTTGGAGGAATCTGTCAGCGGCTTCTTTTCTACATCGTAAATCCTGACTGCTGCATTGACAGCAATGACAGGCTTCACAGCCCTTCCTTTCCCAACAAATTGATTGAATCAACGTCGAGCGGAGGTGGAGAACCTGGCATTCCCATGTCGACCAATGTAGACCCACGGACCATACTTAAAAAAGAGAAGCCCAGCTCTGGTGAAGGTGAGCTAATTTTTAGTAAAAGTCTTTTTATACATTCATTGCAGAATGGCACTGTATTTTTAGAATGTTGTTGACGCACATCGTCAACGAAACTTTTCTCTATTTTCTCTACGAGCCGCAAACGAATAAGAACCTTTGCCACAATCTTGATACTGTTGCACCTCCATGCTTTCATATGACATGAAAATTCCATATTTCATTAGATTATCAAAAGAAGCTCAATAGGAAGTCGGAAATTGCGACAATTAACTGGACTCTTTAGGGCAGACAGTAGGCAGCAACAAATCTTTTATACGCATCTCGTTTTATTTCCGTGCTTTCTTGTCGAATTAAAAGTAAACATAAGTTCTAGGAAAAGTCTCGGAGGCCGACACATAAACAAGCTGTATGACAAAATGGTTGCGGTCTGGCTGGATGAAATGATGTGACTCTCATCATGTGAGTTTGAGAGTGAGCAGGATAATTCCAGTTCCTGCTTAAGCATTATTTTCTCAGCAGCATTTTCTAAAATTAAAATGCAAATTCGATCTGTAGTTTATATTCACAATCTAAATTGAGACAAGACGTGCGTTGAACATGCGTGTGTGGGTGGCACTTAAATTTTCATATGATGCTTAAGATGTTGTACATTAATAAATGTACGCTTTTGGGCACATTCCAACCTCATGGAGAAAATTCATCCAGCACTAAAGCGAATACACGCCTACTCTTAAATAGATAAAGCGGACAGAATCGAAGTTTCTCATCTCATTTTAATAAAGCCCGTAAGCCATTCATTAGGCATTTAATCTTAATTGTATAAAATATATCCTTTTCAAAGGAAAGTTTGAGGGCTATATCAGTTACATTTTTCATTTAAGAATTGGTATGTTTTATTAGTAAAATATTATTGTCCGTCCACTAAAATAAATATTTACTTGCTTCAACGTACATTTGTTAAAACTTATTTTATTGGAATGACAATAAAAGCCTTTGTTTTAGACTTTACTAAAACACGTCAATGTGAGTTGCGTGGTTAGTAAAAGTAATAATAAGATAGTGAGTTGAGTGGGTTATTAATCCCAAAGTTCTACTCGTGTGCGAAATGGTTATAATAACCTCACTTTTAGTGGTAGCTGGAACTAAGTTTCACAGCTGCTTATTGATTGAGTGACTTGCTGCAGTTTCTGTCTTTATGAGATGCCAGTGCAGACATTTTAATAAGTACATAGATAAGCGGTTTTCAATTACTTCTGCATTTTGTCGAGCTTGCATTTTGTGCATTCGTGTTCAAGTGGCATATCTGAAGCGCTTAGAATAACCTGAGTAATGTAATGCATTCATACTGCATCAAACAGTTTTTCCAATTCCAATCATTGTTAGCAGCATTAATTTGCTTGAAAATGTGGATATTGTATAGCTGAGATTTATGTTAAATGTATTTAAAAGTTGGTTTTTAAATCAACTTTACTGTTGAAATTTTCTTCCACAAGTCCACAGGTGGCAAAAAAATACATGCTTGATTTGCAAACGTCTGCAAGTATTAATTTTTTCTCATAAATTTAAAATGTCAAACTACATACCATTCACACTTTACCCTGATTCAGCGAAACAAGTTGGAATAAGTCAAATGAATTGGTAAAAATCAACTACCGTTTTAATTAAGCTATTTGACATGTTACACAAAACCTAATCTAAATCCTGATTTATATGAAACAAATTATGTTAATACGGCATAATTAATCTGTTTAGTTTGCATACATATTACATAATTACATGTAATTGAAGGAAACCTAAAGTCATCAATCATGGGTTTTACATGACGTATAGTTAATTATGTAGCCTAATCTAAACTTTAAATAGTCTGCATACGCCCCAAACCTCTGCATGGTACCAGTACACATCTATCCTTAATTAATTACATAGGCGATAAGTAAATAAATGTCCTTCAAAAAATTTCTTACTGAAACTTTTTTCACATACAAAGTAAAGTAAAAAGTATTAGCTTGCCGCACGTAAAATTTATTTACAGCAGCCTGATGAGTCTAGAATCAAATATGATAATTGTGGAATGTGCAGTTCATCAATAAACATCTTACATTCATATATCATGTAAAACGATAAATCAAGAAGTCAAGATCATCAAATGTCATTAGATGTTATCACTATCACTGCTTTTCCTTCGTTGGTTTTCATGCACAAATAAGAATGATTTATAGAAAAAAAACTGAATGAAAACGAGAAACTTCTTTTCTACGTTACCCTGTGTTAACTTCTACGTTAACTTCTACGTTACTCTTACAGACAATTAGACAATAATTATCAAATGTCGGAAATAAATGATTAAATCAATTGGTTTTATATATTAACGTGATACCAATATATACCTACTTACATACCTACTTACGTACATTTATAGTCTGTGGTTTCCGTGTGTACATGGGTAGATTAGACATTAGACTCATAACTTACTTAACAATGGATGTTGTGTATCACTGTTAATGAAAAAGTTTATCTCAGACGGATTTTATGACATACATCAAAAAAATTAATAAACAATTCAGGGAAGAATGATATCAAAGATGTGACAAAAATTCCTGAAAAGATAAAAAAGTTAGAAAACGCCTACATACTACTTATCACATTGCGTGCAAGTTTCATGGGTTTCGTGGATTCGATCAAGGATGGTTTCAAATCATTGATTTAGTTTGCCTAATGAAACAAAACATTTGGTATTGTTCGGATTCACCTACATTTAGTGGACAAATTAATGTCTCCATTTCGTCTAGCTCTTTCATCTCAATTCATTTGTTGTATGAAGTGTATAAACAGTCAAATGTATTCAAAACACTATGAATCTGTATTTAAGGTCAATACACACAAAATGTTTGGTTGAACGACATGTGTACATTGTCTAATTAAATAATTGTAGGTACGCTCGTCCCCGTATAGTAAATACATTAATTCGGAAAAACCCGACGTTTTAATGTTCGCAGTACGATTGTATTGCATTTCATTTGAATTGATTAAATACGATATTACTTACATTCGATCCTTTGTTATTATTGATGTAGTTTGGGGTTATGGATTTCTCCTTGTCACAATCATCAGTTGCAGCTCACTTGTGGGAGTGAGTTTAATGCCCTTCATGGCGAAAGATTTTTACAAACACCTCCTCACCGTCATGATTGGTCTCGCTGTAGGATCTCTGACTGGAAGTGCTCTGTTTCACCTTCTCCCTCAGGTAAATCGTAATCTGATCTCAGAAGCATTATGAATCAAGATGCAGCGCAGATTGCAGATCATCCTTTCCTTCGATTTCTTGTAACGGGCGGGCTTTGACTTCCTTGTTTATCTTTCGTGGCTTCCTTGGCTGGCGTTCGCTTTTGCCTTGTTTCTTTCTTGTTTTGTACCTAAAATTATTTTTCAGCACTGTCTGCAATACTCCCTTCATAGACTCAGTCGTGAGCTTTCTCTAGTAAAAATCAAACCAGTTTCTAACACGTAATTAATTATTTTAGGCCTTGCGGCTAAGTGAGCACGACCCAGACCATGGCTACCTGCACATCTCCTTAGTTATCGTCGGTGGAATATGGCTCTTTTTCATGGTGGAACGCGTTCTCAAATTCATTATGGACTATAAAGAGGTCCGTATACTCTCATCATTTGAATGAAATGAAATGCAATGAAACAAAATGATATAATATTTAAGAAAGTATGTGAGTGACACATTGTTTAAACAATCATTTTAAATTACTACTTTCCAGCGCAAGGGGAGGAACTGGAAAATGGAGAAAATGTCAAACGTGCTGACAAGCACTCCTGAAAGCAGCGGTATTGCGGTGATGACTGAAAATGGGAATTTAATGAAAGGGCCGCTGATGGGAGATGGGAATGGAGAGCAGAGAAACTCCTTGATATTCTCTTCAACACCGAGAGACACGGGCGTCATCTATGAATGCCAGGAACAAGTGATTAAAGCATCGTTTGGTCACCAAGAGGTACTTGCTTGAGGTTTTTTGTATTCGGCTAGTTACGTTCTTTGCAAATTGCAATTAAAACTTATCCCAAATGACACGTTACTTTTTATCCCTTACGCAATTTACTTGTTTTTCCTTGGAGCATAAAAGAAGTGTCTCAGTAGTATGACTTAGTCGAGACATTTGTCAGTCACATAAATTTACTGTTTCACTTTATTAAAACATTAGGTGCATTGTAGTTGTTAAAACGCTACTTTAGGAGAAAGCGTCACGTTTCTTTGAATAACTCCTTTGGGTTAAATATTTAGAAACCTCGCCTTAGCAGCAGTCATGACCACCACGTGAAATTTGAGCAAGGAAAGGACAGTGTAATTGCGACAGTGGCGTGGATGATTATTTTTGGTGACGGACTTCACAACTTCATCGATGGCCTATCCATTGGAGCAGCATTCAATGAAAGTATTTGGACAGGCGTTAGTATCAGCGTAGCAGTTCTTTGTGAAGAACTTCCTCATGAACTCGGTACAATAGACAAATCTTCAAAACGCTTTCTTTGAAGGATTTATTGCTCTTTGAAGATTCTTAAAAATAAACTTACCTAATAATACTTTCTAGGTGACTTTGCCGTTTTACTCAACGCTGGAATGTCAATGAGACAAGCTGTTACCTACAATTTTCTCTCCGCTTGCACTTGCTACATTGGCATGGCAGTTGGGATCCTGTTGGGGGAAATTCAAGCGAGCAGTTATATTTTTGCACTTGCTGGTGGAATGTTTCTCTATATTAGCCTTGTTGACATGGTATGTTCAAAAGAGAAAAAATATTTCTAACTGAGTTGAGAAGAACGAACCTAATGTGGAGTAACTTTAATTTTTGAATTTTAATTTTTTTGTTCAGGTACCAGAAATGAACGAGATTGCTCAGGAAACCGGGAAGATATCTCTGAAGAAAGGTCTGATTACATTGGCACTGCAAAATTTAGGACTCTTTACTGGAATTACAACACTCTACTTACTGGCATTATACCAAGATAGTATTCAATTCTGAACTGACAAAACATATATATAAACGCTTTTTTGCGTAAAAATGCTACATTATTCCATCTTCGGATTTAATAATAGTACTTAATCAGGCGTGATCTTACATGCCTCCGTAACATCTGAACTTGTATTATCATTATTCATTCGATACATTTTCAGTGCTGGAGATCTTCAAAACTTGTTACAAACAATGTGTTAGATTAGTTTACATAATGACATTGTTTCTCCAGCAGTTTCTCATATAACATACTATAAAAATAACAGAGTTATGCCTCAAAGGCACATTTTTCTATTAAATTGACGTTGTTTATCATCGCTGATGTTGACCGTTATTGTTATTTACCTACTTTATTACTTCACGTTTTATATTTATAAATATTTAACTTGATTCTTTAGTTTGAAATTACCCAGGAGGTGGTTTTAGACCAGAAAAGAGTTTTGTTATAGATCTTATAAATATGTTACTATTTGTTACATTTACATCCTAATAAAGTTTAATACTGAGACTGTTGCAAATCTTAGTTTTATCAAAGGAAACACCGGAGAAAATGTTGGGAGTTATAATACAAAAGCACACCAAAGCAATTGCAAAACTTGTATACTGAAATCCACCACTAATGTGCTTAAAATTAGACTAAAATAAAAATTGTCATAAGATACAAAGCAACAAAAAGATTATTTACTACAAACCAAACCAAGCAATATTATGATCGTTAACTTATATAGTCCTATTTAAACTTTATCTTGTAATGTAACTAACAATAACTATTTACAAATTTTTATTCATTCCCAGTGTAACCTATTTTCCTTTAAAGAGAAGAGTAAATTTCTACAGTTTGTAAGGCAATAGTAATACTTTTGGTTTATGGTATTTGTGATAGGAATAAAGTACTTTATCACATTACAATGATATCAAAATTGCAGTAAAAACTGAAATAAGTGTCGTACGATTAATCCTTTCGCAACGACCTGTACAAACCTAATCACTTCGAGCTATTGTTGTACGACTGCAATAAACTATCATTTCTGTGAAAGTGTCTAATACTGTTCTTGGATATATTATGTATTATACTGAAACTGAATGAAAGGTTATTTGTCACACATACGGTTTGATTTATGAATTCTTAATAAAAGAGACGTGTTTTTGTGAAACAGAAATATAAATATTGCTTAATTTATTATGCCAATTCTAAAATATCAATTCGGTAAGTTCTATAAATTCTAACAGTCACTCAAGGAGTTCTCGCTACTCACATCTTATGGGTTTGGCTATGGTTTGATATTTCATGACAATTTACAGCATAATATTTAATATTTAATATATATACATATAAGCAATGTTGCAATTGAAATTAGGTAAGTTCATTCCGCATAGGGTTGAATTTAAAATACAATGTTGCCAAAAACCGGCCTTTAATACCGATGCTGTATCATCCTTATATATACATTTATCTAGATCGAAATAATCTTTAGTTGATTCATTATAAACCATAAAACTAATTTTAATTGCAAGGAAGTCTGGTTACATTGTGACATCCCACCTGAACAAAACAAAAATTTATTATACCTAGATTGTGTTTCAAAAGAATAGCCACCGAATGAGTCCAATAAATGATATATGTACATAGTTCAATCAAATGACGGAGGTGAGGATGAGTGGTATTTATTTAGCAATACTAATTACTAATTAGACTACTCATTCCTCAATTAATATTTTATTGGACTGTTATAAAATTGAATCGTAAAGGATTACACAACTTCTCCACTTTCCTGTGTTCATCACGTCTGTTTTGAAAGCTACATAAAACTCAAGATTTTATTGCATTCGTGCCGGTGCTTTGGGTTATGAAAAAGGATTTCATAAATGCTGGATTATGATGCAGTTTTGCAAAACAGTAGATCACCGTTTTGCAGCTGCATGCTATCAGCTAACTATCTAATACAACTTCACAATAGATTGATATACGAAGAGTGGAAACATACAGGATTGATAAAATAATATTTATAATACATATTGTGAGGTAACAAACTGTCATGATCACCACACTGAATTCTAATCAGAGAAAAAACCGGCAACTTTACGACATTATATTCCAGGGACCGCTAAAACCGACCATCGCACATGTAATCATTTACTAATCGTAAGTATTCTTCTGCAATCGTGAGTTGTTAATTTAACGCTTGTCTTTCACTGTCATTACATTATAAAAATAAGTTGGTAAAGCTATGCTTTTAATAATGCAATGATAAAAATCATCATCACATCACTACCAATAACTTGGTAAAAATCGTCAAGCAAGCAAGGTAGGTATATCATTTCATTACAAGTTCCAAGTAAATTGTTTAATTCTACGGTTCCAACATTCTTTATTCACGATATGTTAAAATCCAGCCCATTTTTTATTTTTTTATTTTACATGGCATTCCCTCCACACGATATGATGGCTACACAGTAGCTAACATGGAGATTAATAAAATTTAAATTTCCAAACTTAATCCTTTGATGTTGAGCATTCCGAATCAAAAGATGCTTCATAAAATAAAGCCTTCCCAATTAAAGATGCGTATCTGTTTGGATTCTCCACTCTGCAGGCGTGAACCTTTTGTGGAGTAAACAAATAAAGAACAGTTAATATTTCACGCCTGTCGCTCCCGAAGTTCACAAAGTACAGTACATAATGCAAAGGACTCGAATATTTATTTGTATTTATTTTCTCTCGTTCATTTAACAAATGAAATAATTTTTTAAAATGTGAGACCGCTTCAGCTTCATTTACATGACAATGAATTGAGTGAAGATTTATTGAGAGATCCTTTCATTTAATCTGTCATGGTGTAGTGTCAGTTCCTCATGAGCATGGCTCATGTCGCGTTCTTTTGTCGAGTTAGTTCTCAAGTACCTACTACGCAACGCAATGAATTCCTATTTACCCGACGATATCTCTCTAATGAAATGAAGGAGATAAAAGTCAACTCATTCTCTCACCACTGAAACCCCAACTTTAAATAAGTAAATATTGTAACTATAATCGTCACCGATGTATTCCTTTATCTATATTTACTTTGATAAAAAGTTTAACCGAAGAAATCATGGAATCGGACATGGTCTAGCTAAAGTAATGTCATATCTTCTGTAAATGATTCTTTATACAATTTTCAGAACTTAATGCACACGCCACTAATGTTTTGGAGCTAAAATCACTATCAATCATGTAACTGTTGTACAATGTTTGCTCTCAGTGAAAAAATGAGTTTGTCCATATTTCAGAGAAATTAAATGTGTTGAAAGGAAAGGTGTAGCGGGAAAGTTTCTTGAGATTTTATTTTGTTAATTGCTCTCGACTAAAAATAAAATATAAAACCATGTGTTCAAAATTACAAGAATCCTCCTGTTAACTTAGTATTCAGTAAATTAATTTATCGAAGGATGTGGATTATTTAAATGTGACAAAAGACAAATTTTCTTCGTCAACAAGTTGCAGTTTATTCTAAGAACTAAAATTAGTAAAATAAAAATAAATTTAAAATGGCCAGTAACGAAACAATTAGTGATTTTTATACAAATCATTCCTCGGAATTACACACAGCGAACGTAGGAGAGTCAACACAAATGAAAACTTGGGAAGGTTCGTAACTTCTAAAAACGATTACGTATATTTAAATAATAATATCATCATAGAAAAACAAATTTTGAGTAAAGTTGAATAAATTATCATAACTAAAAAATGTTTGCAGTGTGGCTGTCTGCATTCGGATTCGTGTCCATTATTAACTTATCTTCCGTAATGGGCATAGTATTCTTCCCCCTGATGAACAAATCGTTCTACACAGTGGTAATGAGATCAATGATTGGCCTTGCAATTGGCTCATTGAGTGGGTCAGCCTTATTTCATCTCATTCCAGCGGTATAACAAAGACAAATCAATTTTTTCTTCTTTGACCAAATGACACTCAACGTGTGACATGAATGACACCAAAGTGTGAGAAAATACGTGCATAAAATTCTTCAGATAAAAGGTACCTACTTTTCCATTAGGCATTTGGCCTTGAAAGCATTGAAGGTGCTGGAGAAGGAGGCCCACACTACCTCAACGTTGCAGTCATTGTGTGGATGGCTACATGGCTTGTGATGCTACTTGAATGTGCAATAAAAATTGGCGTGAAAATGAGAACTGTAAGTGAAGAAAGTTTCCTTGAATTAAATGTAACCTTTCCTACAGAATCTCACATTCTCAATAGCAATCCAGATCACCCAGCATGCTGGACATGAAAGAAAAAGGAAACTTGGACGAGAAGAGGCCGTTAGAGACAACAATTGTTGCAAACGGTGCGATGAAGGACGCTACCCTGTCACATAGGCATCCTAATGAAACTGAACAGGAAGGCTCCTTGCATTCCGCCAAAGTGAGTTGGAATTGCTAAAAGAAAATGTTTTGTTGACTTGGCTCGATTTTTATGATATATTATTAAGTCTTTGGCGACAACTTTCCGTTCTTCAGAGTCGCGAAATGCTTCCGATCCACCGAAGTACTCTAAGCTTGAGTAAAATAAAGGCTATGTCAGAGGATGACGGCAGCAATCCACAAGCGATTAAAACGGTTGCGTGGATAATAATCATTGGGGACAGTTTGCATAACTTCATTGATGGAGTCTCGATAGGAACTTCGTTTGTGAAAAGTTTCCAAACTGGAGCAGTCATTTCCCTTGCAATTATGTGCGAAGAATTTCCTCATGAATTGGGTACGTACATTCACTCGCAATAAAATACCGGGACAATCAGTCGGCCCTGTTATTTGACTAGATTTTATTCCTCCTCCTAACACAACAAACAGGCGATTTCGCAATTCTAATCAACTCAGGCTTCAGTGTGAAGAAAGCAATTCTGTTTAACTTCCTCTCCGCTCTCACTTGCTACATGGGAATGGCTTTAGGAATTCTCCTCGGGGAAATCGAGTGGGATAGGTACATATTTGCTTTTGCTGCTGGCATTTTCCTCTATGTTGCACTTGCTGACATGGTAAGAGTTTCCTGTTTTTCTTCTAACACCTAAATGGTATTTTCCAATTAAAAGGTGAGGTAAAGTCAATACGCATTTCATTCACTGATTCGGCACAGGTACCCGAAGTCACATCGTTGACGGAGGAAGTCAGCGACATTTCGCCAAAACTTGCTATTAAGGTACTTCTTAACCACACAGTTGGAATTCTGGTAGGTATCATAATTTTATATGTCCTGGCAATTTATCAGCCATAACCACAATCGTCACTCTCCTCTTATGCCAAATGTCCCGACATTTTTACACATTACCTTTCTGAAGAGAATTAATTAACGGTGATCGTGTAACAACCTAATTCTTGTTTCTACTTATTTACCAATAAATTTAAGCTAGTGCCATTGTAAAATGAGAAGCTGATGTGTGTCTACGTAACCAATTAATTGCACTATTTATCGGTTTTTAATGAGCACATGGAAATAATCACCCATTAAATTTATTATTACTTTCCCATCATCAGTGTTGTGAATATAATCTTTCCCCAAGTTTTAAATCAATTAATAAAGACATAAAACACACATGTTTTGTTAAAAATACAATTTGATAGCATCCACGTCGTCGACAAATTTACTTAGCTTTTGTTATAATCTATATTATTATTATTATTTGTAATATTTAAAGTTTTAATCATTTATATTTTATAAATTAACTTATTTCACTAGCTCAATTTCCTTCACACTTGCTCAACGCCCCAAAAAGAAGTAATCAGTTTTAACAATCCCCTTTCAGCAATCATCATCTCATATTTTTATATTTGCATTAAAGATATACTGAAAAATCACAATTGAGTTGCTTATCAAGGCTCGCTGAAATATTGGTTGTCCTCCACTCTTCCCTTACATTAGCTAACTTACTTAATCTTTTCCTTGTGCATCCAAATATCGACGAATTAGGAGCGACTCGTAGTATTGTATTATCTAGTCTAGCTAGTTCTTGATCTTAGGAATACTTGTAAAAATTTGAAATAACTGAAACCCTCATCAATACATAGTTACAGCTACAAATCATCCTATTCACGTATGCGTACAACACACACGTTTTAATTTTTTGCTTAGCTCGCTTGTTTTCTTTTAAGAATGGCTTTTTAATTTTATTATTACTATTTGTTCAGCTTCTAATTTACTGTTTCTGTTCAGGTAGAAATTATGTACTTCATTGCGAATAATTAGCTGACGCTTGCATGTCATCGCCCTCGTTACTCTCCCACTTATAAAATTAAGTAGTTAAGAAATACGGCTCATGTAAATTCTTTATATGTACAAGTGGTTACGTTACGAATATAAATACGAATAAAATCCTTTTCTTTTGACAGCATTGTTTTAGGTACACCAGATTATATCATTAGCAACCAGTTTTATATAGCCTATAGATTTGTTCCTCAACACACGAACTCTGGTCATGGTTTTGTGGGAAAGGAAAGAAAACGGTGATTTGTCAGAAGGGAAAGTATTGTATATTCTTAACCATTGATAAATACTTATTTTTTGATACAAACTCGATTCCAATTTTTTTTTGTAGTCACTGGGTAGTTCAATTGTAATGCTAAGTTGCATTTTCCGCCTCCTGTGCCTGTTTGCTGGTAGTTGGCTTTTCATCATCTTGTACGGGTTGGCTCAGATTGCTGTTGTGAATGTTGACCACGCCATACACGAAAATCATAAGATTTCGCAAAGTTCCATCATTCAGCTTTCGCGACTTCCCTACATTATAAAAGTTTGTCAACATAAAATTTATTTTCCGTGAAACTCAACACTTCAGTAATGTATGCAAATTTTCTCTTAATGCAACTGCAATTATGTAGCTACCTTTGTCTGGAATTGTGTTGTGGAATCCAGAATGAATCGTGATCTCTCCAGTGGTTGGCACTCCTCTGTGCGTAATTGCTGCTCCTAGCCGTTTCAAGATAGCTTCCAGTTGGTCCGGTGGTGGCTCCAAATTGGCAACAAAATGAAGCAAATAGTCAACCGTTGCAGATGTCTCCAGAGGAAGCTTCAAGAGTGTGGTTCTTGGATTCGCAGAATGGAGTACGACGGTGGTGAGTTCTTCACTTGTGAAGAGAGGCACCCTCAGATGTTCCAGCCAGTAATAGATTAAGGCAGTTAATACATAGAGATTTTTCTCATTCGCTAGTCGTGACCAAGCTCCCAGACCCTTATGATTTAATTCCAATCGATATTGTCGTACGTATCTGGCAAGCCCTTCTGCCATACCCACGTGATCGGAAAGCAAGGCTCTTGCAATTTCATCAGGTTTATACGGCTTTTCTGCGAGTTGCTAAAATCACACAAACATGGACAAAATCAGCAAAAATCACATAAAGACATTTTCGTTTATGTAGAAAAATGTTTTGCCAGTTGCGCGTAATTTCTACCCAAAAACTGCAGCCTTTTCATTCATTCATACATCCAAGGGAAAATTTCCATACAATGTGCTCACAACTTTGTTTAATGTTCTGTTGAATTGAGCACGTTTTGTTGGTTCTTTGAACAACAGTGATACTTTTACTTAACTTTGTTTTGCTACAAAAGCAGCATGTGCCCAGGTTAGACGGAAGCGTAGTTTGTGCACATAGTGTATGCATTTTTGGCAATTTTCTGTAGTGTTTCTCTGAACGGTTATTTATTCCTTCGCCCCACGATAAAATGTGATGGACTGTTTCATAGTCGTTAGGGCTCTTTTTTATTTCATTTCATAGCACTTTTTCATGTCGCACATGTGTGACATGATGTGTCTCTTTGGAGAGAGGAAAACTGTGGCAAAAGAAAGGAACCAAAATGCGGCTTCCATATTAGGAGATATGGGAATCGATATCAATATTGCATGACTTAATCGAGCGACATTCTTTCTACATTTTAAGAGCATGCGGGTTTATTTCAATACTTTGTATCCCTTTTTTTCTCTTTCTCTTTAGACTGTGGACACGTTTAGCTCCGCTTTCATTACACTTCATTCGCTATTGCTGTTTTTCCTTACCGGGTCGACAGTGAGTCGTTGCCCTGCTACAAAAGGGTATATTTAGTGCTTTTACCTGAATTACTTACTGAATTGGACGTAAGTGATGTAAAAAAGAAAAAAAACGAAGCGCCCTGGATATATGGGTTGACTCATCGAATATTCAATGTGTTGTGACTTTTTTCTCTTTGACTTTTACTACCACACAAAGTGACACACGTTGTTCTAACTAACACACTCAGCAGGCAATGCAAAAGAATGAGGATGGAAAAGACAACATTGCTTTATTTTTACTTTCCAACACTTGCGAATATGCGAATTCTTGAGTGGTGTATATTATTTTGTGACATCGACGTGACCTACATTTTCACCCCTCACCTGACCGAGTCAGCTCAGCACTAAAAATACGGATGCTTTCATTTTAGTATTGTTTTGTTCCGCGTTCGCTCAATTCAACTTTCTTCCGCGTCTCAGCTTCTATTTTGCACGGAGCATAATAAATTCATGTATGCACAGCTCTCTGGTTTGAAAGAAGGCTATTAAGTAAATAATTATAGTACAACTTTGATTTCATTGACGTAAGTAACGAGGGCGAAGAAAGACATGGACTTTGTTTTTGGTCGAATGTCTCGCGTTTCTTAGTTTTCTTTCTAGTTATTTTCAGGGGATAAGTGAAGAAAGAATTCATGGCTCACACGCGATTGTTACTTTCCGTTGGCTGTCAACTGCCGTCGTCAGATGCTGTTAAGCATATATTTTTAATGAAGCTGTAAAGTTAGAACTACGTGGATATTGAGGAGTCGGGGCTTACGAGGCGACTATCCATAATGCAGCTATTGGAAGAGGATGGAGGTTGCGAATCACTTGGGGGTGACATTGATCCGTCGCCATCCATAGTGCCGATGCCATCTGGTGAGGCAATGGTGTCTGGAGTCCCAGCAATTGGAAGCGGTTCGTCGTCATCAAGCGTAATCGGCAACACAGGGGGTTGTCCACACAGCATAAGGAGTCTTTCGCAAATCACATTTAATATCTATTTAGGGGAGGAAAAATACAGAAATCAACAACTGTCGATAATGGAGTAAAAATAAAAACGCTTTCTGTGTACTCTCAATTAGTATAATTGTTATTCTAGAACGTAGCATCGAGCGACTGTGACAAAGAGTAGTAATTGACACATTTCTGGAAATGGAAAGAAAATGTTATCCTACGTTGCCACCACACCGTCATCACAATCACTCAAAACTGAATTCAAGAAAATAATAATTTTTTGTGTATTGATTTTCTGTGCAAATAGCAAGGGGTGGCAGGGATAGTAGATAAAAAAATAATAAGGCCCACTATATAATCATTAGAAAGTAGCAAATGTGTATTTATCGGTGGTGGACGTGATAATCTCTGAGTTTAGGGGAGACATATGGCATGAAAATATGTACCTTTGGTATATGTCGAAGAGTCTTGCACTCTCTTCCATGAAGGATAAACTTTTGTCTTTTCAAATACTGTTGCAATGTAAAGTCTTGTAATTTCTTGTCTTTGAGAATGTCCCGGTTACAGTAGATTACACAATTAGGAAGGATGAATTGTTCAAATTGTTGTACACAGAGAATATGGAGGCGACTGGGAATCGACCCAGGGCGTTTATTCCGCACTATTCGAATCGCATCATTAGCTCGAAGTCTCATAGCGTATACCATATAACAGGCAATTAGGACGCCGGTGCGCCCAAGGCCAGCATGGCAGTGAACCGCAGCTTTCCCTTGGGAGACTGCAAACGACATAACCTTTACCATGTCCAGCAGGTGAGCAAGTGATGCCTCAGCGTAGTCTCTCCATGCGTAATTGTAAAAATAAACTATGGAAAGAAAATAGAAAACATTTCAATCAAAATTAAAATTACCTCGTGTCTGTATTTAAGCCAAAGAAAAAGGGTTTGCCTAGCTCGGTCTCCATAGTCCGTTCAACGCTACATTGGTTGGTTCTTTCTATTTCTCTCGTGTTGTTCTATTTTCGTCATTAAAATTTAATTCAGTCTGTATCCTCTCTAATTACAAAACGAGTGATTATGCATAATACAAAGGCGATAATTCTAAACAGAATAATGTCACCAGAGGGTGACCACAGAGAAATAAAAGAAACCGGCCTAATTTATAACACTCAAACTTTACAAAGAAATGAGTATATAGCCGCCAATATTTTCTCCTTTATTACCAATATCTAACATGGTGCAAATTATTAAGTTTTGCTGCTGCTCACATCAAAATGTACACTTCAAAATTTCTTTCAAATTCCTTCTCATTACGCAATCAAAAAAGGAGCTACATCTGCTCAAAACTAATTTTTTTATCCTATTTATTACTTTCTCCACAAAAAATAGTATTTGCTGTAAGAAGAATGCGAGCCTGCATATTGAGGTGGCTAGGCAATAGAGGTAGGTCAAAGATTGCAAGTGTATCAAATTCGACAAAGCTATTAATAACGATCGCGGAATTTCAGACATAAAGAAAGGAAAAATAGTTCAGCTGACGATAGTAAATTTACTCTTTCTTCTGCTAAAAGAAGGAAACAAATTTGAAAAGGGGAAGCCGACAAGGCAAAAATTACAATAACAAAAGGTAGCCTTCATCAACCGTCCAAAAGTATGAATTATGAGGGACTAAAACCGCAGGTATGTCGTTGTATGCATTCCCTTGTCCCTATAAAATGGATAAATACGCTAATACGAATGTTAACTAACGGTCGGGTATTACAGTCGACCTTTTACCTTTCACTTGGTAATCGTAACCGATATCGAGACTTAATAGGCCGACATAGGGTGTTGAAGTAACTGGACGGGGTTAATTGATAAGGTTAAATATCCTAACTTTGGTGATCAAATGGTATTTTATGCGTAAACTTTGCCGACTTGGTTATGCAAGTAAACCTTTTTACGGAAGAATCATTTATGGCAAGAGATGCGTAGATTTGATAAAGTACAGGACTCTCGTTTATTCTTACTTCCGTTGTCCATAAGAAGCGCTGGGTCATACGAGAAACCTCCACGATGAAGAGGCGTCAGACTACAACTCGCGTGTTCTCCAGGTACCTCCAGGTTTATCACGGACTTAATTCCCAATCTGTAAGAGACATAAAATGTCAGGTAAACTTTCTCCTTGTCATGTTACTTGGTGGCAGAGAAATGCATTTTCTAATCAACAAGAACTGTTTGCACCATAAAATATGACTATTCTTTGTATCTTATTATCGTCACTCCTGCCACATAAACTACAAATTATCAAGCGCTCACCGTTACATACAGTTGTTTCATTTTTTTGCGTCCACTACACACAACATGTCGCACTATAGCCTTCGGTGGTTCACATTCAATTTATAATATTTATAAGGAATGGAAACGTATGCTTTTGCACCGAAATCTACTGTCCGGCCTCGGCTGGCAGAGTAAACTTATTTACTGAACTCTTCTACACTAAAAGATGTAAATTGGATAGGCGCCTGGATATACTAAAAAGGACATACTTATTATGACATATTACATCATAAGTACATTGTGGGCGCATAACTTTCATCTTGACCTAAGATATGCACTGTAATAAGCGTACTGTCCCAACAAAATTCTTTTAACAACTGGCATTTAAGATGACCACAATGGCTATTTCGCACTTCGGACCATAACGAATTAAATATGGTTTCAATCCTGTGTATACTTCCGCTTAGGACACATTCGAAGGTGGCTCCGCAGTGACATAATATTACGGTGCTTTTATGCACACAGTAAACCGTACTCTGGCCTCTGCGTCTCTGATGAGCTCTGGACTTAGGGATCTCCATTTCTCCAGATAATGCGCCAACTTGGTGTGCGACAATAAACATAATATAGTAAATATTCAACTAAGACATATATCATGATATGCAATCGCAACTCATAACACAATTTACTTGGGTAAGTCAACAATGAAAACAGTCGTTTACATAGAGTAGGAACTATATAGCGCCTATCAAGTCGACAGTTCTGGAAAAGCCTGCAATCGAGTAAAATTCTTGATGCATGCCTACTGCAATTTATTTCCCTTTACCATAAGCATATTATGATTTTCTCTCGTGATCAAATTATCCGTCTACTTATGCATTATGCATGGACTGCTTTCCAATATGGACAAGTTTGAAATTATGTTTGAACTGAGGGTGGACCTCTTGAATTAAGTTACAAACTGTTTCAGCTAAACATTACTGTATTCCCCTTTTAATACTATGCTACATAATGCAGGCTAGGTAACGTCGTTTTAGTTAAAATTATGTAGAACCAAGTGATTAAATATCTTACGTTTGAAATTGGCTAATTAAATCGAATTCTTCTATATGCGTAGTATTCAGTCGGGCCATCGCGATCACATCGTCAGTTATCCTGAAACCATTAAAAAATAAAACGCCTTTCGATGTCATATCGAGAAATGTGAAATTTCGTTGTTTAAAACATCTATAAATAATGACGTAGCAGTGAAGAGTTTGTGTAAGTTTTTAAATGTCAATATTAGCAATTATTTTATGATTGTGTTACCAATGCGAGTAAACTCCATTGATTGCCATGGAATCGGCTCCCCAGAAGGTGGATGACTCATACTTACACCTCCTTCCTCCACAGAACACAGTGCATTGAAATTGAGGAGGAGCGACACGCCGGAGATTTTCCGAAAATTTATTGTAACTCGCTTGGATAGTGATGGGTTCTGAATTGGACTGGCCCACAATACCGCCAGGCACTGTGAAGTCATCCATGGAGTCGGACTTACTTCACTCACGGGAACTTTCTCACAAAATTTAACACAAAGTGTCAAATTCTTTACAGAGAAATGCACCAAGGCATAACTTTCTTCGATCCTCACATCATTTCAGTTCCTGCTACACACTCAAGAACTTGGATTACGCTAATTTACTTTTTTTATTGATTTCCAAACTCCTGTGCTAAATTTCTGGTTTAGAAATGTTATACTAGAACATTTGCGAGGTTACAATAACCTTGTGATTATAATGAGCACTTGAAAAAGTTCTTTAGGCCTTTACATACAAAGTTGATAAAGAGATACTGAAGCACTTGCCACCCCTCTACTGTAATCACAATGTCACAAATTCCCATTTGAGAAGTGACACATTCTATAACGTAGTTGTCATGCTCTACCCTGCCTGCTCACTAAAATATCAAATTTTCATAATTACATCACATTGACACTTAGCAGCAGGAACCGCGATCGATCTTAAACCGAATTTGAAAATTGCAAACTTAGCCAACTTGCGAGTTAATACTTCCAGAGAACTGATAAATTACGCGGTCTTAGTATGTATTTAAAGAGAAAAACAAAGCAGAAATTACACAATTCCAAAAGTAAAAGTGTTTGCATGTACGGAAGGTATCTATTGCAGGGAAAGCAATTTTGGGGCACACGACGGTATTTTTAATGTTCTAGAAAATTGTAGGCATTTGTATTACTCTATTACTTTTCTCCGTCTAATGTCAGTCGTTCAAAAGAAGAGAAAGGAGAAGAGAAAAACCGTTACAAAATTCATAGTCCAGCTCGAGGTTTAGCAGAGGAATAAGCACAATGACGGAACTGAAGAGAAAAACTGCTCGCTCGGTGGAGGAACAAGTTACAACTGAATGTCTACACCGGAGATACAAATGCTCGAGCAAAGCTAACTGATAGTTTACTCCAGAGTTCACGTTGCTCATGCTTCGAAAGTGCTGTCTATGTTGTTTTCTGCTTTTGTCATTGTGCTGGCCAACAAAGAGAATTTCTGCTCAATGCATGCACATGATTATAGACTTTGCAACTGAGCTCTCAACGAATGCGGCTATAACCGTTCAATTTTCGACTAAGATGGATGGATGGATTAGATTGGTTACGAGGGACAAAAATATGTATTATTTCCTTTCACTTTAGAACTTACTCCGTTTACTCCGCTCAATTCGTCTCGATTCTTTCGAAACAGTTTCTAAACATAAATGTACAGTCAATAAAATTGGGCCATTATAATGTATTTAGCTGTTTAGTTCTGACCAAGCACGGGTTTGGTGAGTCACTCAAGGAAGTTTTTTTTTGCATTGTAGTGACAAAGAGACAACTTTTTGCCAGTCCACCTCTGGAAAATGAAGTGTTTAATGTTTATTGACTGCATACATTTTATTATATGACAATAGTCGGTTTCTCCGTTCCTGCTTCTTGTCTCTTAACTTACATTTTGTGTCTAATAAAAGCAGTGTAAAAATGTGACCGTACTTCTCTCTGGGAACAGTTAGTTTATATGTGCCTTAATAAGATTGTGGAAAATGCCCACCACTTCCAAAATAATCGTATTATGAACTCTGGCAAGAATGTTTCATGCTTTCATTTGAGGACATTTCTTTTTCGATTTAGCCAGTCCAGTAGCATTCCATGTATTTATGGTCGCAGTGCTCACCTATCAAGTGATTGTAGCAGTGGATATATATTTTTCAGCTCAGTTTGTCACGTCAGAAATTACAAACAAGCCCATTGGAAATCAATAACATGGTGATAGATGTTGTATTGTAAACGTACACTTTTAAATATGGCAAGGAAAGTGGTCGTGTCGAATGGACAAAGATGTTTGCGTTAACTTAATTCAGTTCCTGTCCTCCAAATGCACAAAGTTTTTTATTACAACCATTTAATATAAACCCGTCCAGTCTTATGTCAGGCTACATATTCAATCCTTTTGTATTTTCATATTGTGCTTCAAACAAATTTATAACATGTAAAGTATTGTGAAAAATGGTAACCTTGTGTCAAATTTGTAAGCTGGATGGCTGAAAAGAGCTATGGCCATTTTTGACCGGTGTGCTAGAATGTCAATCTGTGTATATCCTCTATCGTATCGTCTTTTCACAAAAGTGCTTTTTCTACTCTACAGGAAACCTTTGTTAAATTTTGCAGTCACCCCAGGTCTCAAAATTGGATTACAATTTTGTCCATCATTTATCAAAATGCATGCTTTCTAGTGATTTCACTTATGGTTTCGAAAAACTCTAGGAATCCTTATGCTTTGATTAATGAATGAAAGTCCTCCATTTAGCAACAAATATAACAAAAAATGCTCTCAGAATTTCCATCTGTACACAACAATTGTGAAGTACCGTTACAAGGCCAGCCGCCACCGAAATATAAACACTCAAATAAAAATGGATGATTAAATCAGGGAGAAAGTAGGTATGGATACCAGACACTTTTCATCCAATATCATTCAGTTTGCAGGAAAGTTGGAGCCCATAAATGGGGAAAGTAGTTGTGAAAAGTAATTTATCTTGTCTCTGTCCCAGGCAGACATGCTAAAAAGAAGAAAAATAAATGAGCAATAAAAATGGGGTTTGCACGCCATGTTTTTTCGATTTACATAAGAGCACTCGAAATAACTATTGTGGACGATTTAGAGTTGCTAATTTCAGTCATTTTACTCTCCTTTGGAAGAACGCATGATGTTGTATGGTAATTCGTGTGATGCCTGCTGAATTAAGGAAATGAAAAAATAAAAGCGGAAAACATCAGGTTTCATTTAATGTTGTTTATACTCTTTATCTGTTCAGGTTTTATTGTACAAAGTTAAAATTGTGCACGTACATCATAATAATACAAAAATCCATTCACTCTGTATTTAATGCTTCGAATGTGTCTTAATTTGTATTAGATATTTATATTAAGTATTAAGTATTCATTTATATATCATGTACTAATCTAAATGTATCAACTTGTATTCTCAATAAGCGTAGTTTTATTTTCATCTTTCCATGAAGGAGAACACTAAGTTAAAAATGGATGGAAGCGTATTCTGTTTCGATTACATTTATCATTGAAACTTGTCTTGTGAAATAAGCGTAAAGTTTCTCATTTTCTGGCTCATGTCATATTTGAAGATCATTTAAAGTAAGTAATTTTCAGCCCGTAGGTGGCCATGAAAACCATGTTCACCTATGCCCGGCTTTGTGTTTGAGAGAGAGAGATATGCATAGCGTATTCTTTTCATATTTGTAACAGACTTGGCAACAAATACTTAACAGATATAACAACAAAATGACAAAACAATTCCTCTGACAAGAGGACTAATGGATAACTTATTCTATTACATTAAAAGTACAATTATGAATTAATTGTAATAACTATGATTAACAGCTGTTCAAAATTAACATTTTCAGTTTCTTAAAAGGGTTTGACCAGCGCTACCTGTAACGGCATAGGAAACAGCCGTTTTTTTTACAAAAGGAACTAAACGGCTGTTAAAGAGTCGTTAAAACAAATACTTCCTGACTTACTCAACATTTTAAAAACATTTCTTCCCAAACCTCAATATTTTTAAATGTGATAAATTTGACATTTTTATAATGTCATTATTTCTTTTGATTAGTAAATATCTATGTAAATCTATAAATGTATTTCGGGACAATTTACAGAATCAAAGATTCTGTCATGTCATTTTAAATATTTATGATGCATTCCTATGATATCTAGTCTAAAATTGATTTGTCTCTATCTACATATAATATGTATAATATGTCTGTATCACAATGATATAAGGGGATAATTGTTTTTTATCCCGTTTAAAAATTGCAAATTAAATGATTGTTACTGTGTACTTGCAACATGATGATTATGTTTTAAAAATCTATTTACGTACTTACGGTTTAAAAACTATTTACGGTAAATGGTAGCGATTATAAAGCACGCCTTATCAATTAAATGATTGATTGATTGATTTGATTAGTTTAATATATTTATGGATGGGATTTAGATATATTTATATATATATTTGATTGGTTTTCACATTTAGTTTAATTAGGAGATTGATTATTTATTTGTGATGCAAGTAATGATTGTAATATTAAAATATGCTATCAAAAGGGTTCTGTATTAAATGCAAGGGTAATACTATAATACAACCCTAAACTCCTACGAGATAATTATAAAGCAATAATTCAATACAATTTTAGTATGACGTATTTTGTGACGAGCTGCAAAAACTTTAAATCTATGTTCTTTAAAAATTTTCCTTATGGCTCACTAGCAACTTCTTGCTGATTAGTTCTATAATAAAAATGATTGTTTTCTGTGACGACTGTTTCTTCAATGATATTATTATTATGGTATTGCTCATTTTGATCATGATTGTCATAAGGACTTCGAGAGCCCATTTCAGTAGTACCTTCAATAGCGATAATAAGATGACCATTGTCATTCGTATGAAATTTCTTAACCATTCCATTGCTCCCGTGGAAGGTTGCATACTGATACTCTTCTTGGAGAGTGATACTTCTTGTGACAGGGTCAGGCCGAGATGATTCGACAGCATTGCCGTAATTGGGTAAATACGGTGTGCTCTGATCAGTCGCTGCAACACTGGGAGAAGTCGAGTGTGCCATCACCAATACAGATGGACGAGTTGAGGTAGCTGATTTAGCATTAACATTATTGGTAAAAGTCATACCTGACCGTGGGGCGGTCACAGCAGTGTGGTTAGATTGATACTTGCTGCTATTATAATAGTTATTGTTATTCAAAGATTCCTCCTCGTTTTTAGTGTAAATGTGATAGTGGTAATTGCTCTCTGCAGGAGTAGTTGCAGTGGTAGGGCAACTACTGCTTACCCCATCTCTGTTTTCCCCACCCTCCATTTTATTACTAGAGGCTGACTTTTGTGCACGACGGTCTTCTTCGTAAGACTGCTCCAAGGCTGCCTCCAGCCATCTTCGCTTCAGTTTTGCCGGCTTGTGGTCGTGACTCGCAAGAGAATTCTGGCTGGACCAGTGCGACTGAGAAGACTTCGGCGTGGTCAGGCCTTGCTGCTGTGAACGAATGCAATTACTCTGAGAGCTGATTCGCATCGGCGTCACCTGACACCCATTGTTGGTCAAAGACTGTCCATTGCTTAAAGCTGTGTTAACATTATTAGCATTTGCAATAGGATTGTTGTTGCTACTCATATTCAGATTCTGGTTATTATTATTTGCATTTCCGTTGTTGCTGGAATGCGCCAGGCAGCCTGAGCTGGCATGATTTGCATAATACCGATGATTCGTCTCAGGGTCGACATACACATTCTCATCAGTTGCACCTGGAGAAAGCTGAGAGGTTGTGTGCGTTATCAATGGTTTAGGGGTAGCACTGTTTTTGACTCGATCGGTCGAGGAGATTTCATCCACGGATGGTGATGACGTGATCGCCGCGGTTGGGCGCTTGAGGTTCCTAACACCTAAAGCACCACCCTTCACGTCTCTCTTGCGTTTATTAGCGGGTTGTTCACTTATGTTGTTGCCTTCTCCTTCGTCATCCTCATGATTATCAGTTTTCAATATTTTCCCTGTTGGACGCTTCTTTGAAGGTCGTGGTTTCGGCGTAGCTGGACTCAATACAGCTTTTGATGCTTGTTCCCTATCCTGTCGATATCTACATGAATTTGGAAAAACAAATCCAATTAAATTATGGAAAGGTAACCTACATATTCTGTCATTAAAGTGGGCAGCTTAATATTTTCAAGGACACACGCGTGTCTTTTTATCATAAGTAATCCGATTTTCTTAAGCGCCCTAAAATAGATTCAGAACACCTACTAAATTTCCTATGACGTGTACAAAGAAATGTTCAAGTAAGAAATATAAAAGTTTGTAACGATTAAAAATCAACAACAATGAAATACCTATGAATGGTGGAGATTAAACTGGGTGTTTGCTAAGCATTCGATCAAAATTTAAATACCCTCAGCTTATCCAAATTACATGTGTTGTGAACCTCCACAAAATGGAAGCATGCTTAAACGCTCTACAAGAGCGATAGCGATGGTAAAGGGAACCAGATTTGTAGAGAAAGGTTAGCCATGAATGAAATGTAAACCTGTCAAGCTAATTATTTGATAACGGATAATGGTAGATAAGCCTTGCTTTTTGATAATGATTCTTTATTTCATTTTTCAATTTTTATCACTACGAACGTCATTTTATGCAGTTAGATGTTGTATGCTGTGACTCCACATAATCAAAATTACAGCTGTCAAACCTTTATAGCCTGATATATCTGGTGTCTAATAATTCGGTCACTTTCAATTTTCGCTTCTATTCATAACCAATTTTGCTTATGCCCAATGAATAATTTGATGCCTTCATCGAAAGTTTCCACTGAAAACTTTCCAGATATTTGAGAAAGGAAAAATATATACTAAGAAAAAACATTTAAAATTTTTTTCGACTTACCTTTCTAACCACTGCTTAATTTGTTCTCCTTGAGCACCATCGTTGGCAACAACTGGGCGAAGGACGCAATCGTTGGAGCGCTTCAAAACCGCATCGGGATGATGAGGACAGTGACGATTCGCGTGGGTAAAGCGCACGGTGCATCTGAAGGACAAAATTTTTTAAAAACTTCATTAACATCTTATCACCAACCCTACAGGGTTTTGCAAACACGGTGTTTTCCCGTGTACTCAGACACTCGGTAACATAATCGATTCACTAAAAAAACTTATCTGTCTACATGAACCTGAGCATTTTTAACTCATTCGAGACAAGCGAGTACGAAGATAAAATAAAATAAACTTGAGCAAAGCTACCTGCATTGATTCTTGGAATTCTGCATTGCTCTTTATCAACGAGCGACACCCACTCGATTCAAAATGCGATGGTGAATTTTAATGGAGCTTTATAAGATGCGCTAAATGAATTGGTTTATTGTACATGTTATTATTATTATAACTTTAACGTCATGTCTCATAAAACGGTTATCGTGTTTTGTGGAGTGTCAGTGCTCCTGAAAATTATTATTGTGTAAATGCCTAATGGGGTATTCTAAAATGTCATGATATCGATAATAAAGCTACGCTACAAATTTGAACAACAACGTTATGTTTTTTACGGCGATTTCAACGTTTTTGCACCAATGGTTGCAATTGAAATACATGAAAACCTCAGCTTTGATTGAAGTGGCGTCTAAACACAACCTCACCAAGTAATGAAGAGAGATGAGACAGAAAAGGATAAAGCGGATGTGGAAAGGGTGTTTACCTTATTCAACGCCGATCAAATAATCAAGATGATGAACACTGATGACAAGAATTAATCAAACATGTTTTTATAGAGATTTCAAGTCTGATGTTGACAGATTCGCTCACCTTTCGCTTTAATGCAATGTGTGCAATAAAATTCAAACATGCAATGAGGAAGAACCAACAAGCTAAAACAAAATATTTACTCGGAAGGGCTTATAGAAGGCGACGCATTGCCTCTCTCTATTTGTTCAATGAATGGATGCTTTATTTATGTGACTAATGCATGACAGTTAAGACGTAGAAGTTTAAAAATTTAAAGAAGTGTCAATTAAATTGGGAGAATGAGAGAAATTTAAAAAAAAGAGACTTACCCTGGATGCGAGCAGACAAATGGCTTCTCTCCTGCATGGAGCCTTTGGTGTGTCTTCAACTGCCCACTTTGGGTAAACGCCCGTCCACAGTCGGGGAAATCGCAGACATACGGCTTTTCACCGGTATGTGTGCGGAGGTGAGCCTGGAGACTCTTCTCTCTTGGAAATACCCGACCGCAGTAATTGCATTTGATGGAACTCGGAGAAGAAGTCCCTTGCATGATTAAAGACATGACAACATCGGACCTTGGCCGACCTCGTCGTTTCTCCCCTTCGGAATCTGGACTTTGGGGTCCACTGGAACATCTTGGGCTGCCTGCTGTTGAATCCATGGCGTCTTCAAGCCAATCGTCGTTTGACTGATGTCTTTTTCGGTTGTTGTTGTAGGAGCTGGTCTCACTGATGCTACTGCTTCGGCTGCTGCTTCTATTTTCTGGAATTGATGAAGTATCGCTGTTGACTCGTACTCTGACGGATGTAAACTGATTGACAGTTTTGCTAGTTTGTTTAGAGGAAATGTTTGCTTGCTCCTGCTCAAGACGACGCCGTTGATGAGAACGGTGATGTTGCGGAGTGGAGTGATTAGTGGCGGATTGCTTATTAACCATAGCCGTAATGTTGTAATCAGGTTCGGAGTCGGAGCAAGAATCGCCTGTTACTGCTGTGCCATGATTTGTTGCGGAGTCCGCAGCTGCTGTAATACTAGTCATCTTTATTACCGTGTATCGCACTTGTATCCTAGAGCTTCAACTCGACTACTTTGGCGTTTGCTGGAAGCTTTCGATGCTGGATTTATCTGTGAAATATTAAATATGGGATGTGTGTAGTTATCGTCACAACATTAAAAAATAATAAATCTGTAATTTCACCACGAAACTGGTGAAATTTATTATGGGGGTGAATGGAGCTTCGACGAGAATGCGTCCAGTTTCCACGCAAAGTGGACAGTAAATGTCATTGCAAATTAGGAAACAACCAAACCCTGCTTCCAATTCTGATGATGAGGATAAGAGAGACATGTGTTATTTTATTTATTGTTATCTCCAATACCTAAATGTATTTATTTTTTCCCAACTACCAATGCCTCATGTGTTGATGTTGGTCTGAAAATATTAACATAAACGTTTTATGCTTGAATAAAAAGTGACTTTCTTTGCTTGGTTAAATGCTGATCCAGCATTTTATCACATGTAGTGGAGTGGTCGATCAAACATGATTGTTTCCAATGAAAATAAAATTATTAATTCCTTCTCTCTAATGTACCACTGTGCATATTTTCATGATGTTAGGTTAAAAGTGTTTCCCAGCTTGACATTTATCTTAACTTTATTAGTAAATGGAGAATTAAATTTAGACGCATAGCCTACATTGCATTTAGTTGAATGTTTCATTTTTTTCTCCTTCGAGCTAATCCACCCTCTTTCTTTCTCCTTTTTACTGTTATTAGTCATTCAGCATCATAATGTTGATGCTTCGGTTTGGAAGCTGAACAGCGTGTTAGCTACTTAAACAAAGCACGACTTTCTTAATGAACATTAGCTTCCTCCTCTTCTACTTAAGGATTATTGTCTTGGGCAGTGATCTTGTGGCTCAAGAGAATGAGAAATATATCAGAAAATACAATTTAAGGCGAGTACTTTAAGATGGCAATGACGGACCCAATTAAAACGGACGTCAATCCTAACATCGGCTTGTTGACCAAATTCCATGTGTCTATCGGATTTCACATCCCTCTTCATGTCTACCAGTAAGTAGCAAATGAACAGAAAATATTTTCTCCAACAAATATTTTTTAGATAAAATGTGGAGTTGTGAAACCAAATTCTATGTGATGTATGCTGAAGACGTTCGGGATATCTCCCAAGTTATCACCATCAGGACACATGCACTTGGCTGAGATGAAAAATATTAAAATTTACATAGTACCATGCTTTACCATTTGCAAATTGAACACTTTGTTCGTCATTCGTGAATTTGTCATTATGTGCATATCAATTTGGAAAAATGACTATCTTTTTAAGTATTAAACTGGAAGGGAAGAGTTTCAACTAAATGAAGTTGTTGCTCCTTTAAACGCCAAATATGGCACATTCCAGGCACAAGCCCTTTCTAAAGATAACAGAGTCATTTGCGTTTGAAAAGTCTTCGTTGGCATAGATAATCATTACATGAACAATTAGCATTTAAATATTCCCATTATGGAATTGCATTTCAGCTACGTTTTAAAATCGTTAGATTGTGGCTACATACGTTGCTGTTGTGTTACATACAAATGTGAAACTTAACGATCGCAATAAATTTGAGGCGGGCAATAAAAATGATGTCATATCCATTAGTTTGAATAGAAGCAGTTGAAAGAGCACAGAGCAGTGTAATAGTAGCTGTCAATGAATTGGAACATCAAAATATATTTTTCTGGATTGTTATTATTATTATTACTGAGAAAAGATGCCAAATTAAACTACGCCAGAAAACATTTTGTGTCAAAAGGGTGGTCCAGTAAAGAGTCATGCCTTCGCTCTGTTCCAATGCAAATTGATTTCAGATACACACCAAAATTAGCATAAGTTTAATCATTCTATGAAGAACAACAAGGAGTTTTGAAAAGTCATAAAAACGAAACGTTCGTGCTTATCTGTAACATTTTTGCAGTAAGATTAAGAAAAAGACGCGTCTTCTGGATATTCATGCTAATGACATATTCTTCTTCAGGCACATCATAAAACTAAAATACACCAAAATTCAGTGTTCACACATAATTTTACTCAAATTCACATGTACCCCAAATAAAAATCTACGTGGCGAGTTTTACGGCGACGACTCTCATAACTTTATTCACTTTATTTGCAAAAAGTGCGAAGAAACACAAAAGTTTCTCAAATAGTAGCGTTTGCGCTAAAAATGTCTTCCATAAAACTGTCCAAGGGCAAATCTTGAAAGACGTTAAAGTATGGCCATAATGTAATAATAGTAATCAAGCAAAGTATGCACTTGCTCAGGAAAGTGGACATAGGCATGTAATTGAGATTCAGTGAGCGAGTGCTATACTTTGCCTTCTTAGCTTGTCCGCTTTCTGCTGCTGCAGAGAATATTTCGCTAGGCACAGGTACACACAATCGTCTATGACAAATTATGTCCTTAAGTGGAAAAAAATAGATTTTTTGCAACAGTGCAACGTCTTAAGAATGAAAGAAGCGTGGAAATAAAGCAAGAGTAAAAAATGTGGAATGGAGAGTCTGGACTGGAAAGAATATCTAGATAACAATCTACAAGAAAAATAAGTACATAAAGTGTCTTGTCTGTCTTCTTTTGTACCATAAAGTAGAATGAAACTCTGAGATTTGATCATACCATGCCAATATACCTTCCAGCGATAATTACCAAACAAAGTAAGAAAGAGATTGCGGAGTACGAATCGCCCCAAAGTTACCAGTTAGAATTAAGCTTTAGTTTGGACTTTCGGAATGCTTCCAGTCTCAGCCTACTGCAAAGTATACGGTATACTGTTGTCATCTCATGAACTTGATTCACAACACGAGCCTCTTGTGTGTTTGGGACTGCAAAAAGCAGTGTGGTTGAAAAAATGATAATATAATATGGTGGTTACTCTGATGTTGCATGCAGATATGCGTCTTCAAATTGTTGGTCTTTTTTGCTGGTCCTTCTTCGCCGTGGCAAAAGAAAGAAAGAGAAGGCGCGCAAGCGTTGTTAGTTGTAAAGAGCTGTTCACATCTCTCCAAGTTTTACTTTTCTACACACATACGTCTTCTAACCTAGACTGGGGGATGCCGGGTGCATTCTGTTCAGAGTTTCTCAATCAACCCTCTTCTAGAATGAATCTAGTTTTTGCGTCCATCTTTCTCTCTCTAAGCAGGTAGTTACAAACGGTCCTCTTTCGAGAAGCGCGAGACTTTTCACAATGCATGTGGTGCGGGAGAACAGTGTTTTCTTTCAATCGGCCTAAGAAGTGAGTGAGTGAGGGTAATACCGAATCATCATCGTAACTTGGATGTAATAATGTGAAGGGTTGCAACTTGCAACAGGTATGGAATCGTATAAAGTGGTTTTTTCCTCAGACAGCCTTGGAAACAAATACACCAGTACTTAGATTGCATACCATCAAAAATATCTCCCTAGTCATGAACCTCACCAGTAAAATTCATATTATTTTATCAAAAAATTTAACGAACCGCACAAGATTTTTCTCTTTGTGTAAGATTTAGTGTCGTATTAATTATGCATGTTAAAATGACAAACGTGGAGAGATAAGGAGCAGCATACAGCAACAACATCCTTAAATGGACTTCCCTTCTAGATATTTCAGCAGAAAAGCCCAAGTTCATGTAAAGGGCAAATTGCTTGGTCCGTTATGTAAACCCACCTTTTTACGTTCTCTGGGCTCTTTACTTTCCTACAAAGTAAACGTGAAGACATGATAGATATGCATTGCATTTTCCCTAGAAAAGGACAACTGTCACCCTCATCGCATATCACTCATTCATATCACGTCCATACCTAAATTCATGAATCCATCCACATTCACCTCACTTACTACACACTTTCATTACTGTAGAGTGGATAAATATAGAATGGCGGGTTAAATGTCTCATGCAGAGCGCACATTACAACGACAAACACAAAACTTGCACTTTCACAGACACACACACACTTCATTGATTAAGTACATAAAAATGGTATGTACATAAATCAGACTGCGCGAGAGACTTTAACTTTGCATAACACTTAATTGTTTCTGTGAACTCTCACTGCCGCTCTTATCAATATCAACAGCCTCTTTGTTGTTATCAGTTAAACCTTAATATTTGATCATGGATGCAAGCCAGCTTCCTTGAAGCCTTATTTGATGACAGCTTGGTGGTTGGTACAAAGTACGAAAAATTATGATTTCTTTAAAACTTTTTCTGCAGTCTGAGATATTGAACAGGGACCCGATTTTAATTGCTTTCTTTCTTCATAGCGCAGAAACTATCGCTTTTTATGATCACTGCGCCTCTTTTTAAATACCAAATGATGACCACACAGTTGCTCTGCGCTCTGATGAATTGAGGACTCAATGAATGGAACTTTGTTTGAATGGGAAAATGTTATGAGTTTAATGACAGGGAAATGCTACTTTTAAAAACCATTATCTGTCATATTCAAAGATAACAATTAAAAAGAACTGGAGCTACGAAACTATCAGCGGACTTAAGATGACAGTTTGAAGATTATGTATGAAGTATGAACATTTGTACATGGATAATTCTGTACTTTTCTCTCTCCGGACTTTAAACGGTCTTTTAAGCTAATAATAGTTTTTTTAATTGTTTGACTTACCACTGTTCCCATTGACGGATTCGGTCCGTAACCTTCCTCCGATCAATAAGCTCCTCTTGATCTTTTGATTGTCAATTGTCAGACTTAAATGATGTTTTTCTCTTTGAACTTAAGAACTCGATTTTCACCAAACTTAAAATATTTGCTTTTACTTGTCACTTTGTTGTACTATGTATATTTAAAAATACCGTGTTGTACTTAAAAATAATAAGCGTAATAATATTTCTTTGTGAACAAGTTAAACTGAAAAGAATCGCATAATGCAAAAACCGAAGTGGCATAAATCTGTTTTTCTTTACATCTTTAAAGAGAGAGCTTGTGCCTGCCTGATCACTTATTTTTTGAACGGAGGAAGAGGTACGGCGGAGAATGAATGTAAACCCGTTGGACGGTGGAAAACAAGTGTGCCTTCAAAACTTTTGCTCCGTCCAGCATGCAGATAACATTCGTTCTTCAACATCATCATCATCTCATTCACATCCTTAGTATCACTGCTGCTGTGGTAGTTGGGAAAACCGTCTTTTGCTTCTTTCATTTCATGCAAGAATCGTTGTCGTCATACGTTAAGTAAGACAGAGCCTTTTTCTCTTCTCCGCAACTTAACATCACATAATAATAATACAAAGCTCATTTTTTCTCCCTTTCTGTTCATAGGTATCTTTCTCATTCTTGAAAACTTTAACGAACACTCCTTGTGCATGTGTGTTCGCCGTTTGCTTCTCTCAACCAACAGAAGAGGTATTATTAAACTGATTCCTTCTTTTAATAAAAACGACATGGATAACGTACTGTTGCATTTAACAAAACATACGGTGAGTTGGATTCAATGCGAAGCCGCTGCTGTGGATAAATGATAAGCTAAAAGCTCTCTACCTTTGAATGGATTAAATAATGGGCCTCCGACCACTTCACAAGTAACGTCTTGCAATGAAATTTTATTAAACGGACACATTCTGCGCTTGCTCTTTATCATATCATCGTTGAGATGTACATCTGGAAAAAAATGTACTTCGTCAAGTAAACTATTTTATGCGCAAAGATATGTGTAGTTACGCTGAGCATATGTACGAATCTATGGATTTTTTATTCGTGAGAATGAAACATTGTTTAAAGTTGCATGGTTGAATGATTAAAAGGAGGGAATTCATGGGACCCAGTGCTAGAGTTGTGTGCATATCCAATATGCAACTAAAACAAAGAAAATCGCATGAGCCCATAATACCACACACAGACTTCTTCGAAGATCACCACACATTTAATCGAGGCGGCTGCAAAAAACGAGTATGGAAAAATAGGGATGTTGGTCATAAGATAACATTAATTATTTTTTTGTGACAATGTCTTGCACAGTGCTGACTGGGTAATTAAAATCATATTACTTAGAAAGCATGAATATTTGCAAAGACACGATGCATGAAGATGTCATTAAATGAACATGTTTACTATGGTAGGTTAGTGTCCTATGTGTAAGCAGAGCACTTGACAAATTAATGAATCAAACAACTTTTAAGCAGCTAAAAATATTTGTTGAATGGTGGTTAACTTCGCATTGAGCGAAATTGTGTAGCAAAAAATAAATTATGGCACTGCACTCCGCAAAAGAATTGATATGCAAAAAGCTATTCGCTGTGGAGTTTTAAAGGTTATAAATACAAAGCAAAAGTTAATACATTAAATTGCCATTATCTCGTATCTTTTGGACAAAATGAATGGGTGTCCAGTGGAGGGCAAAGATAGTGAGAGTGAGAGCGCAATAAATAAAAATATGACTCTGTAGACTAAAACTGGAAGTCGATAACTCTTTGAATGCAACAGTCCAGCCAGCGTGTGTCACATGAACACTAAACTCCTGAATTTGCATAATATTGAGGTTGTTTATGATGACGACTCATATCAGCAGCCACTCAGTTATACAATCGAAAAATAAAACGGACTCTGAAGTTTCCTCTCGAGCTAATGTCTTTTTGATAACCACTTAACATTTGATTATATAATATAAAACGGACTCTATAGCTATTAATACCTATATAGACTCTAAAACACGTTAGTCAACTCTTTCTGTATGCAAGTCTGCCATTTTTTTCATTGGAGATACTGGAAATATCTACAAACATGCAAATTTAATGAACGATTCATTTATTTGTCAGCACGAACAATATAATTTTTATGATGGATATGACAATAAAAGTGACATTAAAAATCACGAATTTTACATTCATCTTTAACATGGTTGAAATTCAACTTTAATTAAATCCCTTTAAAGGCCACGATCACAAAAAGGCTCCATTTAAAAAGGTTTAAATCTAATGTGCCACAGTGAGGGTCTGAGAATTGCCACAATGGACTCATTTATTTTGGCCCAAGTTTTATGCAGGTTTCAGAAGAAAGATGCTGTTGTGTTTCATAGAATTGCTAGTGGCCAGTCGGAATCCAGACCAGTCTGAGTCCCGCTCATTTTATCGATGGACCTTCTGCCATCACTTATCGGAATCCTGTTTTTTCTTCATTTTTTTAAACTCTCCACTGTTCTTTGTAAAACAATCCCTCGCCAATTTGCTTCATTTAAATCTTTCTGGAAAAATAAAAAACCTTGCTGAACACATGCCATGGCCAGACGAAGCAGCAAAGGATCTCTTGGGAATATGTTTAAAGTAAAACTGTATTAATCAAAAAAGTAAAAAGGATCATGTTTCCAGGAATCATTTCTGTGGCAATAATGTTGCATTATCGTCAAGATAAACAAAAGCTGTTCCTTCCATCTCATCGAAATGAAATTACCACTCAGCTTCTGCCACTCTAGTGGTCTACCTTGGACCGAAGAAATGCATGGATCACGGATAAAATTAACCCAGAGAGGCGATAGCAATAGAAACTTCAGAAAGTCAAAGAGCATAGCGTGTACGACTTCACTAATCATGTGTTCAACTTTTCGAACCGCTCAAACAGCCTTTGTTGCAGAAAAAGATGAGCTGAAATGGGACGCAGTGAAGGTCTTATTTTTTGTTGTCTCATAAAAACTCAACAAAGAACGGTGCTGTCTGTCTAGCTTACTTTCCGGCCGCGACCACTAATAAACGTACACAATTTCTGTTCGCACTTTTTGCTCTGCTTGCGACATCCTCTCTTCTAATTATCTTAGATGGAGAATAATAATATGAGCATTGAGCATAATAATAATAATACGTTGCTACCTATCGACCAGTGATATGCACAAGTTGTTCTTTTTATATCAACATTACCAGAAAAAAGCACATGCTATAATGTTGCGGATTACTTTTTGTCTTTACGACACGACATGTATATGTGTGCACTGATGTACCTAGTTGACCACAAAAGCAAAACAATTTTGCAGTTTGCCATATGGCAGGCTCCGGAGAAAAAGAAAAGCAAACCTTTTATTAGAGTTTCAGTTCAGCACAAAAAGTGCATCTTTTTCCCACTTCATTACGTGACTTTAGGATTTTCATTTGACTTTATCTATCTTGCGAAGAAGTGAGCAGATGTAAATATAATAAAGCTCTATTAATCTGACAGGCTGGAAGTTACTTTCAAGGTAACACCGTTGTCGTGCTTTTGCATCTGTGACTCGTTTCTGGGGTAATTTGAAAATATTTCCCAACAAAAATTGTTTTTCTCCATGAATACCGACGATAATGAGTAATTATTGTTAACTTCAAACATTACTGCGTATCAGTAGTGAATATTTGTCGGATTTCATCTTAAATCCGACATGAGACATTTGTGGTTTTACCATATAGTCCAATAGTGTAACAGTTTTGCATAAACCTTATTTGTAGCTTTTTCTTCCAATCGGCATATTATTCAGATTAAAGTTTCCCTTCTCACGCAGTAACAGAATGTGATGTATTTACTTCTTGGAAGACGTTTGGGTGTCTAGAAAAATGGAACTACTCATCTTTTATTGTCACATATTGCGTATCTTCGTTTAGTAAAATCCATCAAGCAAACAACTGAAGTGGTGCAAAAACTTGTCTGCGCATGCGATTTTTTTGCTTAAATGAGTTAAGCTTAGGGTACAAATAACTACTTAAACAGAATATGCAGCCTTTTATATGCTCGTAAAATCATTTCTGGAGGATGCACGATGGCAAAAATGCCAACGGTATTTTTTTAATTAAGGAGAATACGTTTCTTTGCTTATTTAATGCTACATGCATTAAATGTAAGCCTTTTTTATTGCCAGAGGTATAAAAAATAATTGCCTCATGAAATGTGCTAATCCACTGAACATCTACAGCTCATCTACAGCTTTAGCATCATCACTACCCAAATCTGAATATAATTCAATGTTGGGATCGTTTCTCGAAACACCATGTGCATTTTCTATGGTGACCGTATGTGTTGTGGGACGGTTCTTTAACAGGAAGTAAACAAGGTACAAACTTGATGGAACTTGAATTATGAAAATGGTCAGTTGGCTTTTTTAGCATTGAAGATTTTCTCACGACACACTTTCCTTCGCACAAAGATGCTTCAAGTTTTATGTGAGTCGAGTGGACAACTCAACCGTTCTTTTGTAAGTGATATGGCGCAAGAAGAAATTGCGCTTTATCTTTTTAATGTTTCTTCACTTGACTGTGTTTGCTACCATTTTAAAGGAAAGGGCTAGATTGGCAGATGGTTGTAAAAGTATGGACTTTGCCCATTTTTAGAGAGATTTTTTTTTTGTGTTGCAAACTCGTAAAACTCTTTGTTTACGATCAAATGAAGTGTGCGTCCTTACCCACTTCAAAAATAATAGGTTTAACGGCTGAACATCAGTCACCATGCAAAACCTTCACATTTGCCACGCACCACCTAATTGTCTGAAGATGAGAGATGAGTCAAACTAAAACTATATAGTCATTACAGGTACGAGGTCGAAGAAAAGTTTTATTACACTGTTTTGAAATAGTGAGAGTTTATTGTTGGAGAAAATCGTTAAAATGGCCAATCTCGACTTATTAGGTGAAGATTACTAATTGGAATAATTATTAGTTTTATGCCATGTTTAAATGATTACGCTATTACAAACGTGATTATTTGCAGATGGTGAAATGAAATGATTACATTTTATGTGCTTTCAGCAATCAGCATTCAGGGTTGGAAGACGTAAATAGCAAATCTGTTATTACATAATCAATCTACAATAACTATCATCTACAGTGCAAACAACATGTTAAAATCCAATCTGAATTAAACTAACATTAAAATCTTGATGATCTTTATTCAATTATCTTTGTACATAAATAGACAATAAATTTCTTCTATAATTCATCCAATGGTTGGAATGGTTGATGTGCTAAGGTAAAGCAAAAGAGGAGCAGCACCATCTAGAATAAATTGGGATAAGAAAGTTAGCATGAAGTCTCCTTTCTTTGGGTTGTTTACCCACGGCGCACGTCATCATCGTCGCTCAAGGATAGTGCCAAAAGCGTTCTTTGTTTGGCTGCACCGAACCGCACAACACTTGAATAGTCAACTAGATTAATTACACGCAGGTTTGCGATGCCACGAGCCCACCACAGATATTGCATCACTTGCAGAGGCGTTGCATTCATGCTGTAATCAACAATGAATGTTTCCAGTTAAGTGAGTTTGATACATGTGAAGTATCAGAATCAGAATCTCAATCATACCGATTTGGTTCAATTCAACAATTTAATAGCAGCAGCGTAAAAATTGTTCTCTGCTGCAACTTCACTGGGCAATCATTACTTGTTGTTGTACCTGACTGACAATCAAGGAAACAAAATGCAAGGAGCGATCAGAGCAAACATTTTTATTTATTTATTAATACTCAGTATGAAAACTAAAACCGAAAGTGGACTGGTTGCGTTGTATGATTTCAAGTTCTGCAGGTCGGCACTGCTCCAAGTCAGGTTTCGAAGATTTTCTTGTTTTCTATTATTACTTCCAAAATGATGAACAAATCATACTTGATCGGTCGCACAAATCATAACTTAAATCTTGGTTTAGGCCATTGCCATACTAAAAGTTCAGTGCATTTTAACGAATCAAAGAAAAGGCTAACTTGAACTTTGAACAATATTATCTTCTCAAATTTGTGCATTGTATAACAAGAGACCGTTCACTAATTTAACACTTTGTTTGTAACAGCAAACACCAATTTATTCATCATGAAAATGTTGATTATCTATAACGGGCATCACTCCACCAGTTGGAAATCCCACAGATTCACAGAAACTATTAAAGTTATTTATTTGCCAAAATTTCTGTTTATTGTTATCTTTCTCTATTACTACACCGCTATCTATTCATGACGGTTCATCACCAGTCGTCATATCCGCAATCAACAAAAATTATTAATCGCTTTTTGATACCGTTACTACTCATAACGAGACTTTTTGGAGAGTTGCGGATAATTACCAGCAACCAAAATGCAGCAGGACAAATCGCAGTCTCTCTGATGGCATAGAACAATTCGCGGCAGAGGATACCGGCAGCAGCCAATACAATTTTTTATGTTTGTCTTTACAACAGTAACTGTTGAACAGTTGCAGTTTCACTCAACTATAATTTATTCGGTCAATTATAAAATCTTATGTAATCAATCTTAGCCAATTCAGCCTTAATAATAGAAGTAAAAAATGTTTAATGGACCTATATTTATGATGAACAAGTATGAACAAATCTAGTGTGAACTGTGAGAGCCCGTTTAAGGAAAAACGTTCATTTCATATTGACATGTCAAAATTAACAGGAAAAATACCTCACGTACTCAAACAATATACATTAAAACGATAGTCTCAAGCCACCACGTAGAAGTCACCAAACTGTCACTTTCAATTTAACAATTTAACCTTTCACATTAAAAAAATTACTTTGCTGCTATCTTGTTTGTCCAACAAATAACGGGAGTGGCAAATAATATTGCTTATTATCGAAGCTTCTATCAAACAAACAAAGTAAAAGTACCCGTTCTTTTGGCAAAGTATGTATTTAAATTACTGGCAGAGTGGTTTGGAAAACGCTCTAATTTCACCATGTAGCACACATATACCATTTGTTGGTCTGAAAGGCAAAGTTTTAGATCAAAGATGGTTGTATATGTAACTTTTCCTTTCCGATCGAAAATGGCACGTGTGCTTCATGGTGAAATTTGATTGCGAAAATACTAAGTGAAAATCGGACATTTTTGGTTTACAAGTTCGCCAAGGCTCTTTTCAAAACAAAAAGACAAATTAAACACACAGCGTTGACAGTTACTTATACCATTTTGGTCGAGAGAGGCGCAACAATTTTGGAGTGGTGAAAACAAAGGGAGCGGCGCCGTGAACATTTATATTTTACTTCATTTACAACGACAGATTCAATGGGGGTAAAAAATTTATACTGAAAGTTTATTATTGAGAAAATGTCTATTATTATTATTTATGTCTGAATTGGCTAAGATTGATTACATAAGATTTTATATCTGACTGAATAAATTATATAGTTGACTAAAATAGCAACTCATTTATAGCCAAAACAAACATTTATTAAAACTCGGGTGGCATTTTGTTGCCGGTAATAATCCGACTTCCATTTTTGGACACTTTATATTTTCTACAATATAATCATTAAGTTGACAAAATTAAATTTGGTGTATAAAAAATAATTCTTTGAGAGGTGTCAATTGGGCTATGTCAAAGGCCCAATATCTGCACGATTTTTAGCTGCAACATTTTTGGAAAAGACAAATCGTGAGATCGTGACTCGACAAGTGAGCAAGTACTGCTGGTGCTAGTGATGAATGCTAGATTATGATTAACAAAGTTATTAAAAGATTGAGCTGTTTGTCTGCTTAAAGTGTCATTGTCATTTAATCAGCGGCGTCAGCCATTTCGCGCCTGGCGTAACCCTATCACCATCAATACTGTTTGCTACTTAATAGATTACTCACCTACTTCATCCTTTTTAATAAAACAAATTCTGGCACCACAAGATAAACGTCTGTAATCTGTAAAAATGTGCTATATACTACTCCTGCATTTCAACTTATCTGCCATCTTGTAAAAGTGCAATTCAGCAAAATAATAGGAACGCGTACAGATACACATGTACACATACGATGACGTAGAAATGCATACGGTCAAACTTCTAAACAGAAAGTTGGGATACGAAGTGAGAAGTTTCATGAACTTTTCCACATTATCCCCCCTTTATGATGACTTATCAGTTTGTTTATATTATTTATGATTTGTTTGTAATTTGAGAACTTGCTGCGTTTTCTTTTCTGTTTGCTCTCTCCTGGAGTAAAATAGATAAGTTGGAGGTAAAACTTTAGAACCTAGGGAAACCTGATACGAAGAATGCAAAGGTCATTTCATGAAGGAAGGTCTAGGTTACGCGTCCATGTGGATCGCCATTTCCATTGCAATGTGCTGGGTGAGTGAAGTAATCTAATAATGTCGATTTATGACTTTTTAAGCTCCTGATTTTTTTACTCCAATTCCTTGACTAATAAAACGATTTTTTTCTTCTAGACACTTAATATTTATCCTCATTTCAATCTAGTTGACAGAAACTTTTCGCTTCACTTGCACTTTTACTTTCAGCCATTCATAGTTTTATTTGACTTGACTCATCTTCATATAGGTAACTCGGACATTTTTCACAGTGACTGCTTGCGTTTAGGAATGATAACAAAATGTCAAAGGGTTTCGTTCGTCGCGGGGTGCCTATAAGTTGACCAGACTTTCTATTTAAGACGATTCCTATTTATAGACAGAACCCCTACCGAAGGTTTGTCATAAAGCGTGTAAAAAGCATCCTAAAAAGTAAGAATGTGAATGTGAAACAAATTCAGCTGCAGTACAACAAACACACTCAGCAAAGGAACTAAAAATACCTATAATGGGCAAATTGAGACGATACTTAAAATCCAAAGCTGATAAATACGGAGGTCACTGGGCCACGACCCACCCACACAAGAAATAAATCAGATTTAAAGGGACAAGTGTTTGTGACGTGGGTTCGATTGGGGTCTCCTTCAGTTCATCCGCTCGGATTGGTATTGGTTTTCGCTCAACGTGTTTGTCTAATATTGCGTCTGAAAGAGCACCATCATGAAGAAAATTTTGACACATGACATTAATATGACGCTGTTGTACAAAAAATGCTTTATCAGTAGTTGTTTGGCCATTTTGTCGCTGTTCTCTAAACTCTCCATAATGCAAAATGCTTGTTTTCAAGGATGGAAGTTGATATTGATACTTGAAGTTTTGCAACAGCTCTCATGCCATCTAACCCCGTCTCAATTTAATCGCCACCAATCATCACTCAACCATCGCCATCCATTTCCACCTCCGCTACTTTTACCTTAAAAAAGTGAAGAATCTGCTACTCTTTCGCGAACTCGTTACTTGTTTTTCTTATTTTTTCAATTGCTTGTTAAGGCATCATAAAAATCACCATTACATCGTTATATAGATGTACATGTCACTTTAGAACGACATGTTCAAAAAGCTCGAAATTCAGTTATCTCACTCCAAAGAGTTCAAGAGTTCTTTCAGTTCAATGGTTCACGTTTTTGTAGAAAGCTCTCCACCGACCGATGATGCCGAATGCATACCCGGAAAATGTGCATGAAACGAAGAATTGCACGGGACCAAAAATAGCGAAATAGCATTGAAGTATGACCCTTCATCGCATATATGCCGAACTCATGATCTAGTGGATGTGACAAAAAAACAAGCGGGTTTATTGATGTCAACTCTTCAGATCTTCCTGCTTCGAGATTTCACTTCATCTTGCTCTTACTTCTTTATTACAGGAAAAGAAACTCGCCTTAGATGAGAAAATTAAAAATAACGCATTAAATTTGTCTCTGATGATGGGCGTGAGTGGTAGAAAATCTGCGTGTAGTATTTCATACAAAAACACCGATTCGCCATTTCATGATATGTATCAATACTAAATACAGCACAGAGCATCATTAAATGTTCACCCAAACAAGTGCTTATAGAGCTTAGCTTATAAATAATTGCAATTTGCAAATGTGAATTGGTTGGATTGGATCGTTCATTACTCGCAAGTGATTCATCCAAGGAAACCTTGTCATTGTCACACGTCACACACTCGCAAAAATACATAAATATCTTTGCACATTTGAGTGAGTCTCATGAAAAAGCTTTTATATTTCTGCTTTGTGTGCATGCATAACTCATAAAAGCAGAGAGTCAGCATTTTGAATGCACTGTAGTAAAAGAAGCATGACATGCACAATTTTCGCTCACATTCCTCTCACCTTTTTGGATATTATGCGGTAAATGGATGGCATCGCTCTCACATCTCCAACAAAACAACAAACAAACTCGTCTTTGTAAACTAGCAGATCGCCGTCGTGCCTTTTGCCTTGCCTTCTGAATTTTTGGGCGAACAAAAAAAATGAAGCATGGATGTGAGCGTAGGGAAGCTAAATGATGCGAACAGCGTGGTTCTACCCTCCGTCTTGTTTGTCGATGGAAGAGATCGTGGCTCTGGCCGATGCGATGCGATGTGCGTAACTTTTTTCAGCCTATTATGCTACAACTTCAACTTTACTACCACACCACTCTTACTACCAACTACTACGCTACAGCTCTTGTAATCTTTATTGCTGCATAATAAATGCATGTTGGTGGTATTTGAGTTTTAATGTGGTGCGGTGGTGGAAAAATAAATAACATTCAGAAACTAACATCAACATCAAAGCCCAAAATCAAGCAATGGACAAGAAAGACAAACTCCTGCAATGCTACAGACATAACACATCAAAGATGCAAGCTCAGCACAAAGTTATGCAACAAACAAAGAGTGCGTTGCGTTCAACTTTATAAGTGCGGGCCACTTTGCACAGCTATGCATTGTATTACTTTACTGCGAATAGTAATTAGAGTTTATATAGTATGTAAGTTGAAATAAGATAGAAATGGAAAATACATTTCTTGTGAGATCATGCAATGCCAATGCCGATATTACGCGAAGTGAAACTCAACTAACTGGCGCATGGCGTACCGTACATAGAATCACTAAAACTGTTGTATAGTGGTAACTATGACGACAAACGCGTAACGTATTTATGACAACGTGTAGTCAATTCATTTTTAGTATTACGTGGATTTAGAAGGATTATGCGAATTAATTATTTAATCTCGAAACTAACCATGTTTATGCCGAAACCGAATATAAATATATATGTAATTTGATGCGAAAGATAATACGATGCAAACACGTCATATTAAATTCCAAACGCACAACTGGAATTGCTATATACACTATACACTATATGTCAACTAAAAGGGTATATAATAAATGCTATTCTATGTATGGTCAAAATAAATAAATAAATGCGTAACATGATTTAATTTGATTATTAGTTGATTTTTATGAATTAGATTTTTTCGCATTTTACAAATCCAATTTTTGCTAATGGTTACCGTAGCAACGTAAGATTTGAGCATTTAATGACTTGACTTGATTTAATTCAATTTGATTTCTCATCAACTACAAATGGGTGTGTTTTTGTAGCTTCCCATACAATGGATTATCGTATCATTAATTAATCATACTATATTCCACGCGTCAAATTGATGGTTGTTTTCGGCAGACATACTCTAATCTCTACCCTAACATCTAACATCTAAGCGAAGCGCGCAGCACTGGCGCCGAGGTTGTCAAGTAGAGTGAGGGTGTCCCCTTCTCTTTATGGGAATGGTATGGCTCGCTCGTCACCTCTTCGTCTCGTCTCCGTTTTGTGCATCACTCAATCGACTCAAACTAAAAGTAGTTCCTCCACTCCACTCCATGCATGCCTTTTCGTTCCTCGGCTTGTTTTCAATGAGAAGAAGCATGAGGAATGAAAATGACGGAATTGGGCTCTAAATGCACGCTGCTGCTGCTTATCCTTGCCGTGGTGTCGCACCACCTTAGCAATTTAACTCTAAAAGCACAAGGAGAAGTAAAAAATCGTGCGCTACCACACTGCTGCCCTAGTGTGGTGAGAGGAAAACGAGCTTTTAGTTTGTGTAGTAGTAGTTTGATCTCCCTTGCTGCTTTCATGCTCTCCATGCACTCACTCCATCCATCCATGCACACGATACACCTCTTTTCCTATTTTCTGCGCTGAGGCCATTAGTTTTCTCACGCAGATCGTGGCTTACACATTACTCTGTGCTTCAATGTTCTGCTCAAACTTCTTTTAAAAATTTCTCAACCTTTTTAGTTTTTCCTTGCTGCCAACAGGTAAATTTAATTTCAGAATTTAAATATGCAATTAAAATTTGGAGTCGATTCAACTCTGGGCTTGCGCAGCCACCCGCGCAAATTTGTCAATTCGCTAATTGGTGATTTGTGAGATTCTACGTCTTACTTTAGCCCATCGTTTCTTCTTTTGTCTGCAATGCATTTTTTTTGTGGTGGTGGAGAGTGGTAATTGTTTCTCTAATTGTGCCGTGTGTTATTTTTGATTTCGCAGTTTTCAAGTTGGTAGGGAGAGCGTGATGGAGAACTCATATGGTATAGGTATTACCAACCGGTACTCCTGTTTCCTCTACAGTGACGACGACACCGAGGAAATCAGACCCCAGGAGGAAGAGAAGGAAAAGAAAAAGAAGGGTAAAAGTACAGAGAAAGAAAATCGCACTAAGGAAGCAGCAGCAGCGGAGCAAACTGCTCCTACGCAGAGTATGAAACTAGTTTCCACTCAAATCATCAATTCATTCTTGTTTTTATTTTTGTGCATTTATTTTTCATTCACGTTTTCTGTGTTGTATCATTTTCCCCCAAGCGTATTAACTTTGTAGAACTACTTGACCTTTTCTCAGTTTTGTAAAATATTCAGTAACACGCTCTCAGCTCTCCTTAGTAGAGTAATTGAAAACCACTTTGTCAATTTTGCTTGCATGACGTTCACCATATATGCAATTCATGCAGCCTTTTATTCTTTTCCATTAGAAATTTAGCATTTAGCAAACTTTATTTCTTTGTGTTGCTACTGGTTTCATACAATTCTGTTTCATTTATTTTATTTCTGTGAGCTGCTGTTTTTTTTGTATACACTTAATTTTGAGTGCAGTTGTTAATATTTAATATTGAAAATCACGCGAAACAGAAACAGGGTCCACAAATGTTCCAAGGAAAGGAATTCGTGATTCGAATCAAAAGGGAACGGATGCTGTGAAATCTGCAACCCGTGCTAACAATCTTGGAACTGATTCTGGCAGCAAACCCATTCGCGGCCCAAGGAACGATAAGGAACGCAGTGGTGTTAAGTTTCCTTCGGACGAGGACCGTGAAGAACGAAACAACAGGAGAAATCGTGAGGATACCGGAAGGTACACTTTCAATTTAAATGCCACGAGGTAGCTAGGTGAAGGTGAAGTGCATTGTACCGTGTTGGTTGTGTTACAATGATGTTGTTATACTTGAATAGGGATAATAGGGAAATGAGATCATCGGACGAATTTGGCGGTCGAGGTGAAAGATCCCGTGGTGGCGGTGGTGGTCGTGGAGGATTCCGTGGAGACAGAAGGGGTGGGCCCAGAGGCGGACGCGGTGGACCTGGCGGTGGTGGAACTGGCGCTGGAACTGGCGGATTTCGTAAAAGGGAATTTGACCGACAATCTGGATCTGACAAGAGGTATGGTGTAGCGAATAGCGATAAAGAAGCATTCAAATACATATAGTGTTTTCGAACGATTTTCGAAACCATCACCTCCATAGTGTTCTTAATTATTGTTAACTCTTACAGTGGCATGAAACCAGTCGACAAACGGGATGGTGCTGGATCACGAAACTGGGGAACGTACAAGGACGACTTAGAAGAAATTAGTGGAAGCGGAAATCCAACGACTGGCGAGGAAACCACTGAAGACAAAGCTCGTGATTCTGAACATGCGGAAGACAGGTAAAAGAAATAAATCTGAATGGAACATGTTATTGCATATTATTATTAATTTAGAGTTAACACGGCACTAATTCAAAATATTATCTCCTAGGGAAACGGGTGACGAAAAGGAAAACCAAAGCGACTCTGCCAACGGACCCACAGAAGAGCAACCCAAGCTGATGACTTTGGATGAATGGAAAGCACTTCAAGTAATGCGAAAAGTTTTTATGGATATTATTTATTTACTGTTGATCACGCTGGAAAGGTTGGAGTAAGTTTTACATATAATTATTGCAGCAGCCACGACAAAAGCCTGTATTCAATACCCGGAAACCTGGCGAGGGAGAGGATCCTTCACAATGGCAAAAGATGATTTTGATCAAGAAAGAAAAAGAAGAGGAAGAGGACGAGGAAGAAGATGAAGAAGAGGTAACCTGACCTATATTCATATAATGAATAACAATTAACATTTTGAATTACAATGAATATTAATGTACATTTATTTGCCAATTTCTTTCAGGAATATGACTGCCCTCAACGTGCTGGACGCCAGAAACAGGTAAGCAACGGGGTATCTTACTCATGTTATCAGAGGGGGGGGGGACATTTCCGCCACTAGATATGATTATTTGTATATTCGTTTGCATGATTTGATAATTTTTCATCGACAGGTACTGGAAATCGACTTTCACTTCACGGATTCGCGACGTGGCGGTGTAGAACGACGAGGCGGACGTGGCGGTCGCGGCGGTGGCGGCGGACGTGGAGGTGATGGTGGCCGTAGTAGTGACGGTGGTGGTGGTCGTGGTGGTGGTGGGGGTGGTGAAGGAGGTGGTGGCCCTCGCGGTGACCGAGAGGACCGTGGTGGACGTGGTGGACGCGGCGGCGGCGGTTTCAAAAACTTCAGAGGTGGTCGAGGCAGCCGGGATGTAAGTTTATACAATAGTTATTGTAAATATACTAATTACATTAGTCTTGTGCTGAAATCATTATAATTTAATGGCATTCGTAAGCGCTTATCGTTGTCGTGTTTTCCAGTAGTTCCAGTCCGGTTTGTAAACCTATTGATTACTTATACACGTTTTAATTGTTTCTTACAGGATCGTCCAACTCGCCAGGCGGCTCCGAAAGTCGATGACGTTAACGACTTTCCATCTCTGATGGGCTAAGCTTTTGTTCAAGTCTGGCTTGTTCGTTGGAGTAGAGAACATTTATTTTACTTTGAACGTTTGCAATAATAAGTAGCTCCCTACTCTGACGATGACAGCACTCTTTTAACTTCTCTTTTAGTAGTGATTCTTAACTAAATCTTTAAATGCAGTAATGGCTAATAATAATTTATGCTGCATTATTTACTGCTACAATTCAATACTAGCGGGGTCCGGTCGGTAACTGAAGAAATAAACTATTGCAAATAGGTTTCATTCTCTCTTCTTGAATTGCACGCTGTTTTTTAAACTGTAAAAAGTAATTAGTTCTTACACTAGAAGGACGATTTTTTTCTCTTGTCTACTATTTCATTTTATATTACAATATATCAATAATAGTTGGTCTTCAGTTTCTTATACTTTTCCTGACACTTGCCTATGCATTAATATAAATACTTAATAATAACAATGGTTCAGGTTTTAAAATCTATTAATCATAGTACATTTCTATAAAAATAATATGTACGTACCTCGTTCCGTGAGTTTTAGACAAACACGTTTACTGTTACTCGATTTAAACAAAATGTTATGTAGGTAAATATCCAGGAAGAAGGTTGCCTCGGTTAGGAGAAAGTAAATAGATAAATCTGCTACCGTCACATCAGTCATTGTCAAAATAATCTGTGTGAACTGGAAAACCGACTCGACTTTTTGGCTACATTCAAGTCAGTTTTTTCTATAATGCTTAGATGCTTAGTTTACTTAATCAAGATAAATACAATTACAAAAGGTACATTAGAAAGTAGTCTATTTAGAACGTACTGAATCGCTGGTCAATATGGTGTATTCATCACAATTGAATACTGAACAAGTAATACACTACTTTTTAATCAGGAAAAATAATGGGAAAACGAACATAAGTGTGACCTCTACTTTATTGTGTACAGTTATAATGAAATTATTGTTATAAATTACATAAAATACTGTAAATTATGTCAACAAGTGTGTGTAGGTATGTATACAAAAAAACGAAAAATATTTCACAGAAAAAATCGAATACGTACATCACATTTTGAAAGACATACACGTAAATGGGATCTCTATTATGAATAATAGTGAGTTGCACTTTTCTCTTGGGCCACGACGAAGCAGAACAACGTACAAGTTGTTAATTGAATTTATTCATTCAGATAGGAAAAGATAAAAAAAACAGATTCTTTCTTTACAAATAAATGTCGCATATTGTCGACAGTTTTAGGGAATCATGGTCCCTTGTAATTGTCAAAAAAATAAATAATCTAAACGCAGTCTTATAAACTAATAATAATCTTAAATTAATTAATAATTAATATCCAATCATTATGCTGAACTGAACTTTTTTGTGTGTGTAGTTTAAAAGTAGAAAGAATGATTTTATAGGACAAATTTGTTTTTTTTAGAAAAGTATGTGAAAGTGAGGAATTGGCGGAATGTCTAATTTAGAACACAAGATTTCTTTTTTCTGTTTTATCTTGACGTAGCGTAAAAGAATATATACGGGGCCAACGCCTCCAAGTTTTGCAGCATAAAAAGGAGAAAAAGGAGCTGAGTTAACTTGCGCTGATTTAAATAATAATTAATATTACGTACATAATATTAATTACATGATCGTGAGTGTATTTTGACTCTTACTAGGTGAAATGATTTTTGCTTCGCATAATATATAAATATATCTAAATAAATATATTATATGAATTTATAAAATACAAAACTTTCAAATAATGAAAAAAAAACTATAATCGAACTGAAAATGAAAGAAAAAGTGGGAAAATTAGGAGCGAGATTCAACTCGAGGAAGCAAAATTGAAAGTATTCATCAATCACCTTCTTGCGGAGTGCAATTTCGATAATAAAAATTGATGCATCACAATATTAAGACTTTTTCTTAGACGTTTGCCGATCAACTACAAAAAAAATATATGCAAACTGACAAAATACTTGTCACGTCCCCTACAATCTTCGTGAGTTTTGGATGAATTGATGAATGCTCGGAATGTAAGTGTAAAGGTTGATGAGCGTAAATACTGTTAATTATTAAGATAAATAATACACTTAATATAATTGTAAGCTACATAAAATATAATCGTGACTATATATATATCATTATTGAAATAAGATATAATAATGTGAAGTTTAAAAAAAATGTGTTAAGCACTTTACTCATCACACAGTTTACATTAACATTTACCTTGATTGAATTTTTGAATTTGTAAGTTTTTCTTAAAGTTACACTATATAGATTAAGTCAACCTAGAGTAATAGGTCTAGCCTTGAAACCAGTGTCTGCATTTAAGTTTTTGATTTTACCTCAACCACATTCTTCGAAATTCTCTCCAGAAAAATTGGGAAAAGTTTACTTTAATGTGAGTTATAATTACGTTACAAAATTTTATATGTATACTTACATATAATAATTACCCATGATTTGCATAATATTATATTATATATTCAACAATAATATATAATAATCAATCGGCAAAATATTCCAAACAAATTTGCGTTGTTTTGTTTAAATAATTGTTTCTTGTATTACATGCGTACAATATGAGGTATAAAGAATAATTGAACAAAATTATGTACCAGTACCAGGTGATTCATTGGTGAGAATAAACTGAGTGACAAAAACAACCTCTCTACAATCATTTTGTGGATATAATTTCGTCATAAACCTACTACGCTTTGTTTCATTAACATAATTTTAGTTATCACAACAAAAATTTGTGCTTGAACCTGCTTCAAAACACCTTCAACGTATCGAGACTTTGTCTGAGAAGACTTCATAATCATAGTCGGATTATTATTGCTATCGAAAATTCGAAAATCATAGACATGAAGTCTGGAAATAATGACAACTTGGCACTTCATAGATCATTTCTGCTGAATAAGCTAAAACGCTCCAATGCAATAAGTCACGCAAACATTCCAAATTCAGATGCGTCATGCATGCAGCAGATATAAAGAAACAATTTGATGTGGTATATAAGAATTATTGCATATAGTCAAAATTAAAATACTGCAATCGTAATATTGAATAACATGACCAAATCAAATGAACATCAAACTAGTTTTTTTACTCGATATCCACGGTGCCAGTGGCAGCCCATTTTACAATCCAAATCCTCGATCATCCCGTGATAAGTGAACGTTCCCCTTACCCCTCCTGAATCTGATGCACCGACTCTTTCACCGTCGTCGCCACCGTTTCCCGTGCTGTTCGCTGCTGTCATTTATCATCATGTGTAATCTGCTGGCTCTCGGCTTGTTGGCTGCTGTAGATGTGCGAAAAAGTAAAATGCCCTGCCAAGAGTGTGAAGTAAACATAAATCGGCAGACTACGACTTTTTAAACCTGAGCAAAGCTGATGATAAGGAAGCATTACATTACACTTTACACATACATGAGAAGCAGCAGAAAACGAAGTGTAAAGGACGTGTGCTTTTGCAATTGTATTGCAATTCATGTCACCATCGACATCGTCAGAGATTGGTGTGGTGTTGATGCTGTGTCGTTTGGCAGAGGAAGTGAAACTGTGGCAGGCGAAAAAGCTGGAAGCGGAAGTTAGATTGGCTTTTATACCGCTTTAATACTTTTTAGCTATCAGGTTAACTGTAGAATTATTACCTCTACAAGAGTTGTTAGAATGGTTTGTCAGTTAGCAGCTGCTCAGTTGTCAGTGAAATTCTATCTAGTTCAATTTTATAATACCTTGATTAGTCAGTACCTTCTTATTTTTACCAAAGTATAATATCTAGTTGACGTAGTATCTAGCTTAACGTAACTGGTGACGTCGACATATTTCATATTTATTGCTCTGGTTAGTTTGTTGAATAGTGTTTTAGATTTCCTGTTGTTACCGGTTACCGATGAAATCACAGAATATCGTAGGCGAGTTATAAATGCGGTGGGTAGTAGTTAATGTGCCAAAATTAGCATTTTGATACTAGACTAGGTGGCATTCTCTTCAAACTTCTCGGAAGTGAGGAAAGCTTTTACATGTTTCTTTGATTGGTAAGTTTTAAAGTTAAAATCCAGTTCAGACAAGCCTGTAGTGTAGAGTAGAACACATTTCGAAAATTTTATCAATTGTGGGACAGAGTTTTTATATTGTGTGGCTTTTGATTTTATGAGTTTAACGTTACCTACCGTCCTTCTGACTTTGTCATTTGTAGACTATGTAGTGATGTCAATTTTTGTAATTGATTGATATGGGGAAACTGACATTATTGAAAATGCTAATAAACACATGGAATCCACATAACAAAAAAATTATAAATTGACACAGGTGCATTGGCGTGTCATGTAAAAATGTTATCATTGTAAAAAGCGAAGGAAAAAAGCTGTTGCATTATAAAATGTTTTGGCGTTTTGTTCACCTAGATATCTAACATCCAATTTGTAAGAATTTGTCCATTCATCCGATTGCTGGTCTTTATGTTGTCATTGCTCACGATAAGAGGGAAGACTTCCAATGTTCAAATGAAAGTGACATTTCTTTAATACCTGAAGAAGCAGCGAATTTCGTTTGGAGAAGAACTTGTAAGTGTTTATATCACATCAGTACTAAGAAAAGCCGGAGGTTTTTACTAACTCAGTGAATTTTAATCTTTTTACTTATTTAAACAGACTAATTTCGTCCAGTTGAAAAAGATGGGGTTAAACTGTAGCAGTTTGAAGGACATTGAGTCCAATGCGTACCTGGAAAGATTTTGTGGTCCGGAAACCATATCTCACAACGATCCTATGTGGAACAACTTACTGTCCCACTCTTTACAGCCAGTTTTTACTAAGTTTGTTTACAACTTTTGCCTTTCGTTAAATTGGGTTTTAAATTGACGAATCAAAGAATGCAGTTTGTGGATTTTAATTTGTTTCAGGGATGAGTGTCTTGTTCTTGATACACACACGGAGAATTTTCGAAGTCAATTTATTGTGAACAACTTGTCAACGAATAACTTGTCTGCACTCATTCAAGTCTTTGCTTTGAGAGCCAAGGAGCTCTTTTCGTCCGTCCAGACTGGCGAGTGAGTCTTTAAAAATGCCTCTGCACTATTCTTCGTCGAGAATACATGTACACTAACAAACTTTTTCTAATTCTTGTTCTATATATTTAATGTTTAGCTCAATGTTTATCTGGCAAGCGTATAATGCTTTGTCCATTATCAAGCACCTGTGCCGCTATTTAGTAGAGAGCGTACCGGAAGAAGAGTTCCCAAATCATTTTAAAATATACACAGCCAGTAAGTTTTTTCCAAACTTTACATTTATGTTTCAATTTAGTAATGCAGCATAATATCTTACGATACTTTTTTTTGAAAATTGATTACTTTGCTTAGAAAACGGAAGCGTAAATGGGGTTTTAGATGAACCGGATTCATTAGAGATACTCTTGGAAACCATTACCAAAATTGTTACCGAAATTCCAGTGAAGAGCCTGACTTATGTATTGCATCTCGAGTCCATTAATACTATCATTACATTATTGTCGGGCCAAATGTTCTGGGCAACCCAGGCCGTTAGACTAGCTCCATTCAGGTAGTTGGGCTTGCAAATCTTAGATTGGAATAGTATGGAATAGTATGTGTGTAATAATTATTTCGGCTTTCTGTCATAGGGTAATGATGAAGGGCGCCCCTTCCGCAGTTGCTCCATTTTTTACCAAAGCACTTATTCAGAACTACATCGATCAAGTTGAACCACCAAATCCCTTGTTTGACCGCGATGATTCTGGAAGTATTGTCATTGGAATGGCGAGTACGTTTTCTGCTTTTATAATTAATATATAAAAAATATTTTAACATTATGACGTCAATGCTCGAATCGAAATCGAACCATAATTTTCAGGTGGAATTTGGAATATGTTGCGGAAAGGCGTCGGGCTTGGCGCCACAGCCGACTACTCTTCGGATGATTATAAACAAAATACTTTAGCAAACCAGTCACTAAATCTGCTGCTTCTGTTGATAAATCACTGTACCACCACAGAAGACAATTCCGTCAACATCTATCGAGAATCTCTTATCACATTTGGAAACGACGCTTGTAAGCTATTTGCGCAAAGTTTTGTAACAAGGACGTTTTGATTTTGAAAACGTTGACTTGTAAGCCGGTCTTATTAACTTTTTTCCAGCACTGACGGAATTACACAAAGAAAATAATGCGACACCTGTTGAAGAACTACCTCTGTTCAAGCTTAACTACTCAAGACTGTACGAAGTCATTTGCACAAAAATTGATCAAGACGAAACCACGCTGCTTTTATACATGCTAGTCCACAGTAATAGTGGCTTTAAATCGTACATTATGGCGCGTTCCGATATCGAACTTTTGGTAATTGATATAGAAATTTTCATTGTACAAAATTTAAATTTGTTCAACTAATAAAATAGAGCTTCTCATGTACCGAAATACAATGATCACAGGTGCTTCCGATGCTAAAGACGTTGTACAATGCACCAACCAGTGCTTCTCACCATATTTACATGAGTCTGATTATTCTTCTAATTTTAAGTGAGGACGAACTGTTTAACCATCAAGTACACGATATCGTAAGTGTAATTTTTAATTAAAAGACTGATTATTGCTACCATAATATCATAGCTGACAATCTATTATTAGCAAAATGCACTGAAATCCACAGGCACTAAAGAACATAACTTGGTACACTGAGCGGTGCCTCAGTGAAATTTCGCTGGGTGGAGTTATCATTCTGGTCATCATTCGGACGATACAGTACAACATTCTTAAGATGCGCGATAAGTACCTCCACACGAACTGTTTGGCTGCTCTTGCAAACATGTCTTCAAAGTTTAGATCTTTACACCCTTACGTGGCTCAGAGACTGATTAGTTTGTTTGAGACTTTAGCGAAAAGGAATATTAAGTTGCTACAGAAATTAGATGAGACCACTTCCAACGGAACAACTAATCGGTATGATGAAGAACAAGCTAGTGAAACTGTAAGTGAATATTTCGTTGTTATAATGACAATAATTGTTTTAAAATAGCATGTTAAATGGAAAACGTCTTGTTAATTTACATTAGGTTCAAGACATTACCGTACTCGAGGAGGTCATCCGGATGGTTTTGGAAATATTAAATTCAGTGTTAACTCATCAACTGCCTCACAACAAACACCTCATCTACACTCTTTTGTACAAAAAACACGTTTTTGATGCTGTTCGGGAATACGGAGCAACGCAAGATTTAGTGCACAATATGGATATGGTAGAAATTAATCAGTTGCTACAGCTATTCAGTGATTGAAGTTTGAGTAGATTCAACTATAATTTTGCTTTTATTTTTAATTCAAGGTTATTAACTATTTCACAAAGAAACTTGGTGGTGAAACGAAAGACTTAAGTGTTTCCGAAGTGATGGACCGCATTCAAGATGGTGTTCGTCTTTGGACTCCAGATGTATTGAGAGTAAGTCAATAATACCATTTCCGATTCTTTAGTATGTCTGCAATTGTCTGTTAAGTTTAAATCTTATAATATTGAAATACATTTTTAAACACAGAAATATCCTGACTTGAAATTTCGATATGTGGAGGAAGATCAACCAGAGGAATTTTTCATACCCTACATTTGGTCGTTGGTGTATAAACGGTCAGGCCTGTACTGGTCCCCGGAAAACATGAATATTTTTGGTACGGAGAATGAGTACATGGTATGATGAGTTGGCATGATTCGTACTCTTATTGCTTCTTTTCTGCATAGTATTATTTATTTATTACTAGATAATCGTTGTTATTTATTCGTTATATTTATGATGTTACGTTAAACTTGTTAGGTGGATTGAATTGTTTAGAGGGGTTATAACTTATTGTTAGCAAAACAAAAATTATATATGCAGTGTAAAAAAGTATTGTAAATCTATCTATGCAACAGTTCACTGATTTTATCACGGTTCTTGAATGAATCTTAATTTTTCAGTAGCAAAGCCAGCGGCTTACTTGCAATTTACCACCACAAATAGAAATTTATTTATTTATTTTAGCTAAATCGTTAACGCGGCTCGTTTTAAGTAGATTCGATTTATGCAGGTTTAGTTATTACATAGTAATAAAATTTGTGTGTTTGTACGTAAATGATAAGAAATTTATTTCTCGCAAAAACTATTTGTATGACGCATCGCGTGTGTCCTGAATTCGTACTTGTTTTTGGTACATCTCTTGGATAAATCCGAATAAAAACCATTATCTTAAATACTGCTGAGTTTCACTGATTTTGAAATAAATTGGCACTTTCAGAAAGTCATTGCGATATTAACAATCTGCGAAGTCGACTTTTATTCATAAACGTACGTACGAGCGGTGATGACTCTACATGAATACAGTGTAAGTATATAATCATCATATTATACAATAATTATTAGTGTAATTATAAACCTTTTCCGGACCGAAAGTAATCGAATATGACAAACTGATTATTACAACTTAAATTATTACAATTAAAGCCAAGTCACTTTTAATATTAATTAATTCATTAATAATAAATAATAATTTTCAACCGAGTATCAAGTTAAATTCAGGATTATATAAGGAACAATTTATTTAAATGTTCAGGCATTGGCGTTTGTGTTACTATTTGTATATAAAAAGGAAATGCACAACAGTTATTTTGCTCAGCTTTTCCCACCCTTTCGATCAAACAGTTAAACTAAATCAAAAACGGCCTCACATTGATTTGAAGCTCCATAATTGATTTAATTATTCCACGATAGAAGAATTTTCATTATTATGGTAACTTACTCAAACTAGTTTGTTATTTATTTATATGGATAATAATATATATTTCTTATGTATATTACGTATATATTGTATATATAAATTACATTATTTTATGCTTCACGTACTGGTTTATCTTCAGTGCTAAAATTGTATATTCTAGCCAACAAAGTCGCAAGTAGGAACAACCACGACGAACTAAATGCTGATTATTGGGAAGACTTGACAAAATGTGGACAAAAGGCAAGGTTATTAGGAGAGGAATGAATTTGATGATCAAATTTTGATCTGTTCCTAAAACAAACCACTATAAATTAAATGCATATTTTTTCTCTTTGCTACCTGCTTTTTAAATATTTAGGTATTTGCCCTTGCTCATTTCTCATTACGCTATGTATGTCAGTAATTCTCACTACATTTCTTTGCCCGTTGAAATCTTACAAACATTATTCTTACTCGATATTTATTCCATACTTTAAATTATTTCCATTATCATTTTATGATAAAATGCATATTTATTCATTTAGCGTATTCTTTGGTTGATTGAATGTCAAGTTTTTGCTTGTCTAGTATTTAACGGTAATAGGATGATTAATGTTGTAACCTAAATCAACTTAAGAGTTATACGGTTGCTCGGATTATCAAATTAATTCATATACAGGTTTTTGTTGTGCTTGCACCGAAAAAATATTACCAGTGATTCAACAGCAAGTTTTTTTTTCATTTTGTTGCTCCCTTTTCATCATTTTGATACACTATTTATAAGTAAGTCGGAAAATCAATTGTCCTAACGACGAACGTTTTCGTTGAATCTTCTCTACTAAATAAATTATGCTTATTACAATTTTGTTCATAGCTCTCCTGCAAAGCAACCCCTTCCTCTTTGCCTTTTCTATTTATTAGATTTCTGAGACACCGTTTGTACCTTGACACTACTGATCCTAAGGAAAAAGTGCTCCATCCCAGATTTCTTATTTATTAAGTATTATTCGAATGCACTTATTGGCAGATAAGCAACAATGAATAATATAACAGTTTAAAAAATTAGCAACACTAAACCCATCAATATTGTACATTGTGCAGTATAGAAAATCAAAAGAAAAAAGAAAATCCCGTATGCCCTTGAAAAACTAGAGAGGAGCTGCATCATAAAATAAATTGAAGTATTTCTACTTTAACAACTTGAACAACGATGTTTTGCACACTTTTGGTTCCATAGCAGCTAAAGAATTATTAAAACCCCCGAAAAAAAAGAATTCACTAATTGTAGCTTGAATTTTTATCATGTAATTTTTTTACTTTGTTTTAGAAACGTTGATCTATAAAATAAAGTGTTCTATCTAACATGAATAGTATTACCAATCTTTTTCAAATGAGAATTTGCGTTTCCTGAATTTTTACGAGGTATGAATAGGTAATTAATATAGAAAAGCAGGACCCCACACGAAGAGACTTACAAAGAACCTCATCACAGAATGTGCGCAGCCCATGGACACCCAAAGCAACACACAGCCAGCACCATTTATTCAAGTTTTCTGTTCGTCATCTAAATCTAATTAATTTTGACACCCGTCACAGTTACTTTTTACGATGACATGTCACTTCAAAGAATCACGCAGCAGCGGCAATAACGTTGTCTAGAACCTCCGACTTGTGGAGGTGGGGTCATAGGAGCGAAATAAGCGTGGACACTGATATTTGGTAGATGATTCTGCAATTCACACAAAAAAAGAAAAGAAATTGTAACAAGAAAATGGTTATAGTAGAAATGCATAGGATGAAATGCATAAGTGACAAACCCGAAGTCGACGTATTCCGGCACGAGTAATCAGTTGACAGTCATACAGCTCTATTTTCTGGAGATTATGACACGACACTAAATGCTCGAGCGAGGCATCTGTTATTAAAGGGCAGTTATCCAACTCTAACACTGTTAGATGTTCTGCTGCACACGGTGCCATTCCTAGCTGCCTAATGCCATCGTCTGTGATTAACTCACAGTGGGACAGCGTCTGGGGAACAAAGTAAGAACAAAGGTATCTATAGGTATATTTGTATTGTCACATGACCATCTATTCACTTGCCCCACGTAACCGCCAATTTACTAAAAGTTTGCCATATCATATCAGATCAGATCAGAAGTTCACACACCAATTGCTCTAAGCGAGGACAGCCTGCTGCGAGGTAGGTTAATGTGTTATCCGTTATAAGTACACAATCTTCCAAGTCCATTTTCTCCAAGTAGTGACAGTTCTAGGCAGACAGATCATACAATTTCGTGGTCAATGTGCATATAAATTTTTATTCATCTTTTTAAAAAAGAAAAATTTAGCTTGGCAGGTCAGAGTTGAGTTGTTGTGTAGGTAATTTACCCGTGCTAATGCTTGAAAGCCATTATCAGTGAACTGGGAGCATCCCGCAGCCTCAAACGTTGTCAGTTTATGACAGAACTGAGCTAGTGCTAAAAGTGTAGCATCGGTTAGGTTCGGGCAACCCGAAATACACAAATAGTGAATGTTTAAACAGTTTTGCGCTAATCTTTGGACCGCCTCATCAGTTAGAGCCTAAAGTGGAAGACATCATTTCACAGAGAATATTTGATAAAATGTCGTTTTGGTTAAACCCAATCATTTTGATAGCGTTTCGCATTGAGAAAATCTTTCTGGCTTTCACTTACGGCAGCGAAATTGAAATTGACCACTTCAAGCAGAGGACACTGGTTAGCCAAATGAATCACAGACTCATTCTCAATAAACATCCTACCTTTTGCGATAAAGTGACGCAGTTTTGGACAACCCCTGGCCAATAGCCCAATACCTAAAAGATACGTGTTGCAATTTACAAGTTTTAAAGATGCTTAAATGCAGTACATTATAGTAACAATTAGCAATGTGATATTGAATTTGCTTGCTATATATTGAAAGCAACGTATTTGAGAGGAAAATGCTTTCACCTTTCTCCGTGATGTTGTCGCACCATGAAATATTGATATGAGTGAGATTTGGACATCCTTCAGACAACGCCTTGAGTGACTCATCGGTGATATTTGAGCAAGAAGCTAAATCAAGTCGCTGGAGTTTACGACAATTGCGACTGAGGCTTATGCATGTACTAAAAAGAGTAAAACATTTTATTCGCAGCATTGAATAGAAAGAAACGTTAAATTTGTGTTGCAAAAGCGAACAAAGAAAATAAGAGTGAAAGCAATGCGTCAATGAAATGTTTAAGATACATACGCGTCAGTTATTTGTTTGCACTCTTCCAGATTTAACACTTCGATATTTGGACATTGTTCAGAGAAAGTTTTCATAGCATTGTCTCCGACAGACTGGCATCCTCTAAGGCTAAGTTTCTTCAAGAATCCTCCTGATCTTCTTGCAATATTTTCCACAACCGCACCCTAAAACAATTTACGTTATTCGTAGTAGCGGAGAAATTGAAAATGAATTTGTAACCACCAAAGAAAGTAGGGACTAACTTCTATGTCGGTTTGAAAGTTGAACAGGTCTATCTTCTGCCAATTGCTTCCATCCAAGGCTAAAAGGTTCCATGATTTGGAAACCTGTGCGCACCGACAGAGCGCTGGCACGTCCAAGTAAGAAAAGATTCGAAGAAGTAGCTCTTTAGGAAGTTTCTGATTAATTAACGCTTCCTCCTCCATGCAGACTCGCGATTTCTATGCATCAAATTAAGCAGCCTCATATGAACACAAAAATGAAAGCTTTTCGCCAATTCCAGGTAAGTGGAAATCATTGTTTGTTAATATCACTGGAACACTCATTTTCTCCAGCTAGCTTACCGACACATTAAACTGCGAATGTTTCATTTAGTCTTCCTCTAAAACAATTCTGCAACTTGCAACACGTCATGCGGATGTCGTTGCAGGATAACGAGAGGTGTGGCGGTTGATTGCGACCTGGTTTATTTGGAATGGAAACGCACGTGGTGAAGAATGAAGTGATTGTAATGAAGAGGAGACTGGCACATTTAATGACAGTTTTACAGCGTGAACTATAGAATCTTAATTTATACTAGAGACAGACAGGAAATATTGCTGATTTTAATTGAAAAGTTACACCATATAGATTAATCAAAAATGGCAAATTATCACTCAGGAATTAATGAGAGAACGAAATGAAAATTAAATGCAAGCAGAAAATATAATTCTGAAACTTAATTAACATAATAATTGACTGTTTCAGAAATTATTCACGATTCAAGAATGAAAATAACAAATTATACCAACAAGAGGGAAATCGATGAGATCAAACATTTTGAAAATGAATTATTCTAGTGCAGGTTAAATGTAGACAGCGACACAATGATGACAATGAGCAATATTGTAAAAAAAATCCTTTGTTTCATTACACTTCCTTTTGATCCCTTGAGGTATATTTTTAAATAACTAGATTGACATGGGTATTTATTTTCGTTGCGGATGTATGTTAGGTGTGTCTGTATTTTTCACATTTACGCGACAAAACAAGTTTACTGGAACAGTTTCTCAGCATTTTCAGTAGGATGAATTTTGTAGTGACACTTGCTTTCTTCCCACTTTCCAAATGATGCATGCTGATTTTTTTGTGATGAGAAGGGGCGTTCGGATTAACTTAACTAGTATGTCGAAACTTTAAATATGCGGAAATTTGCCCGATGTGTAAATTTCAACTGAATTCACGAGTAACCACGTAACTGGAGAAAGTGTTCACTCTTCTGCTGCCGTGATGAACAAAGCATGACATGACAGGGCTTGTCGTTTCTTTGAATCTGGCTCATGAAGATGAGGAATTAATGTGGAGCAACGAAATATTTTCTTTATCTTTATTGCTAATTCTCAAATTTCTGCTTTTATTTTTTCTCTCAAAGTCTCATGTTATAAAATTGAATGCAAGGATGACATGTCGGTTTTCCCATCCAAAAATCTCAGCTTCTCCATGCAGCAGTCTTGAAGGAGTGCTAGTCGCTGAATCATCACATCCACATCAGATTATGCAAATAAAGAAAAGAGATCCATTGGAATTGCAAACAAAAGTCTCAATACAACTCCGCACAACTTAATTTGTCTCCTTCGCCAAATGCCAATTGAGCACACGACTCAACTCAAATTGTTTTTGTCAAGCACACAAAGAGTCATAATAATAATAATATTTTTGTCGCTGCTTCTTTTGTCTTCACGTGCCCAATAAAATGTATTATGCTGATGATGCTCGATAATATAATTTTCTGCACACACAAACAACACTCAGGCGACATTCACAAAACAAACCATTTGGCTACACATTTGCCAAATCAACATTTCCCCATTAAAACTGCACTTTGTCAAAATAAATCCACAAAAAGCATCCAGTTGGCGATGATGACGATAATAATGAGAGATAACGATGGCACATAAGCATGTACGTTTCGAAAAAGATAATATTATAGTCGTAAGATGATTAAAAGTGACGCTACGCACTTACTGATAATTGACATCTCTCACTTTACTGCTCTTTCTCTCACTCCTCTTTTTTGTGGAGAACAGCTGTAAACATATTTAGATTATACTCATACCACACACAGAAAGTTCTATGTGGAAAATTCATCAAGGAGCAACTTTCCGTTCTCCGTGTGTTCCATGGAAATCGAGTGGAAACTTGGGCTGGAGAGAGGAGGAAAAAAGGGAAAGAGAAGTGAACCCGAATAAATAATGATGCGAGCGATCTGAGGATGGATGGAGGTGATGTGAGCACGGAGAAATAGATGATTCAGTGATTCGCTTTCTTTTTATATGAGACTTGTATGAACTGAGGATTATGATTTCCGTGATCACAAGAGAACCCCATAAGCAAAGGTGCAAAAGGCGAAAACAACTTCCACTTGTCTATGAATGAGTATGAGGAGTATGGATTTTGCCATGCATCGTCATCGCCATCGCCACCCTGCACACAAAAGTCTCAAAAGGGTACATACATAATATTCTTCGTCTTATCATTATATTTTCAGACAACTTCTCCTGCTTTCAAGCTCAGAAAATGTTGCACAATGAATAAGCCCTATACTCGGGATCATCGCCGTACTCCGTTCCGTATTCGCTTTGTTTGTTACAGCGCACCAAGGCATAGGCGAATAAGCGAGTACATTAACTTGGATTATTTTTTCACAGTAAAAACGACTGTTTCTTCATCGATGTGTACACAATAATAAATGAAAGTGCAAAGAACTGGACTCGACTGGACTTTGGGTTGAGTTAAGTGCTGTTATGTGGTAGTGGTGGGTGAGTTCAGTTTCAGAGTTGAGTGTTGTGCAGTGTGCACAAAATAAATGCGCTCCATTCCTGGGTAGGATAAACTGCATGAAAGGAAAAACTATGACCGATCATTGTCTTCTGCACTCCCTACTACCACGAATGAAAGCTACAAGCTACATAGTAACATTCTCCATTATGTTCTGATTGACTCGTTTTTTTCACATTCAACTCAAACCCAAGCGAAACCGTGCTTCGGTTTCAGAGAGTTTTGCAATTGCAATAGAAAATATTTTTGGCAGACTTTTTATTGCGAGGATTGAGGAAAGAAACATTGCATTGCAATGCAGGGGGATACTCCTCTCGCAAACTTACCAAACTCATAAAAACCAGGAGAGATGAACACGGACAAGCTGAATAAATACAGAAAATGGCTAACGCTATCACGTTATGTTCTAGAAGAGCCTTGTGCACTTCAAGGAAAAAGACTTTGTATGTAAAAGCTGTAGAGTATTGCATCAATGTGAAAGAAAACATTTGCGGAAAAAATGTGCATGAAAATGACTTTTTGCTTGTATGCATACTTTTCAAGGTGGGGTAAATGTAAAATTAGATGAGGAAAAGACAAAGTTTATCTTTATACACAAAGGCTGATAATGATATCATTATTGGGAAAGGTGAGTAGGTAGCTGCATGTCGTCAAACGATTTCCACATTTTCGCTATTCTCGCACTTAAAAAATGAAATAAACATTTTCTTTGCTTTTGAATGGATAGCTTGTCAAATGTCATGATGTCAGACAGTTTGTTTCCTTACGTCAGGGTGTGGAGTGTGCAGTAAGGAATTCAAACTGATAAAATTGAGCATTTAAAATGGCATCTTCTTTGTGTATAAGGAAATAATAAGCTGGAATGGAATGGCGAAATATGAGATTTTTACTCACTCATTGAACCACACTGCATTCTTTGTCACGAACTCTGAACCTCTTTTATTATGATATCATTATCATCGGTGTAGTACATTCCGTTGACAATTTGCAAAAGAATTTCAAGAATGGAAGCACAATCTGAAATGGTAACATTGTAATTGGATATTTATTTATGCGTAGTTAATTGCTATAAAGTTAAAAGCCGAATGTCCCCGCCGATGAATGACTATAATAGAAAAAAGTTGGATTCGTCCAGTTACATTTTGGCTGACCTTCAGTGCGTGCTTTGGCTTTTTACTCTTCTCTTCGTTTAATTGTTTCATTTTGTAATGTGAGATGCAGAGGCAGAATGGCACAAGGTACCTCTTACGATAGTAGCGATGAGCTTTTGTTCTTTCTTTGTACATTGTGTGGAATTGAGAGGAGGCAATGCACTCGAACCACACAACTTTCTGTCTGACATTCTACTACGCATTGGGTTTCAGCAGCGGCTCTGCATGACATACACAATGAAAGTGGCAACAACCTAGCACGTGAATTCCTCACCGATGATTCTCCTGATGCTGCTGCTTGCTGCTCAGTACTCATCTGTGCAATTGGCAATGTGCTTTTGTCGCGAGTCTTTGTGCCTTTATTATTGTCTTAGTTATTATTGTCTTTCTTTGGAAAATGCAATAAAATGATGATGATTAAGATTAAAAAAGTATGTTAATGGTTGTTTTGACTGAGTCTGCTGAGTGAGATCGTTAATCCAGGCTAGCGGCTAGACATTCTTTTATTTGCTATCAGGTTCAGGACTGTGTATGAAAGTCCCTTTAAATTTTTTTATAATTAGTTACATTATAGGTGAGTGAGATAAGTCGAAAACGTAATTTGCGAACATGGGGAGTGAAGAAGTGAAAGAAATTAAGAATGAAGTGGTTAAAGAAGCTGTTAAAGAGAAATTAGAAGACCGAGAGGGATTGTGTAGTTTTTGGGTGAAGAAAAAGCAGCGGCTTTGCCGAATGATGCGACTCTCGAATAATATTTATTGTGCTGAGCACATTCCTGTGATACCTGCTGGATCGGAAGAGGCGAGGAGTGACCTTACGGTTCTTGACCGACAGGCCTGTCCTTTCGACCCTAAACAGTGGGTTTCGTATTGAATAAGTTGCAGATTGTTGGACTTCATTTTTGCGAAATAATAATTTATCTGAGCTTAAATCTTTATTGCTTTCAGTACCGTTGCTGTCTCCCGAATGGAGCAGCATTTAAAAAAGTGCAATAGTCGACCACCAGCGAATATGGAATATTATTTGGCGTCTGCCAACACCGTCCAGAAACCGGAAGATAGAGTAGACTTGAATTTATTGACAATGGAACAAAATGACAAACTACGACTTATCATGAAGCTGGTCCAATTTCACCGAGGTTCATTACAATTTGCAATAAATACAAATTGCAACAAATCATATTGTCTACACCCTAGGCATCAATGCAATTATGTTGTTCTCTTAGACAATGTGAATCCTATCACCGATAACTTTGGCATCCATGGTCTCTTAATGTCCGACTTTGTGAAAACAGACGTCGGTCGTGCAGCTCTGCGCCACTCCACTCAAATTGGTTCAATTGCGAAATTGCTGGAAGACAATGGCTTGCTCAGGGATTCTACATGCTTCATAGAGTTTGGATCAGGACGAGGTAATGTCTTCGAGTTCGAGTAGCCACAACCTATTTAACATTGAGCAATTCCAACGTCGATGAGCATTGATATAATTGAGCATTGAGTTACACCCTTCAGGTGGACTTAGTTATGGATTAACACGCGTCGTTCACAGCCTCGGTCTTAAAAATTGTAAGTTTATTCTAATTGACCGGACTAGTCCAAGATATAAAAAGGATAATATTGCGAAAAAGACTGAGGAGTACAAGGACGTGGAGATTCGGAGAATCAAAATATCAATTGAAGATCTCCTGGTGGGGAAGCTGCCTGGAATTGAAGCTTATGATAACATCGTTGGTATCACAAAACACTTGTGTGGCTCTGGAACAGGTTACCGTTTCTTGCATTACAAATTAAAAATAATATATATGTATTTCGTAGTCATTATGTATAATCCTTACTAAGGATTCCTTCACTTGTTAAATGTAGATGTTGCTTTACGAAGTCTTCTTGGTGAGCTAAACACAGAACGTCACAAAGTACGTGGACTTGTCTTTGCGACGTGTTGTCATCATAGAACCGAAATAACCAATTTTGCCGGAAGCGAGTTTTTGATTGTAATGAGCACATTTTCCATATTATTCATATCCTTACTTTTAATTGAAGTATCAAAGTCTTACAATTTTTTAAACCGATATAGGACGAATTTTCTGGTGGAAACTTCCGAGCTTTAGGTCAGATGGCGGCATGGGCAACAAACGGTGATTATGAGTCCAGTTTTATAAAAGACAAAGATTCTGCGGACACAGATTTACTCAGGTACATATGAAAACAAAAACATTTAAGTACAATTGTAATTTATGTCATAACCTCAAACCATTTCATATTTTTTTGTCACACAACAGTTTTTTCGAAAAGGCAGAGGAAATGTATCCTGAAATATTGCTGAAGAAAACTGTTGGCCGGATGGTTAAAGAAATTCTGGATCAATGTCGTGTCAATTTTATTAAAAAATGTTTAGACCCTTCACTTAAATGCAAACTTGTGAACTATGTTGACATTGAAACGACAAGAGAGAATGTAGCCATTTTGGGGTACTCGTGATTTTTTACTCACATTTACATATGATTAGAAATAATAATGAACTAAAGGAGAATGATAAAACTTACTCAAAGTTCTTCTAAATAGCAAAAACAAAAATTCTTAAATCTATTTTTCATTTTCAAATCAATTTTTTATTGTTCTGCTTTAAATAGTAAAATATTGTTTGTGGTGATTTATTCATTCTCGGGAGGGGATCGTGTTTTAAATGGAAAATGCACGTTGTTTTTATACGTAACTTTTAATTTGCATATCGTCGTTATATTTAATTTGTTTCAATAATTATTTAATTCTAAAAATTAATATCAGTTAATGTTTTATTTTTTATTTTTGTTGTTATTATTAAAAATTACTTAAAACTGGGTCCGCCTTTACGCACTTGATTGGTGGAATGTTATGAGAAGTAAATTTTACTTGCCTTTGTACAAATTTCCATGTCAATTAAACATTTTACGATTATTATTATAGTTAAGATAGACACACCATCTGGTCCAATTGTTTTGCTCAACACTTTCCATAGATATCAATAAATATCGAAGAAATTACCAATGTCTGGACTTCAAAATACTCTTGTAGAATTATTGCCTAGATACACAATGCTCATAAAATTTAATAGACGTTGATTTTATGTTTATAAAAAGTTAAAACCAGGATACGAAAATAATTATAGCGCTAAAATATTTTCATTCTTCATCGTCTTCTTCATCGTAGTCATCGTCTTCATCCACCGTGAATGTACCACCCTGTTGTCCTTCAGTTTCCGGGTCCACTGGAATGTCGTCGTAATCCTTCGAAAAAATGACCGTTATTATTATAAATGCAACAAGGCAGCTTATCAAAAATCTTTGGAGTTATAAACTTACATCCGGTAAAGATTTGTATCTGGGGTAACTGCATACAAAACACTCCAACCTTCCTACTCCAATCAAATCATTTGGTAGACAGTAACAGGTTTGACAATCGGACGGAGTTGCTGTTTGAACAACTCGTCTACTGAATACAGTTGTAAACAATTGGACTATCTTTTCCCTCCTGTTGTGTAGCTTCCTTCCGGAGAATATTGTTCCTGAAAGCAAATGTTCCAAAAACGAAATGTCTATGTCTAAGACTAATCTTCGTCTCCTATTTACATGCAATTAATGTTGACGGAATTTATACCATTCGTTTTTAATGCTAAAGGACCACAGTAGCCGAGAACTCTTTTTGGAATGAAGACCTGGTGAGTAATTTTTTGATCGCCCTTCAGGCGACCTTTCATTCCGTCAGACTTCGTGTATCCAAGAGTTGAATCATGACCTAAAGACCACAGAGTTTGATTAATATTGCTGCAGTATTTGAGATTCATTTTCGCAAAATGAACGCTTTACCAAAGAATTTCTTCGCTAAATTTTTGCTGTCAAATAGGAATTCTCTGTTCATCAGAACATGCAGCTTAGCATCTTGTTCCAGCATAGCATAATGAATCGTTGAGAAATCCATCTAAAACATTTATACATGGAAAGTTTTAAAAATTCCATATGACTGTCATCTTTAATGCTTCAGTTTAATCATAACGGTTTGATTTTTTATTGTCATACACTCATTTGCTGTGGACTGCATCCGGTGCATGGAAACAATATAAATGTCTTACTGACACCGGGTCGGAAGTCGAGGTTGTGAAGGCTGTACCAGATTGCTTGAAATGTATCGTTATTTCCATTCCCTATGTGAAAGCGAAATTCCTACATTACCAGTCAATCTCGACTAACCGTCCGAATAGCTTTAAATTAAATTTTTACCCATAACGGCAGCGGTTGCATAAACACCGATGTTCTCAGACGTTGTCCATATTTCACCATTCTGTGAAATAGGATGAGGCTTATCGAACACGCCATCTCCTCCGTACACTACGGCAGCATACCTACAAAGATCATTCACCTCTGCTGTATCTCTTAGATGAACAAAATTTGTTGAGAAATTTCCGTAAATTATCACTTTTCACCTACCTGACATTCTTGAATCCCTTCTTGGTGAATTCCTCTTGAAGAGAGGAAACCACCGTGTCAATTTTTCGTCTAGTTCTCAGTGCACGATTACACTCTTTTGCCTCTACAATGAAAACTATGTCGGTGGAGCGAGTAGCCGGACTTCCTGATGGCGGAGAACTCATCACTTTCATGTCTCGGTCCATCATGATTTCTCCTTCCATTTCACACCTATTGCATAAAATTCATTAGCGCATTAGCAACCTCTCCAGTTTCATAATTAGAACACGCATATTTCTGTCACGAAGAATTTCGAAGGGGTAACCTGATGCATCCTGACGGAACTTTCACCGAAACTCCTCTAGCTCGACACTCGGAAGCGTAAGCAGTTGCGGTTGCACAAACAGATGTCGACTGCGTAGAGAAAGCAGTGGTTCCTTGGCTTTCACCAAGTGCGGATAAACACATTTCGAGAAATGGGTCTGCCTTTACCTAAGCACATAAAAAAGTCACACAAGGAAAACAGAATTGGAAAAGGTTCGTTAAAGCGAATCTACAAAATGTATGTATTGTAGGAGCGGATTGGCTCAACTTTATGTGAGTCTTTTTTGTCCAATTTTTATATACATCGGTTCGTACTTTTTCTTGTGAAACTATTTTTAAATCTACAGAGAATTGCACCTCAAAGTCAAATGATACGCTATTACACTGACATAGCAGATTGAACCAATTTAAATTGAAATCATTACGCATCACAATTAGACTTTGAGTTGAACATGAAATATTATTAAGCAACCATCTACCCTCGAGCTTCATCCCACGCGAGATGCTGTGGTCCTCTTACCTCACCGTTACTTGTGTGGGAGAGTAAATTTTGCTGGTCTCCTTTGCAACCTGACTCTCCTTTAGATAACCCCTCATAAAGACGTATTATGGCTAAGATTTACATAAACCGAGTTTATTTTGTACGAGTCCGAGTATCGAACAGAAGATCCTCACACAAAATGATAACTTCTTAACGATCAAGTCAGCTTGCCGACTCTTGAATCTACATAAGGGTGAAAGTGGATTTTCTTACTGTAGCGAAACATGATTCTAAGGAAGAATGTTTCGCCTGGAATATCCTGTGGCACCACGATTTTCCTGGAGAAGCAGTCGTCGTATGTAAGTGGGAAGGTAGGTGTGAATTCTCTTCCATGCAGTTGGCTGCGCTATCATCCGACACATCCCAAGAGTTGAACACCTCTGAAACATTGTGAGCCCGTTTTCCACTTGCCATCATTAAGTCAGTGAATGGCTCCATATCCATTGTTCCCAGCACTCCCGCAACTTTTCGGGAATACCACCCTACACACCAGAACAAAAGTAAGGGTTTCACGTGCATGACGTTTCTCTATTTAATTGCCGCTCCATAATTAATAATAATTATAAATCGACTATTGAAAGCAATAGGATATGTGCACACCGGACGCTTTCAGTTGGCAGATTTTGTATACAGTGTTGCACGAAACAGTCAATCCTTTCGGGCTCTCCACCACTAACATTTCCGATTCTCGGTAAGCCTGAAGGTTGGCCATCTGAACAGGTAAAGTCACAGCTTGCTGAACACCTCTTTTTGGATCTTTTATTCCCTACAATAACAATGGACAACTCTGCTAATTCTAATTCAAAGACAATTTTCATTCTCCTGAATTCATCGGTTTCGCAATACATTTATAATGAACTTGCTCTTACATTTTCCTCCAAATCAATAATAAGAGTGTTGTGGCTTGACGCGACTATGATTTGGTACGACCTTTCCCCGTCCTCGGGCTGACTTCCATACTGAATAGTCACTGAAAAGTTCCCATCAACAAGATCAGCAGTGAGAAGATGAACACACTGTCCGCTGTGATTGTACATGAGTCCGTCGAAGGTGAAAAAGTAATCGGATCCGATCACCATTGCATGACCTTCAAAAGGAGGGATAATGTTGAAGGGATTGGACACAATTTTCCTGTACGTGGTCGACCAGGACTCATCGGAGGGGTGGAGAAGATTTTGAACTCTGAGTAATGCCCGGTATTCTGGAAGTTCCTGTACACACACATTCCTTCATCATATCATGCCTCTACATTTTTTTGAGTTTCATTTCGTGCAATGGCTAACCCGGAAGTCTGGAGTTTCATTGAAAGCTGTTAGGGGCATAGGTAGTTTTTGTTCCAGGCTCACGATTCCTTTCTTCGGCTCAAAGTAAAATTTAGTTTTTGGCTGTTCTAAAGAGGCTGCTGTGTCAATTGCCGTTTGGAAGAAGATGGATGTTCCTTTGGAAATCAGGGTGAGAACAAGTTTCGGAACAAAAACATCCAACTCGGTGTAGCGTATCAGGTATTTGAGCTGGAGCAAGAATGTATTACAGGAAACACATTCTCAGAAATGAATAAATCATCACATGGAAAGAAAGGATTTCGATTTTTACGGTGGAGCAGAACTGTGGGGATACCTTTTGGAATGCAGTTGCAATTGCTCCTTTCAAGTCCTGAGCCACCTCCGTTTGGAGAATGCCTCCCACAAGGTACTCCAGCTTGTCACCCAATTTACCCAGAGATAATTCTACATACATCATTCATTCATTTCGTTTCGAACAAATGAGTAAGTAATTTGCATAAAACAAAGGTTCATTCATTGTTGAAGTCGGCTACCTTTTCCGCCTCTTCAATTATGTACATAAATGTTTGCAACTCACTCAAATTTGCCAGCTCAGAAAGTTTTCTCATGACGAACTTTCTTAATATTCCGTAGTACTTATTGAAATTTGTTTCCATGTTGTTCTTTGATAGATCTCTGTATATTTGATCCAGGTCTTCAGCCAGCTTGGTCAGTTTATGGTAATACGGAGACCGTACGACGACCTCTTTTGTTTCGTAAAAGAAATCTGCCCAGAAAAAAGTGTACAACATTCAATACTCTGACATTTCACTGTTTTATGAAGGTGTACATTTTAAATCAAGCAAACCAGCAGCAAACCATTCGTAAAAAATGCTGACGGCAAAAGGGAAACCCAAAATTACGTTCCTGTTATCCTTCTCTCAAAAAAATCCCCCCCTTTAAAAAGTTATGCTCATTTGGAGACCCCGGGAGACCAAGACCAACGAACCAATGGAGAAAATTAACGCAATCAAATTAAGCAGGGAAATAAAGTGTCACGAATTTCTCCGTTTTCCCTTCACATAAAAGTCTTAATTTTGCATTTCACCAGTATTTTCAGCTAAAGTGACACAAAAACAGTAAACAGGTACTTGCACATAAATTATTTTGTGAGCCTATCTTCCCAGTTTACACTTACACACGACACAAAGCAGTCAAAAGACAACGAGAAAGGCCATTGATTTCCCGTTAACCCGCTTTTCACATGCAAGTCTCAACGATTCAAGCATGAAATATAAATGAAGCAAGAACATGAACCGTTTTTCTTCCACCTACTCTCAACAGGAAAGGCAGCAGTAATTAAATCAACTAGAAAATGGGAGAGCAATATAATAATAAGTGAAAGCAATTTTACCTAAAATTTTGTTAACGACGCTGTAAACTGCCGTTTCGAGTTGATGGAGGTAGGCCATAATGCTCGGCTGATACCGCTCCATTAGATGACTTATGTGACCGTACACTGTGGAGGTGAACGCTGACAAACTCTGATAAATTTGAATGATAAGTCGTTCCGCCATCTCAATTGCCTGCACAAAACCGTAAAAATCCGGACTGCAATTTATTTTTATTTTTTTAATTGCAATATTAGCCCTTTGGAAAAATAAAGCGGAAGCTGGTAAAAAATATTATTCAATTTTTGTAACGAAGCACACCAAACATGCCATTTTCTAAGTAATTAGCTTTTTCATACATTGTAAATAATTTCTCCTCGATACTCACATGAAAAAGGACTCGTGTTAACGTTTCACTTGTGCCGAGTACACAGTCATAATTCTCGCTGCAAGATCGTTCGTTTAACAATACATTTGCCAACAGCGAACATCATGCCACAAAGTCTTTTCTTTTTCGGTTCGCTAACGTTTTATCCTTTGACAGCTTTATCTCTAAGCGAAGCGTAAGGACATAATAGGGGAAACGATCATTGTGTAGGAGAACAAAAGAGTGTAAAAGTGTTTCCAAAAATGAGAATAGAATCAAGTTGTGCGTTATGGAGCTGTGCTCCTGTCTCTCATATTTCATTTCCCTGTCGTAGGTCGTGGTTCTTCTTGTCAAAACAAAATGGGATATTAGGCTGAATGCGAACTCTTCGTGCCGAACTCCATACCTCTTCAATTCCCTGCTCCCAGTCGCTTCTCTGTCATTTAATCTTTCACATACACACATTCCATCACCAGAATGATATATGTGATTTTATTCAGCCGACGTAATACCACAGTTTGTTCAAGTCAAATTATACAATCGGTTCACCTGGTTCAATGCTTTCTAAAAGCCTTTTGAGCAGTCTCCTTCCCTGAAAATGAATCAATTTCTTATGCCTCCACCTCCAACCTAAGCGATTGACATCTGAAATGTCGACTGCTTTCAATGGCTGAAAGAGTGCACGAGTAGAGATTTCTTTGCACCACTCTACATCTATCCCCTCCTCATTATTTTAATTGGCATGAATTATTATTAACCCATTATGCAAATTTTAGCCCAATTCACTTAATGCATTAACAGCATTCAATTTATTGCACGCTCACCTCGTTCAGGTACACAAAAAACAGCTCCCGGAGTTTTGCCAAGGTCTTGCTAAGACCTTCTCCACCACTGGCTACATAATTATGCCACACGGATGACAAATAATTATAGACTTGCCGACACTGATAACCAACATAGAGTAGTAGTTAAGACCAAAACTTGGCGGATAAACATCTGCATCAATGAAAGTTCTTACTTAAGTTCTTACTTGATCAACAACCCACGCGAATGCCTTTTCCAGCAACTGACCAGGATTTTCCAAGTCCCTACGGTATCGTTCAAATGATGCCTTCAGCTTCGCTGCAACTTCCTCAGCGACCAACTGCACGTAATCGCGGATGTCCCGTGAGTGCAGCTCGTTCTTGTCGTACATTTCCACAATGAGGATTCGAAGAGCTTCTGCATCGGCGGTGAAGTTCAAATCTTTTCTGAAATCCGGCAAAGAATCTCCATTAATTTAAGAACCATTAATTGATAATTAGAGAAATTATTTTTAGGAGGTAGTTTGTACTTCATGATTTCAAAAAACGGTGCGAGGTTGGGTTCCATCTGCTTCCATACAGCGTGCGCTGACTCGTTTCCATCTGTGCTCAGACTGCTGCACATTTTGCTCCACTTTGCCCCTGCAAATTCTGTCGCATTTTTGTAAAAATTTACGCAGAGATCCTGTATATGTAGACCAGTAAGTGTGTAGAGAAAGTGGATAAAATTATTTTTCGCCCATTTGTTCACTTATATAATAATTATCAATTGACCACAAATTAAATTAAAAAAATAACACCGAAACGACAGGTTTTAAGTGGAGCGTACCCGAATTTCGCCGAAAAGCTCAGGGCGCCAGGTTAACTTGGACGTGATAAGACGGGAGTGATTCAAGCGTAAGTAAAAGTTGACATCAGAATATTTGTAGTTATTGTAGGATTCCGAGATGTCGAAAAACACATTTCGACTGTCCACAACTCCACCCTCTCCGAATACCCCGTCCATTAAATCTGTACACAAGAATTATTAATTCTTATATTTTATATCGTTTGATCAATTTTCATTCACTACTATCATCATATCTTTATTTTGCTAAACGAAATTATTTCTAAGTCTTAGGAATATCAAAAAATCCAGAAAAGGAAAAGTGCATGAAACCGTTTCCGAGGAAAAGAAAAAAACGCAAGAGTAATGCATTATTGAAAGGCATCAAACACGGAATGTCGATTTTCACATCGCACAATTTTTTTCTCACGAACAGGAAAACAAGAGTTTAAACCATCCCGAAAAACGAAATATGGAATAGTCAAGAATTTCTCTTTCCTTTTAAAACTTTAAACTTATAAAACTTTCTTCTTTGCCCTTTAAAAAAGTGCATGGATTTCTTCTTTGATCCCTTTCTAGTTTCACACGAACTCGTACGTCACGTGAAATATACATAGTTAACTATGCAATATTTATTAATAAATGAAGCTATGCATGGGGTATAGAGTAATCATGTACCGTTTTTTATTCATTTCTCACCAAAAAAATTGTGCACAACTGTTTCAAATAAATTACAACACGGCAACCGAATATATGCTACGGGATCACATTAGCTATTCTTTTCCCTTTCTTTTACTTTCTCTCTGTGAGATTTATATAGGTAAACGGTAAAGGTAAAAGTAGCAACGGGATGATCCTGCAGGAGCAGGAACGCTGCACCAGTTAACTTTGTTCCACTGGTTGGAAAGATTTCTCTTCTTCTTGGGAAGAAGCGACTGCATGGGAAAGTAAGTGGGGAGAAAAGAAGCAGATAAGAATGATGAATGTGTACCTTTGCCGTGAACAGCATATATTTTGAAATACGGCCGGCTCAAATCCACACTGATGTTGGCTTCAGGACCTGGCGATATTCCGGTCACGTTCCATTTACCATTGACCACGAACTCTGGGTACTGACCACTCAGTTGGCCCCAAAACAATGCATACCCCTCCGGATCACTCATCTATAAACACACACAATCGACGACTTGAATAAGAGCCACGCACCTACCGAAAGGAAAGACGTCAAGCAGACAGAAAAAAGTATTTATTTATTTATTTCATTCCCATTCCAGAAGAAAATTCCCAAACTCCCCAAAGGATTGTAAGTAAATAAAGCAGAGTGAAGGAGAAGAAGCAGAGCAGGAAAAGGGAAGGAATAAAATATCTAAGCATGGCGGTGCATACGTAGCAAGGGGAGGCACCGGCCTCAGCGTTACATAATAATTAAATCAGCATTTCTTTATTGGAAAATCCAAGTTTGGTGCAATCCCTTCAGACACGAGAGACTAACAAAGCAAAGAGACATTGAAAAGGGCATCTTTGGTTCCATCTCATTCACTAGCTTAATTCAACATTGGCATATAATTAGGTACCACGTCTGCATGCTGTAAGTGTCTACGAAGAAACGCATTTATTTCTACCGGGTAGATAATTGTAATACCTGCTAAAAGTATTTCTATTATTTTATTGCTCCACTTTCGCGAATTGTTCCACTTCAATAATATACTAATCGATATCTCAGTTCACCTGGCGCTGTACAAGTAACATGCCCTTTAAGACCTTTCGCTTCCTTTATTACCTACATGAGTGCCACCATCAAATTAGTATCCACAATGGAGCAAGCTAAAGGAGGTTGCGCAAATAATTGTGTAACATTGTTTTCCCTCTCTGCGTTTCCTCCTCCACCACCTTGATTACAGACAGCGCGTAGGAAAGTGCGAGCGAGATGCAGAGGAGAGCAGAGATCCAAACAATATAATTTAATGCCGTCTTATTATTTAGCCCAGTCGTATATTTCCTTCACGTCACAATTCTCCACCATTACTTAAAACTCTTCAGTATTTTCTCCCTTCCTTCTCTATTACATCAAGGCAGCGGAAAGTACAATAAGAAATACCTAGATAAATACATACACCTATTTTATCTTTCCTATCAACTAAATGTGCAGATTCGAATGAAGCATAATATAAAAACACGAGTTTTTTCTTCCGTTTTTATTTTATAGAAACTCAGACACAACCGCTGTCCGTCAGCGTACATACCTAAGTGAGGTAAGAGAAAGAAAAGAACGTATCCCGTTTAAACTCTAAATAGCTCTAAAAAATAACATTTTCCCCGTTTGTTTCATCTTCCTCTTTTTCGTCTTCCCCAGAAAGAAAAAAACTTCATTTTCGTTCAGGTGATCTCTGGTCGCGCACACACGGAAGCAATAACTGGAGTACAGTGCCTTCTTCACGAAATATATGCCTTGCTTTGTGTGCCTACCTACTTTTTCTCTCACTAAATCGCCGACTTCTTTCTCGTTGTGTGCGTGTTTTCCTTGCTGAAAATAAAGTGGTTGGGAAGAAGCTATACGGAGGAGATGTGTGTAATTTTTTCAGTCTTGTGTAGCATTTTTTCTCATCGTGCAATAAGGAGAGCAGTAGTTTAATGTGGACACTCATTCGATTAGTTTTTTCCCTTCTTCTTCCGGAGAGGAGTAAGGCAAGTTGTAAGCTTTTACTTAAAGACATAGTAGTCTATATACATCCTAGTAGATATAAAGTTGGCACAGACGGAAAGCCAAGAGAGCAGCAGAGAGAAAAGGGAAAAGTTTGTTAAGAAATACCAACCTGTAAAGACGCCTGCTTGGATTCCTTTAATAATTCAAAGGCCATCTTCGACTCCTGGCTCGCATTTTTTAGACCATTTTTGAAGTCCATCAGGGTGATAATCGATAGTTCGTGTGGAGAATGCTGAGTGGAATAAAGTGCCTTCAGATGCAAACTTGGCGGATGAATTTTTTTCATTCATTCATTCGTTCGTTCAAATACACAGGTATGTACATCAACAATCCAGAAACGACCGCAAAGACCGTCCAAGAAAAAAAACCAATGAGGAAAATGATACAAAAAATTCAAGTTAAAAGATATCACTTTATAGGAAAGGCATAGAGCAGGAAAAGGTTTCCTATAAAAAATTGAAAGCATTTTTGGGAGATATATCAGCTTTATATAAGATTTTCGTCTCTGGTACTCAAAGATTAATGAAATGTGGGCAAGATGAGAAGAGCTGGGCATGTAATTCTATTGATTTCATTTCATAAAATGCATATAATTTAATTTTCATTATGACTACTCCGAAACCGAAACTTCCCCACTGTCAGCCATTACCAGTAAAGAAAGAAAAAGTCGAAATCTCTTTTTTTCTTTCAAGCAAAGTAAACATTCAATATCAACACGCGCCACGGGCCAGTCACTCCATCTCTAAAAGGTTCAAGTTATTTTTATACCAATTTTATACGTCATCCTCTATCGAAAATGAAAAAAGTATTTACGGACTATTAAAGAGAAAGTCATTTCTCGTTTTTATTTGTACACACACATATATTTTATATATGCTGTTCATTTCTCTCGTACATAGGGTGTACGTGAAGCGATCAGAGTGACCGAACGTGTATGTTTTTCTAAATGCAACTGCAGACATCAAGAGAAGGAGGGGAAGAGAAAAATATAATAAAATGTATCTATTTTGTGGAGATGAAAGTTAGATAGGAGTGCTACAGCAATTTTAATGAATAACTCATGCTCACCTTGTCACCAAATGCTCAAGTTTCCCGTTCGTCTCGAGTTCCCAGTAAGGGAAATAAGTTGTGCTGTAGAGAGTGGCGTCGTCGTCGCCACCGCCGCTGCTACTCTGTCTACCCCTCCACCAATAAACAATCTCGCGGAAGTCCAGCTTTGCATCCCAGTTGAGTATCAATCGTTGCGTTGGATCATCCGAGTATTCCACGGAGAAAATCCCGTCAATCCTTCCCCGTCCTGGAGAAGAAGATGAAGCTGTCAGACCCACCATCGTCAGCTCACCTGCTGCTATCATATCCTACGCAGGAGAGAAAAAAGAGGAAGTAATGGAAAATTTTCGTAGTGGAGAAAAGACCAAAGTAATTGTACGTGGATAAATTTTCATGAGAGATTCACAACAAACAACGGCGGCAACAAGAACAACAAAACAACAAAACAACTACAGGACGATGACACTAAATGTATCCCTGCTACCAAGGTGAAACTTTTCTCCTTTGTATCGCAGTTAGGAGAAAACTTGTCGTTGTGCCGCGGTCATCAAATGCAAGCTCACGCAGGAGAGAGAAAGAAAGGATTTCACAAAATGTCTGGGAGACATACCCGAGGAAGTGATGGATGCCTCAAAGTTGCTACGGCCTTGCCGCCAATTACGTCTTTGTTTTGGTGGGGTTCCTTACTGCAGACGAGAGTCGAGACAATCTTGTCATCACTACGACTCGCGTTCAGGTTTAGCTCCGTTGTCCAAGTGAAAGTTGAGTTGGCGATTGTGTAGCCCGACTCCACCTCAATTTTACGGATCGGGTAGTTGACTTTTAAAGACATTTGATGATCCACTCCTTCATCCTTTAAAGTAAATTTGTACATGATTTCAGCATTTGTAAACGGGTTAACGCGAAGCATTATTATAGTATGGAGAAAGTTGATGTCATTACTACAAGACTTATATATTTAAATGTTATCACATGAAAAGCCTACTTTCGATAGATCCTTTAAGATAAGCTCGTAGCCTGCCTCCGATTCATGCTTCCAGCTGAACTTTGTCCAATGCGACAACTCTTGATCACCCCAGTTGTAGTCAGTTACAAAAAACATTTTCCTTGTTGGATGAACGCCTTTTTGTAGGACCAGCAAATTAGAACAAATATTTCGTTTTAAATTAGCCAATTATTATGTGAATTAAAGATGTAACCTGAATTAAAACCTACCTTGCATGGAAATTTGTTGTCCTGTAAAGTTACTCCCAATTATCATTTCACCCTCGAACCGTTGCTCCGTTGAGTTGTGCAAACTGAAGAGATCGAGAAGATGGGAAAGCTGTTGGAAAACAATAATAATGGTAATTGAATCCCAAATACTGTAAGTAGAAAGTAAAAAGATTTCCTCCCATGAAACCTTTTTTTCTTTCCCTGTTTGCCCAAGAAATTCACTAATTTAATAGGAAATGAGCACGTTCAGAGAGAATGATATACATCTGAAAATCATTAAATTACTTTCTTTGCTCAGCCAAAGTGAATTTCGAGAAGAAATTAAAGCTCTACTTTCATCATCTCATGGTTGGAAAAGTATGGATAAAGAAAGGTGGAACATTATAAAGATATCATCGTATACCTTCGTGGGAAGATTAAGACCGTTGACTCCTCCACTGTAGGAGAATTGATAAGTGTGATTAAAGCCAAATGGCCAGAAATGATTATCGAATTCTAATTGTCTATTTTCTTTTTCCACTCCTGCAGATGACATCCACTCAGATTTATAGACCGTTCGTAGAAGTTGAACACCGTTGTATTCACCTCGGAAAGCATTCTCCAGTCGTTCTGCCTCTCCCTATGAAACAAGAAATGGCAATTGTCATTTTACCAGCATTTAAAACTAATATTTTATTTGTTAATAAATATGGAAAATAATAATAACAATCATCTGCGAATTCTTTATTATTCGATTCACGTGTTTAAAGCACAATAGATTATTATAAAAAAACTAGTCGAATTGTTTTATTTTATTATTCCAATAAAATCATCAGGCCAAACTGCTTTTTGGTTGCAGGCCAAATTGTCGAAGTTATCAAGAAATCAAATTATTTAGCTCACCAACAATCAAGAAAAGGAAAAATTAAATCGGATCAGGATTGTTTAGAAAATTTTCCAGGAAATTAGAGACTAATGGTCATTATTTCCATTCTTCCCTGCTTCATTTCAATATTTATTAGTCTGCATTTTCCGTTCGAAAATGGTTCTCACCTTATAAAATACATCGACTCCCGCTCGTTGCGGTGTTGGTGCAGATTCCATGGAAATTGGAATCACAGCAAAAATCGAGGCGTTGCAAAGTAGCGTATCTTTGGCATTTTCGTACTCGACGTAGTAACTGAGCATTGCCTCATCTTCCTCCCATTGGCCACCATAGCTTCCATTGTACGTATTTCTAAACAAAGTCGAAAGATGCACGCACATGCCTTTGAAACTGATAGACTCTGGTGCATTTCAGCCTTTCTCTATCAAGTTGAAAATACTTTAGGAATTTCGAAAAGCTTACCCATAAAACTTGTGACCCACGTGAAGACCGATTTTGGTGAAATTTTCAATGTTCGAGGTAAAATTAAGCAATGCGTCAAACTCGTTTAGTGCCACAAAATGAACGTGTGTTTGCGCGATTAGAGGAGGCTCGTCCAATTCATCCTGTCCAAACTGAACGCTATTTACGCACAGACAGAGAAAACAAAGAAAAGTAAAATAATATGGGAAAGGTTTCTTGCTTGTTCGCTTCCTTGCAGCATGCTTGTTTCCCTTGTTGACGTTTGACATGGTAGCAGTCAGTCAAGGGTCGTAATTAAAGATCATGTTTTTCCATCAGGAGAAAGTGAAGAGAAAACATGCCCTCACTCACTCTCGCTTTCTATCTCTCGGAAACAGAGTAATATGCAATAATGCTACACTTTCCTCTCCGTTAATCAACCACAAAAATGTACATACAAAATACGGTCATGTCCACCACTCTTAAAAAGTGTCAGAAAGAAGGACGAGAGGAAAAGTAAATGTGAGTATTATTTTTAGAGGAAGAGGAGAAAAGAGCACTTGAGAACATGATAATTACCGAGCCGAATGTAGTCCGGATATTTTATTAAAAGTTCCATCTATTGTAACCATTGGGTTGACAAGTGGATTGACAAGGGAAGTTGTTCCTTCTTTGTTCTCCTCTCCACTTTCATTTCCTTCCCCTTCTCCAACAACACCATCTGCGCGCTCCCCATCTCCTTGTTTTCCTTCTGAAGAGCCACTCTGCTTCGGCTGGGGTGATCCGATCCGAACCTGAAACAGTCGGTCTGATGCGTCACTGACAGAGCAATTAAATATGCCGTGCACGGAGACAGTGCCCAGTGACTGGCTGCCCCACACCACTGCAGCCTCGGCGTCCACTACGGCCCCCTTTGTTTCCCACTGAAAACAAACATTTTTATGCTCCGTCAACAATTAAAATGGACATTGTGACCAAGTGATTAATTGATTGCTATTCAGAGTGAAAAATACATACAATGACATTGTCAATGAAGGCAATTAATATGCGCTGTTAAACTGTTCTGAGCAAAATGCAACAATAATGGGCGTAATGCGTAGTTTCAGTGTAACACTTTACCTTTCCCTCTACTTCGTAAATACGGTCCCAGTTTCCAGATGATTTAAATTTGGTGAAGCCCTCTAGGCTCTGTAATTTGTCATCGAATGAAGCATTTACTGATAGCACTTTAGAGTTTTCCGTCGTCAGCGAGGAAGATGTGAGGGATAACATTGGGCTCCCATCAGGTTCATAGTTTATTTGAATTATTTGACCAACTCTAAATGTGAACAATGATGAAAACGATACAGTACATTTTGCGGTCTCTTGATGTTATGGTTTTATTTTAAACTCAATTTGTTTTCTTACCTGAGACGAGGTTCCTGCAGCTTTAGTAAAACTTTGCTATCAACCGACGTCAGTTGACCGAACGTGGGAATCTTATTGCCAATACTGAACGTAATCATGTTTGACTCCGGTAAAGTGGCAAGAGCTTCAAATGACGATCTGATTTCCTCTCCCGTTGTATATTTTCCTTTTGCATTCATTTCAAAATTGTTGCAGGCTGCGAGAGCCCAGTTTGATTCAACTGTGAACGAGCCACTTGGCGCATCACCAGAAACTAGCAATTTCTTCACTTCCAGCCAATCATCCTCTTTTCTATAAAAATTACACAAAGAATGTCTTCTCCTTTAAATATGCACTAAAATAGTTGCAAATGTCTCCCTATTTTAGTACATGGATAATGTTACTCAAAAATCAGATTTCCGCTGAAAGTGGAGAAAAGGCTGTAGGGTGTTTCTCCTTGAATAGCGTACTCCAAGCCGTTTACTTTCTCCGCATTTCTCGTAATTTCCAACTGCCAATATTTTAGTCCCTCGATTGTCGTGTTAACCTTTTTGACCAGAGAACAAACATTTTCTAATCACCAGAGAATTTCACTAGGAAAACTCTGCCATTGGAGTTTTACAAGGATTCTTTCATCAGTTCGAAATTTGTACCTCGCCCCGGAAAGTTTCAAGGTGATATTTCTTCACAGGGAAATCAAAGTTCATTTCTGCCAGCAGCTGCTTCCCACTTTCCCAATTGATTTCTCCGTCGACATCCACGCGGTAATCGTTATGCTTCTGCGTTCTTGCTGTCAAATTTCCTTGTCGAGCTGGAGACGTCAGATCAAGTGTGGCAGAAATTGTTCCTTGTACCTACAAACCATCCTCACTTTTATCAATTTGCATAGTCTGTTCCGTCCATGCCACCATCCAAAATCATGTTTATCACGCATATAAACATTTCTTTGTCGATATGCATTTCGTCTGAATATTTTCTCACTAAATTTCTATTACATACATGCGTGTTAAGTAAACCTGGCCACAAAAGTTCCATTTCGCAACAGACAGACATGCACACCAAATTGAGCCAAAAATATCCAGAGAAAGTTGAATGGGCGGATGCATGGGGTGCGATTGAAATGACAACACTTTCATCTCACGTTTCATAAGTAGCAAGTGTTTCGATTCGTAGTGCTGATAAAGTGTTACAACACAAAATATGTGTAACATAATAACAAGATCAGCTCATGTCTCAGTCGACCCGTCTTAAACTTGGACTTCTTTGTGACTGAAACTGGATGATAATGTGATGGTAGTCCACACATCATGAAAATCTCTTTCTCACTTTTCCCGCCCACATTCAGCATCATATTCATATGCGAGAAGAGTTTGCTCGAAAAGTGGGTGTGTAGGCATTTTTAGATTTTTTCTCTGCTGGAAGAAATAGACGCAGAGGAAATAGGTAGAAAATTGAGAGGGGGAAGGGAAGAAAAGAACAAGACAAGAAAATGGTGCTGTTATGTTCCACATGTACTCATATCATATTTCTGCTCCATGTGTGTGCACGATCTGCGAGTGAATGAGAGGAAAGTGTAACGTTCGATGATTCAAAGCAGTGCATTTGGGAAACTTTACAAATGACCCTGACAGCTTGTGTCTATCTGTTTGTGTGAGTGAGGGTTACACCGTACTGACTATCACCACCAGCAAAATCGAAAGCGCCCCTTCTCCCCATTACGCAAAAAATAAAATATAACGTAGGCTGGTGAAAGTGTGTTGTAGGATCTGCACGACATACATGACAAGAAAGTTGGGTGAACAGAAAACTTTTGGGAGGATTGTTACCACCACCACCACCACTTTCCTTTCGTTGTCATTGTCCGCACACAATTCTAGATTTCTTCTGGCAACATTGAAAATCGTGTAATGTCAAACCGTTCAAACACACACAAAATTGTTGCCTCCAAAAACGACAAATAAGTGGCACTCCAGAATATGTATGTCGGCAGAGAGACTGAGAAGGAGAGAGAAGGGAAATTTATGTATCTTTTGAACTACTCCACATTGGTTCTTCCTCTTTTTTTAGTCGAGCGAGAGCAATGTCAAACAGTTTGAAGTGGAGACGCGCGGGGTGGTAAAATGATCGGTGTGTAGGCAAACATGTTAACTTTTCCGGGGATGGTGACGTTACAGACTGTGGGTGCTGGAATATTTCCCTCGGATATTCACATGCTTCCCTCCCGAAAGAGTGACTCCACACGTAGAAAATATTTCAATTCTGGTTTATTCTCTCCATGTGTCTGGCTCTGTCTTTTGTGATGATGAGATGAGGAGTGTGAATGCATTTTACTTAGCATTAAACAACAAAAGCGGAGGAAGCAGGACAATGGAGTTTTTGTTGAAAGAGGCGAAAATGTCTGATGTGATCATAATAAAAATGTACATACGCTTGCACGTGATTCATTTTTACATACGTCTCCCTACGAGTCAGATTCAGAGTTGATCTGTGTGCATATACAGAGAAATCCAGACCTTCCTCCAAAATGACATTGTGCTTTCGGAACGGATGAATGGATGGATGTGCAAGGAGAAAGGAATCTAACACTATTACATAATGCTATGCGGACGTGAGTGAGTGTGGCCGCTAGAGTGCTAGCAAATGTGGGACAGAGACTGATACTGTTCGTCCGGGGGAAAATTAACATATTACTCATCTCCGTGTGGAGAGAAATGCCTTTAGGCATTCTTTTCTCTCTCCCTCTCTCGATAAAAACGTGTGTCTCTGTACATCACATCACACCATCCGTGACACACGCTACATCTCACAGTGTTCGAGTATTCCATGACACCGAGCCGCCCGCATACTGCTCCAATCACAAGTATAAGTAAAATGCGCACAGGGGGATTCTCCTCCTCTATAATGATATGCAAATGTAGAATTTCAATCTCGCACCACCAAAAACTTGTTGTTTTGTTGTAACAGTCTCGCGCCGCATTTTCATTCACTCGCCTCCTTTTCTCTCGTCTCTTTTGTTTGTGCTTTTCCCATTTTCTCTCCCTCTTGCCACTCGCTCACCAACTTCCATAAAACGCCGGCATATTCTTTAATGAAGCGAGCGACTTAAAAAAGTAAATGAGTTTAAACGAGGTGAAAATTCTATTTTAGATAACGAATGCTTCGACATGAAAGTAAAAAAGCCAACAAAAAATAAAATCTCTCTTTTTATTTTCCAGAGAAGAGTCGACAGAGTTCATCTCACACCATGTATGACCAGTTATCTTCATCGACCACATATTTCCTCGAGGAGGAAACTTTTCGACGGAAACAATGCGTGCTAAATTTACGAGCTAAAAATACATTTGCAGCTAGCACTTACCTTCGAAGGCCAGCCATCCTCCAAGTGGGAAATGAGGTCGATCTCAATTTCTTTCTCGCCATTTTTGAGTGTGATCGTCGTTTCCTGCTGGCTGCCTGGATTTTCCTCGCTCTCCTTTGTGTCCGCGCGTAGCTCGATCTCTCTACAATTATTATCACACATGATAAAAAACAAGAGGCATGATGAATATTTTAGCTTGTTGTTCAAGTGTTTTGGCCCATTGACACAAATAATGACTTTTATTGTTATTATTATTTCTTTGTCCTTTTCCTCTCTCACTTGTAGTTATCAAGTGGGGCATTTAGTGTCATGCTAAAGTGTCTCGGACAAAGGACCACGGTGGTTCCCAGCTTGTCAAAGGTAATCGAAGTGAACTCCACATCGACTGTATTACACTGCTCGCCCTTGTTCTCCGCGTAAGTCAGTGAGACAGACTGCTGCTCGAGCTTATCAATCGGAGTGCTCACTTCAACGTTCCCTCTGAAATATTGAGGCAGCTGATTGTTCCACTCCGATGTCAGTGAATACTACAGTCAAACACAATGTTTTCCATTAACCGATTAGATATTTTTCTTGTTAAGCCGATAGTAGCGCATCACTAACCACATTCGTACAGACATCGATACCAATTAACAGTGTTGAAAATAGCTATGTGCATTAGATGCGACTGCGAACCTCTTGTTGTGTTGGGTGGTGAGATATGGCGCGGACACTCAGCTTTCGTTCCATTTCACTTAAGTCCAGAACACAATCAACTTGACAAGCCAGGCGATCGCTCAACGTGCGTATATCAACGTTGGTACTGAACGTTCCCCTTTTAGCCTCATTCTATCTTCGAAAAACGAAAACGACATACATAAAACATCAGCTCACGTTTTATCTTCACTACATGACTGACTCTCAATTAGAAATTTTGTCACTTTTTCTCAACGCCTAAATAAATTTCGACACGGGGAAATAACTTCTTCTATTCCATTTCATTCCCGTCCGATTTTATAGATTTTGCTCGCAATGGGGGTTTAATGGTCGGACTTCATAAGCCAGCCACCTATTTTTGATCTGTTTTGCATGTAGCAACTTTAAGTTGCTGCACGTGAATGTTCGTGATTTTACTTTAGCTTCTCATTACTCCGCCCCGTAAAAGTCCCACCAGGAAATCGCCCTCTTAAAGTGATAAAAAGGAATAGCCAAACAACCATAAAAAACCCTGCGGCAGAAAATTATTAAAGCCCTTTCGTTATTTTAGACAAGGTCAGTCAATACCCACATCATCCAAAAACGACCGTTTCCATAATATGCTAATACAGAGAGTGCACTTAATGCGATCATGCAACCAAAGGAGTACGCCCCAATGGAGGTAATTAACAGACTTTAATGATTCACGCAAGGTTTATTGTAAAACCGTCCCACCATCAAACAACCAAGCAACCAAATGTAATTACCAAAACGCGTCCATCAATTCCTTTAAAAAAATTCTTGACTCGAAGCAACACCCATTTTGAAATTTCAGTTTTTACTTGTTGTTATTGTTTTGGTCATTAACGCTCGGCAAGGAATTGACGTAAAGACATAATTTGCTCTAAAAATGGAAACCTCGCCACTTTCTCTAAATGCATACTTCATGTTCACCTAAATAAATAAATAATGCGCAGTTACCTTCTGGATTGAGAGCGGTCTTAAAAATTTACATTAAAAAGCAGTTTAGAACGTTTTTCCCACCGAAATAATTCCACGTCCTTCCCAATTAACTACAAGGTTTCAATTTTTTATAATTCCATCCCAAATAATAACAGTAATAATAATGACGGTGCACAGTGCACCAAAACAGAAACAAGACACAAAGAAATAGTTCTCCAATGCACCTTTTCTGTTTGTCAAACGAGACCCTTGTATTGCCACCACCGTATTGTGCTGTATTTTTTTTCGAAATGCAACCTTGAGAAGTGAGGAGAAAAGTTGACAGGTGAAATTTTCACCATGTGCAAGTGACAGGTATTTTGTGCAGAGGACAGTCGTTGTACGAAAAAGAAAGTTTTCTATAATGCATTAAACATAATAGAATATTGTACACCGATGCAATTTTTCCTCTCTAGACTCAAAGCCTCTTTTGCCTTTCCATTGAGACACACAGCAAGTTCGAAATGAAGGTAAAGCGTCTGGAGTAGGTGTTTGCAGGATCCATAAAATTATAATTACGGTATTAGAATAGAAGCGGAAAATTAACCTTTTGTTACTTTCAAATTCACCATCCAGCTAACCTGCTGCGAGAGAGAACAAAGTTGACATTTTTTGAAACTTATGCAACCATAATTTTATATTCACACAACAATCTCAGCGACATCACACAAAAAGCAAAAGCTTATTACAAAACTATTGCATAATAAATTCAGCTTCGTCAAAAACAAGACTGTTCACTACCTTGTTTAAATTTTGGCCAAAAAATTGCTACACAACACCTACACAAAATACCTTCTGAAAACCTGATTACATGTGTGACAGTTAAGTTTCAATGTACAAGAGCAGCGGCAGTGGTAAGCTACAATTTTCCTTCCTCCTCGAAACATTAAATAGAGACAGAAGCTGTAGCAGGGCAAAGAATATGTGAGAATGTCCTGAGTCTAAGTCTAATTCCTACTTATCGCTTACATTTCATTTTCTGGCAACAACTACTCCAGCAACAGCACAAACCTGACCACAAAACTTGAGAAAATGTTTATTGCTCGAGTGTGTGCTGTAAAGAAAGGGGGAACAAAAAATGTCATTTTCTTGTGGTTTTCACATTTTGTGTGCATGACTCCGCATTTCACTATTATATCACAATTGAAGTTTCTCTATGCACGTGTCCCAAAACCTCAAAAGCTACTATTTTAAAGCCTAGTCCTCGTCAAGTCAAAGACGCAGAAGAAGACGACGAAAAAAGAGCATTGTAAACGTTTATTATTTAGTAGAAAGCAGACTGAGAATGAGACTCATTTTTAAAGCCATAATACGAATGGTAACGGAGGGAAAATAACATTCATTTCTTCCTCCATTCGCCCATTATGCCCCGGCTAAGTGAGAGGGTAACGACAGCCTTCACCTCAATAACAACCTCTGTCTCTCTCACTTTTCTACTCCTGCGTGTCCTGAGTGCCTGAGTGTTGTTCTTTTCCTACTTTTACTTACCATTTAAACACAGGCTTTAAACCAGAAGCTATGCCTATTATTGCACGCGTCGCGTCTCTCTCTTGCTCAACCGTCGAACAACTCAGAACGCAACATTCTCTCGTTCACTCTTCTCACTCAGCCTAACTTTTCCTACCTTCCTCCTGCCCTCTGCCTATGCCCCTAAATTCAAAAGGGACGACGACATGAAATGGAAAGAAAATCATGCTCAACAACGAAGTACGACCATAACGAAAAAGTTTCTCGTTTTTTCATGGCAATAATAATAATAGCCATGCAGAGTGTGTCCATTTAATGTGTACATATTAATGTATGTTTGAGTGAAGAGCTCAAGTTAGATTGCGTGAAAAGTTCCATGTGTGCACAAACAAACATGTTTTCTTCCTCTCTACTTCTCCACGACAAGTTTTCAACTTTTTCATTCTGAAGGTGAAGAAGGTGCGCTTGCCGCACGTCCTCTTAACTCACCTCGCCACCGTTTATGAATACACTTAATAATACTGCTTTTTATTCGTAGTGGCACCAGGTGAGCTTTCTTCATCAATGGCTACGTTACGTTACACTGGACTAGCAGGAAGCTCACAGAAACACTGTTAATAATAATCAAACTAAGTTCAGCTTTCACATCTGAGAATGAAGGACAAGGTGAAGAAGACCATTTTCGGAGACAGACTTTCCTCCACAATTCCTAGCCAACGAAATGTAATTTGTCGATGTGAACTGCTTATTCAATTTTTTCTTATTCATATTTTATGGGTGGGAGACGTAACGCCGAGAGAGGTAAAAAGTTAAAAGCTAAATAGTTGTCAAGAGATTCTGTAGACACTCGCAATATCTCAGCGTGTATTATACACTTGACATAATATGCAAGTTTAATGTTAACTCTGACTACAAGTAAAAAGTGAGTTGAGAAGAAAAGGGAAAGGAAGAAAAAGTAAAGGTGAAAAGTGGTCGGGTGTAGACCCAACGCACCCTAGTTTAATGCTTCTGTTCTTTGATGTCATTTTGCAGGAATGAGAAAAGAAATTTGTAATTTCAAAAGGATGAAAGGTTAAAATATTGTCAACAACGCTGGGATCAATATACTCTTAAATAATTTTCGAAACATTTTTCAAATGCATTTTCCTTTCTCAGGCAATGGCAATGCCCTGAGAAAGTGGTGTTTTGGTCTTTAAAGGGTTAGTAAATACAATCCTCCGTTTGTTACATTGCACTGCGCAGTTGAGAAAAGAGTCGATAATTTGATTGTTTAAATGATATTCCCAATTCACTGTGGAGTTGGTCACGAAATGTAAGCGAAGAAAGAGATAGGACTAGAAACGATAACTTGCCTGCAAGATGGTCGAGAAGGTTGCATTAGTGGCCTGATAAACCAGAGCGAAATTTCGGACGGGAAACTGATCTACAGTGAGTTGGCCGTCTGGGGAGTTTTCAGATTCTCCATCAACGTCACTGTCAGGGGACTCGGAGACTGGCTCATACTCTAATTTCACCACATTGGCCCACTTTAGTGGTGAATAGAAATGGAAAAGTTGACTATTTGGAAGGTCTGGTGTGACCACGGCTGTTTCCGTCTCGCTTCCTGTTCCATAATCGTCGCCACCCTCGTTTGTCTCCTCGTCGCCTTCAGATGGACCACACTCGAGGAATGCCTTGTTCTCCAAATCCTCAGTTATTATCGCGACATACTCGTTCTGCGGACCTAGGCGTATCACCAAGCCTCCCTGAAAATACAATTTCCCTCACTTATTTCTCTCAGAGTTCACATTTCATTGATTCATCATGTCTATATAATGCTGTGCATCCAAAAGTAGTGCGACCCCATAAAAGGCTTTGTTTCCATTTTTTAATTTACGGAGGAAAATAATAACAAATCAAAGTTAACCCCAGTCAACGGTTGCCTCTCCTTTATTTGAAAGAGGTCATTCCGCAGGGAAATTAAAGCGCAATTCTTGCTCTCGGAAGCGAAAGGGCTATTCATTACCAAGTAGAGTGCGCAGCGGAGGTGCAAGGTGATTACCTAACCTATTATTATTTTAAAATGGACCTTATTCTTTAAACTGCTCCCACAAAACCTAGTGGCTGGCACGTAAAATTTCGTAATGCTGCGGTGCACCAAATGTGCTTCGCTTTTTGCCTTTGCATTCCTAATAGCAAAGTGCATCCTACCCGAGACTTTAGTGTGGGAGCAGTACCGTAACAGTGACTACAGCGTCACCAAATTAATATACCTGAGGGTCGCTTCCAATTTTTTCCTGTGTCACTCTAAATGTTGGAAGTTTTCCTGCTTGGGTAAGAGAAAGATTAGGTTTTACTAACTTGTTTTGTACCACTTTCTCTTTCTCTGTTATATGCCTAAGTCGGTTGTCCAACGGTATAATTTTTCATGTTCACCTGCACTACCTAAATCATGATTTATTTTTTTTTAAAATACAAGAAAAAGCAAGGAAGCAAAAGTGGTGCGCTTTTTATCTAAAATTCACGGGAATGGCTTACCTCTTCCCAGTCCGCTCCAGATCTCCATTTCGAGTGCAGCCCAAGGTTGTACAATTCTCGCTGAGGCACAATGGCAGGATTAAGATTGATCTCCAGTTCGAATAACGCAGGGTACGGGGTGGTGATCACTATCTTTTCGTTGAAACGGGATACATCCTGTTGGGATTTACACACAACAAATTCTCTTCGTAAACACATGCTTGGAGAAAACCAGAAAATTTGCCAAAAAAAAATCGGATTCGACATTCAACAAATAAAACGAGATTTACAAAGGCCTTTAGCTTGATTTCCTCAATCTCTTCGGCTGAAATTTTCGTAACGCCCCAAACAACCAAGTTTTTTTTGTTTTTAAAACCGTGCAATAATTTTAACAAACATTCTTTTTTTGGGTAGAACAGCATGATTGAAATTGTCAATAATATGTTGATGTTCGAAAACGATTCTCCAAAACTTTCCCTTTTATAAACACATGACCTGTTTAGCCTGTAAGAGCATATACATCTTCATGGGCTGTACAAAACAAGGAAAAGAAATCTTTTTCCTTCAAAGAAAAGTGAAGCTTTCAACTCGTTGTCTTTCTGTCTGCCTGCCGGATGATAACAGTATCAAAAAGAGAAAGAAGAGAAAAGGTAAGCTTCCGGAAAAATTCTTAATCAAGTCTTTCTTTCTTTGTTGAAGAAAAGAAAGAGAAAAGTAAGTAAGCGTGGAGAAAGCCGACTATCCGCAGTATCATCATTATGATTCTCTCACGCTCAATCTGTTCTCTGACTTTTTCTTTTTTATCCACTACAGACAGACTCTCCACAAAATCTATTCAATAATGTTCTAGTATCCACTTCCCACTTGCACGGACGAAAAAGAAAAAAGAAGTTGGATGTCTTTAATAAGAACATGAAGCAGGGGGCAAAATTAGTGGAAAAAGGGTATTATGGGAAATAGAGTAAGGGGGAAAATGAAAGTGTGCGTTAAGAGTACTCAAAGATACTACCTCAAGAAACTTTGTCTGAATGCTTTGTATGTAGAGAAAGTAGATATTGATGCCAGTCGGCATGTAGAGACGTCCGTAATTTTATTTATATAGCATGTATCTAACGCGGAAGTAATCTCATGTGTACGTCCACCCATCCATCCATCTGATATTTCAATAATGCATAGATTCCCTACACCTTGTTTCGCCAACAGTATTAATTCCTCTTATTAGTGCCGAAGTCACAAATAAAACGGGCACTGCCGATGGGAGCAACAAGACATAGAGATGGATATTCTCTGATGATATCTACTGGCATTAAGAAATACTTTCTGTCCTTGGTCGGAAGGAAAGCAATAAAACCTGACGCGTAAAATGGACTAGCCGAAGGAAAACAATTTTTCATGTCTTTTTTCTGAGAATCAGTGAAAGGTCTTTGCTTTTATGTAGCTTTCCCATTTTAAAATTTATAAAAAATGTTGTTGTGAAATAGTACACACGCATGCAATTAAGCAGGTCGTTAAAAAACTTGATCGTATCTGACGTGAGAGAAAATATTTCTTTCTAATCAGCAAACCAACTTACCAAAACCTCAAGATCGACGAGAACATTAATAGGTCCTTCACGCACCACGATTGACATTTCCAGCTTGTACTTTATGTCCATCTGAACTAAATTCAAGGTTGTTCTCACTGTCGGGTACACAACCGTGTCAACTTCGAGCTGGGCCACTCTGACTGTAGCAAATCCACATTCTTCCTCCTTTTCCGAGGTGCCACCTTCCAGTTTGTAGCCAGCCTGTAACATTTTTTTCAATTCAAGTCAGTTAATTACAGTAATGAGTTTTTTTGGATACAAAAAAAATCTTCTGGTTTTGCACAATCCCCTGAACATTTAATGAATTCAAAAGTCGTAAACCTTTTCTTCTCATTTTCAGACATATTTTGGAATATAATCAAGGCTTGTCTATGCATTTTTGAGAGTGATTCGAACGAAATAGCCTGTAATACTGACCTCGCCACATTATTATTATTATTTTATTATTACATGCGCATATGATTACTGAACAGAACACCCAAAAAACTAAAAAGTCTGATGGAATATTTTGTCGACCCAGTTTAATGGTCTCGATGTGCCATTACTTTTTAATTAATACTTATGTTCCGTGTTTCCCAACATCCACTCTTTGTTTCTATACACCTTCATTTCTTTTATTCTCTATTCCCGTTCGAGGTCAGACAGCACATAATAAAGGTGGGTGCGCTGCTGGTGCACGTATGTAGTGGTTTTAAATATACTACTCACCAAGTCTCCCCTATTTATTCTGTCGGTGGCTCAAGAAACCCACGAAAAAATTTTTGTCACGCAACACGTCAATGAGAGAATAAAAAACGGAATGTTTCATTTTACCACAAAACGATGTATAAAATATATTAGCCATACCACACCATCATCTCGCTCTTTTGCTGGCAGAGAAAAAGTGTCAAATGAAATTACATCCTCAATGTAGAACTTACCTAACTACATAGATAAACAGGCAACTTTTTGCTCCATATACAGATTTCCTTTTTTCTGTGTCACAAAATGTGTTTGTATGAGTGGCAGCGGGCACATTGTACATAATTACTGACTGCCTTACTTCCACTCACTGAGTGAGCGAGTGATTGAGTAGTGCAAATAGTGGAGAGGGAAGGCTTTGTGTATGTGAGAGAGAGAAAGTGTGAGTCTGGATGGAGCAACCTCGAATCAAATCATTAGCTTTGCTTTCTTTAACAATTTTGCACGCTATTTTATCTCCTTCCTGTGTGCTCAAGCCTTACGTCATTTCGTAATAACCCAAACACTCTCCTACACACGGAGAGTGGGTGCGAGTATTTCGCAAAACGAAAGTCTTGTCGCAGAATAAGAAAAAAAGTAAACATGACCACGTCGCGCATTATTCGCATTGAAAGTCGCAGGTCACCAGAATATTTGCACACAGGAGCTCGTTAGGGAAAATGAATGATTGATAAAAGACACGGAAGACGAAATGGAACATGCTTTTTCCTGACTGAGACTATTAAGTCATTGTAGTTTTTCTCCTGTAAATTAGTATTATTACCATGTTATAAAATATACTTAAGATACGCTCCCTGCTTTACCTGGTGATCATCAACCCAGCCACTAATTTGGCTGTAGTAGATCGCTGGATCATCCCAAGAATGTTTGAGAACTCCACCAAAAGTCCTGGCTCCAGTGAACGGAGTACTCCCATCCAACCGCACGTCAAAAGATGTCCAACTCTCTATGACCCACTCACTTTTCGCATTAATTCCATCTTCATTCAGTTCGAATTTGATCTCTGCAAACTGTCACATAAAATTAATGAGCCATTTTCTTCCTTTCACCCTTTCACACAGCAAATAGAATGGAGAATAGGTCAAAATGACAAAGAACGATAAATTTCATTTCAGTTCCCCACGGCTTGGAAAAGAAGGCGCAAAGTGCATCCATTTCTTATTCATCTGCAAACCGAGCAAGACAGAAGGAGCGGCCGGAAAGGGAAGAGGGAGAGAGTCGGAGTGTCTGAGAAAGAAATTCCTCCTTTGCCCAACAGCCAAAAATGCACGACACATACAAGCTTTCATAAGATTAATGTAAATTTTCTCGCTTGATTGTGAAAGTTAATGACGAAAAATGATTTGGTGTGGGAGAGAATCCTTGTCTTTCTCATTCTTCCAGAGTGACATAATATCACATTGTCATAATTCCCTCAAAAAGATAAATCCTACAAAAAGGAGATGAAAAATTGTGGCAAGACTTAAAAGACTCTCCGCTCTCTTTCCCCTGTTTTCCTCTCGTTTCCTCTGCCTCTCGCTCTTGTGGACAAGGACAAAGAAAATTAGACATGCTGCTTGTGTAGCATGCTAAAGAATTGTAGCGCGCCTCTTTCTCAGCGAAGACCACTTTTTCACCAAGTGATGGTGAAAATGTGTCTTCTAGGGTGCCGCCTCTCAGTTCTCTTTAGTGTGATTGAAGCGTGTGCGTGGAAAGATACGGGGCAAAAGCGGAATAGCTTCGAGCTAGAGTCACAATCCAGCAATGGAATTTCCTCTTTTTCTATCTATTTTACGTTTCCCCCTCTTGAAGACTCTTACCTGAGCCCTATCGATCTTCACCAATGTGTTAATATTCTTGACAGGCATCCAGGGGCTTGTGAAAGTAAGGTAGAGCTGGAATTCTTCCCATCCCGATGATTCCAAACCTGCTTCAAGTCCAACAACGACTTGAGGCCAACCTAATTGGCATGCTAATCGAGAGTTGTCCCCGATGACGTAGCTAAAACTGCCAAATATTTTGTCATACTTTGGATTTGACGTGGTCAACTCAAAACCGAGCGCCCCGTCCTCTTCAAATCTTGGCGTGCCTACGAAACACAAAAAAAAAGACAGGGCCGACATAGAAAGCGATAAATTCTGAGGACTTGCTCCCCTCACACCTTCATTTAATCATATAGCAATCATCGACGACGGGAAACATGTCACCACCATTTTTCTTCGGCTTCCCGAACAATTTCAGTTGACAGAGTAGGGAAATCAGAAGAGAATAGTAATTATCTGTGCTCATATTCATCAACCATCCTCCCCCGTGTCGCCTCAAATACTCTCATTTTACCTAATAAAAAGGATATTTACCCTGCACATTACCGAGACGGAACGTAGTTTCCCACTTTATCTTCATAATGCTGATGATGATCACAGCTAATTTTGTGAGAAAACTGTGCACCTTTTTTCGATGTAAAAGTAAGGAGTAAATTTTCCGGAAATAATATTTTTTCTCGCTTCTCGTTACCTGTGATCGCGATGGAATACTGAAAGTTCTCCACGTAGATGCCAATCAGAGCCATTACATCTTTGTCTTCCTTCCTCCCGAGAATCGCTTGCAGGTCCATATTTTGGTAGCCGACAAATGGCGTTTTGATGTGCAGCTCGAGCCGTGTCGAGAGGAGATCAGAAAATGAGTCTGGCACAACCAAATGGTTTGTCACGCTAATTTCCTTTTCATTTGCTAGCTACATATTTCAGAGAGGGGTAAATTTATATGCCTGTCAAATGAATTCTCATACAAAATGCACTTCTCACAATTCTTTCTGCTCAGTCAGCCCATAATTTTGCAAAACTTTATAGGAAGCAAGTTTTGAGGTGGTTTTCGAGTTTAATTTGTTGTTCGTACCTGGATGTCCAGATCAGTCTTGCAGTTTAGCTCGCTGAACTGAGAATGTTGCAAATTGATTCTTAAAGACTGCAACCCTTCCACAGTTGACGTGAGATTTCCCTGCAGGCTATACTTAAAGGGAATCAGGCTTCGGTCTGCTTCGTCGTTTGATGACACAGCTGTGGAATTACCACCACTTCCTGAAATATCGAGACTTTCCAAGTGGGATTCCAATGTTCCCTGTAGCGTCTCTGCCGCACCCCAGCTTCCAGCCAAAGTTACAAGGCATTGCGTCCGCTCATTGAACAACTGAACTCTACATTTTATATTTTCAAAGTTAATTAAGAGTTATAAAGAAATAGCAAAAAGCTGCAGTTAACAACTGGTATTAGTTTCACATCAAAAAGCACTTTCCTCAAACAAATAAAGCGGCTTTGTTACGAGACACGGAAATATACTATAATATTTACATCATTTACATAATTGAATTAAAACTCTTGGCTCAGGTCTCAATTGTTTTGTTTTTCTACTCTGGGGCTTTTGAGTCATTGTCCTATTTCATCTCAGAAAAATAGTTCCATCTTGTACATAAAGTCTCGGGCCAAGACATTGAGAGAAATGAGTATTTATTTATTAATTTTCCTTCCAAGTCACTGGAAATGGAAAAGTTTATCAGGCCTCTAATGCCTTTTGTAGAAACCACGAGACAAATTTTCTTCTTCTTTTCTTCCTCTCAAATCATTAAATAAGTCACTACCAAATATGTACATAATTTTCACGCCTCGTGGCGTACTCAAAGTTGGCCGCTATCTACTCAATTACTGCATATTTTACAATAAACAAACATAAATATCCTCTCTTTTCCCGTTCCTGTGTACAAACCATGTTTGCCTTTTAAATCAAACATTTTTTTCTCCACAGTCCAACGACGTTTTTTCCTTCCCCTTCTTTCTCTATCCCATTTTTAATGACGATCCATAGATATGCAAATCTGTGTGGAGAGACAGCAAAAGAGCAGTTTACATGCTTCCTACGAAACCCGGTTTCCTATCCATTCTCACTTATCTCATTTTCCTTTTCTTTCCGTGAAAGTATCCTGCTGTTTTTTTTTTATCCCCACTACGGTAAGCACTAAACACACTTTAAAACTGAGGCCGGTACTGCTGAGCGGAGTGCTTCGAAACGCCGCCTCCTCATCATCATTCCATTCATAATTTTATCTTTCAATATTCACCTACACAGACATCCTCAAAGCAAACTGCCAGGTTCTTCCCGAAATGTCTGGGAATTATGTATTAACACTCAAAGATTAGTTTAGTTAGGGCCATCTACACCCACGAAATACTAAGAAACTTATTTATCAACATTTACCTCTTTAACACACTTAATTATAGTGGAACATCCTACAAGTATAAGCAAACAATCTCATAACTTCAGAATCCAACCCGTGCAAACATTTTCCCTGTAGCAATAAGAGCGTTTTCACTCTGCTGTGAAAAGTGTCTCAATAAGAAACCTAATCTTTCACAACAAACTCCATCGGAGACAAAAAAAAAGTGTAGGAAGGAACATTCCGAAGTGTAAATGCTGTACCATTTTTCATCAAATTCTTGTCTTCAAATCATATTTATTGATATTCCAAAAAATCTAATCTCACTAGGCAAGCAATCTTCTCCGAAAAATACAACAATGCGTCATGTCATGCCATACCGTATCCCTGTGCTTTTTAATCTAGGTCTTATCAAAGGATAAAGGAAGAATAAAAAAATAAAATAGTAAATTGTGTAGTTAGCTGCAACTTCCGAGTACTTCACAGAACAAGGCGCACTTCCACTTTACTTTCTATAGGAATTATATATAATCTAATGTACTTTGTGAATGGCGTCCCACGCTTTCACTACAACTCCGCCACTGCATTAAAATTTTTGGGCGTACAGCTGCTCTTTCCTTCCTGACTGGTATTATGTGCATAGCCCATACACATGTGCACCACATTTTCTTTATACACTTTTTGTCAATTCAACTCTCTGCAAAGAAGGGAAAGACGGAGAAAGGATGTATTTGAAATTTCCATACCCGGCATTGAAGGAGACATTTTTGACGAGCTCAAATGGAGTAGCAACCTCAAGGAGAACATCATATGCTTCATGATCTGAGATTCTTGGGACAAGTTGGGCATTAACATGCAAATGTTCCTCGTCTTTCCATTTCAGACGCCCCATCACTACCCGACTTCTATCATCTGTACAACATGAAACATCAATTTGAGATGACTTTTTCTTCTCTCTCATCTTTTCTCTCCCTCTTCCAAAACAAGATTCAAGATTTCTGCCGTCCTTCTCCTCATCTCCCTATTTTCCCAGTTTTCTCCACTTATTGATATATTCATCCGAGACTTTTTTTCTATAAAACTATACAACCGACTTAAGAATTTTCCACTTTTTATCTGTACTCCATTTTTTCCTCTTTCTTTCATTTCCCTTTACTCTCACATGCTTGTAAAAGGCACAACATTAAAAAACGCCCATCTGCTACATTATACACTTTTTAGTCACTTTTTCTTCTTGTTCTTTCGACTCGAACACCCTGCTCAAATCTCCACTTCGACATCGTTCCACATAAAAAAAAATTCTCTACAACACGCTGAAAATACATGGAAAGCATAAAACTTCATGGCGGCAATGGGTCCAATCCGAGACGACAGCATATTGCAGCCAATGTTTTTAATGCTCTCTTTTGTGGTAATTTTTTTTTGTGTCACATCAGCATGTATCTAGTTTGATATAAAGAGAGAGAGATAACGACTCTCAAAAATCAATGCTCCACTGAGACAATTAAAGGACGATGTGGTTTTGTGAACTGTGCACTAAATGATTTATAATTACATCCTACATAGCATTTAGCAACACGAATTCTTGAATCTGTCTTGGATTTGGATATGAAAACTCTACATCGTCAAAGTGTCATAAGAATGAGTGCACTAACCTTTGTCGTATCGGTAATGACCATCGCAGTGATAATTATACCCTGGGTACATCACAATACCCTCAAACCTGTGCACATTAGCCTTGCTTGAATCAAGTGTCAATTCCAGCACGAATTTCTTGTTGCTGTCCCTACTAAAGTCCCAGCTGTATTCAAAGTTGCCGTTCCGCAGGCCGTTCTGATTTGTTGCTTTCACTCTTACTTGAATGTCGGAGAAAGTGCTGAAAGCGAGATTTGTTGGATTAAAATGAAACAATGTAATAAAAATATCAATAAGCAATCATTTAATTAACTTACGGGCCCAGGTCAGTTTGCAAAGAGAGCTGAATACCATGCTCTAGATCAATCTCACTCATTACTAAGTAGACGACCTCACCCGTTGTTACACTGCCGTAGAATTTGTGCTTACTCCCTCCATTCAAAATGTGTCCGGCTTCAAATGCATTCCTTCGATTATTGTATTCCGACTGTGATGTAAATACAGTAAAATTAGTCTCACATTCCCCTAGTCTGACCGATTACACATTTCAATCTATGTACGTATTTCATTATTATGCCGGGTTACATTTAACTGCAATTTAGTTTCTTTCTCCTCCGAAAGATAATGAAAGCCCAGTTTCAAATTATCGATTGTCTTTGTTGCTATAATCAGCATGCAAGTTGTGTCCACTTTGTTTCGTCGACTGCGATCGCTGAACTCAATTTCCAAGCCGAGGTCGTTTGTACCAAACCAGCTCATTTTGTACTGTGCCTGCATTGATTTGATAGCATAAAGATGTTATTTCACTTTTAAATTGCAATTTAAAAGTATTGTTTAAGACTTCCATGGTAAGCGGCTTTTCTGTATAAAGTGGTCTTCAAGGAAAAATCTGTGTGCGTCATTTATCATACCTGGTACACCCTTGGTGCACTCTCGTCCAAGTGAAGCAGAATCTGGAAGGGTGGTCTGCTCGGAATTGTGACGTTCCAGTCAAAATTGAGAAACAGCATCACCCCAGGCTTCCTTTGTAAAGAAACTGACGTTCCGTACATTTTCCCTGTTCATCAAACAACAAACAAGAGAATTTTTGTACTCTGAGTGTAGCCTAATGCAAGACTGACTTTACTCTAAAGCACAATCGTCAGATAATTCTCACAAAATGCATCGTGTATATTTTCTAACCACCTAACTAAATCGCTTTTGGTAGTTTTCGTATTTTTCACTTTGAGATGCGATGGCAAAAACGGATATTTGAAGGGGAAAGGAAAATGACCAGCAAAAGTGTAGGATGTCAGGAGAGAGTATAAACAAATGGGATGTATGATGGCGTTTATAGGTGTACGCACACAGGAGATAATGGTGATTATGATGTCGAGGCAGAAAAAAGCTACTGAGAACTACAGCAAGCGAGCAAGAAAACAAAAGAAATGAAAGAAAGAAAAGGGTAATCCTGCCTGGGGCATAACGGAAGCTAATTGCTGAATCGAAAGATTTCCCATGTGAGTTGAAACTAGCCTCGACTCCCCAATCAGTTTCCTGAGATGGCTGACTTGCGAGAAACATCCATTTCACTCCTGTTTTCTCATGGCTCGTCCCGTGATGGGCAGAAGCTTGAATGCGGAAAGTTGTGGGGTCATTCACGGTCAAATAGTTTCTCCCTTGGCGAAAATCTAAATCATTTTCGTAGCCATCCTCTGAAATCTGTGAAAAACCAATAGCACTAATTACTAAAATGCTTTTCCGCTCCGAATCGCAAAAGTGTGTAATAAAAGTTGAATAAAAGTTGGAATGCGAACGAGCCAAAAATATTTGTGAACTGGACTGTGTTCAGGTTTCAAACCTATCGATTTGGGTTAATGCTCATCTAATTAGGCAGCCACTATCACAACAACTTGTCTAGACAAGAATTGTTTTTATTCGGATACTTGTACCTACACCACTGTTAGACAAATAAAAATCCTTCCACTGAATAATAGCGTGTCTTGCTCTTACATGGAAAGCATCCTGGGGCAAAACTGCACCAAGTTATTGGCTCCTTCATTTGGAGGAAAACAATTGTAAGGCATTTGAAGAAAATCATGGCAGCTGTAGATATTCACATTAAATACATAATATCGACTTTCTCCTAGATAATAATTATATTACTACTTTTGCACCTATCTTTTTCACCTTTAGCAAACTTTGAATTGTAAAAAATGAGTCCTAGCATAGAAAAAGTTTCTTTCTTTTACCTCTCGTCTTACATACTCTTTGCAAAGAACCAAATTTCATAATCTTTTCCTCTTTACGATTGTATGTATCTGTTTGGCTGTTATAACACAAAACTACTCTGCATAACAAAAATTTCATGTGAAAAAGTGATCTGTTCAAAGAGCATGTTACTGCTGTATCATCATCACCCATCCACATAATATATCTATAAAACAAGAAATAAAACTTTTTTCTTTTTCAAGAGGATTTTCTCAAAGAAGGAAGGCGACGAGATACCTTTCACATATCATGCATCCCCTTCCTTTTTTTGCGTACAAAGTATATAGGTGCTTAGTTTGCAAAGATATGTGTACCTACGCAAAATACACGGATGAACAAAACAGAATTCTTTTAATAAAGAAGGAGGCAGGCACCGAGACGAAAAAAAAATCTTGCAAGTAAGAAAAAGTATACCTCATAAGGATTTGCTCAGAGAGAAGAAATCTCACGTGGCGATGAAACAAGTTTTTTATACATTTTTAGTCCGAGATTTTCACATTGAAAAAATCCCAGACATATCCACTTTTCTCTTAAAGCCAAAAAGATATGTTGTTTTCTCTCGTCAAACTATTGGGAAAAATGGGATTGATGTGCCAGATTTTTTCCCTTTTTGAAGAAAAAATTTCGTCTTCTTCACGGGCTGACACACGAAGGACAATTTTCATCTCTTAGTCAACATATTGTCTCTGTATGCAAAGTTTTCAAACTATACGCTGTCAGAATGGAGCAAGAGAGGAAGAAAAAACTCTTCCATTGTTATTCAAATCCAGACTCTCGATACGAAAAGGTGAGTTTTTTTCTCTCTCTCTTTCGTGTAACTGAAGGACACTATCAAAGCGAGTGTGTAGTCGCACACTTTCTAAACTTGGAAACAAAATGCAGAAACTTTCATATCATACTCTTTTCGTGTACTGTAATATTCAATGTGGACACTCAGCAAAATATTTTCTTCCATATTCACAACGTTCTGTAAAAGTGCCATGTGTGTGGCATTTTTCCCTAAAAAATATATACATGTATAAGAAAAGGCAGAGATTTTACTTGAGCGAGATATGATCTCTCAGGAGAGAGATTTTTGTTCCCTGTCATTTTCTCTGGAACAAAAAAAAACGTCCTACACTTGCCCTATCCCCGTAAGCCACCATTATGCATAGTACTTTTACAGAAAACGGAGAGAGGGGAAACATGAGACTTCATTATTATTGCATGTTTGGCTCGACGTGTGTACGGCATTTTGTTGGACGCACTTTCCATTTCTTTTTTACACAAGGGGTTCATGCTAACCTGTGACTTCCAAATGAGCAGTGTGTTGTAGTCTGGAAACTGAGAAAAGTCCACCGCCAATTTTCTGTCTGTAATAGTTCCCAAAAGTTGCCCGTGCTTGCGTTGTTCTTCGGTCGCTGTGGAAATCTGAAGCGCGACCTTCTCCTCAGTGGACGATCTCGACGCACCATTCCGGTAGTTGCCCTTGCACTCCACAACAAAATGACTCGAGTTTCGTGAGCCTTGCATGGTCAACTGCATTTCCCAGTTTTTGTAATAAACATCACCGGTCCCACTATAACTTTTCGATTTTCCCTTTGCCTCATCTGCTGGTTAAACAATGTGTATAATTTTGTTAGCATTTTTCACAAGAAGAAATATACATATTATTTTGTTAATATAACACCTTCAAATGTGACGCTGTCAAGGGATATGGATCCGCCAGTGTACGGCTGCCCGGTATTTTTATCCACAACATCCAATTTTAGAGCTCCCCTCTCTTCTTTTAACTGTCCTACACACATGAAAATCGAGAAAAAAGTTTTGCAAATAGATTTGTTTCCGGGATTCTCGTTTAAAAATCAACCCTTTGTTTCTTTAAAGCGGAGAGTACACCCCAAGGCTCTCGCCCACGCATTACTTTACTTGCTAGGGTGGAAATGATGCAACATTTGTGAAAAAGTTGTGCTAAAGCCTTTCCGTCTTTCCATTTCTTTTCATGTCTTTTCTTGGCAGCCTAAAGTGCTTTCTTTTGTATCCTCTTTTCCTCAACAATGCTTCTCTACATTTGGTGTGATCGTCTTAAGTTCTCGTGTTCAAAAGAGGACAATGGGAAGTTATGATGAGTTGAGCTGGATTTGCTCATTGAACCGTTTTCCTGCTTACGTACACAACGGTTTAGTTGCTTCTGCCTCACCAGTTCCTAAACAAAGTGACAAGCAACTCCACATTTTAAAAGGACGAGAATTGAGTTCTCTTGTCGTGTGTAACCGGCTTAAGGTAACCTCTTTTGGTTCACAAGACATCAGACAACGGAAGCACACAAACAATTACTTGCTCATTCACGACAGCAATTCAAGTCTCAAGCATGTAATAACTCTAACTCCTCATTCACACTTTTCACACACTTTTAGCTTCGCCTTGTAATGCCACCAGTTTGCATTAAAAGTCATCATCATCGTCATCTCATCACTTTCCTCAGACAATACAAGAAAGCACTTTTCCTCCTTGTTGCCGTGACCATGAATAATTGTGTGCGGCCTGGTTGAGGCTGATACTTTCCTTGAGCAACTAAGTAAATAATGTGTATCTCTCTTTCTAGAGGGACTTTGGTTTGAGCAGGAGGAACGCCAACAAGGAGAAAGTACTCATTTTGATTACAATTTTGGAATAATAACAGCTGTCAATCTCTCACTTGCGTGCGGACTGCATTCAACCAGCGACTGAGCGGATGATTTCTTCGTCCTTTTCGTGCATTTTTATCATCACCCTTGTACGCAGCGAGCCACGCTCAATCTAAATAAACAAAGTACAGAGCAAGTTGAACAAGGTGTGCACTTCTGGACGCCTTTGCTCGTTTGTCCTGATGGTGAATTTGAGGAAGAAAATGGAATGCCTGAATGGCTCCATCCATGAGTAAAATGGAAAAGACGGCATTTTCGAGGTGTGCTTTAAAACGGCTTTCTCCACTCTATGAAATGGACTTTTAGCATAGAAATCTCTTTAAATGGATGAGTGAATGAGCGTGGTAGAATAAGATTGACGAAGGTGATCAAGTTAAAGAGAAACAAGAACAGTCATGTAAATCAGACTGAGTAAAACTTTGGCTGGTAAAACAAAATAATAATCGCCTTTCGCAAAATATAATATAAATTCAGACAAACGATTCAAATTCAAAGAATTAAGCAAAGCAAGTTTTCGCCAAAACACTGCCGATAAATATAATTCTTTAATCTTTTTCCAACATAGATCAAACGTCACTGAAGTTTGTTTTGCATTTACTTGGCAGTTTTGAAATCCATATATTCACCCTGAGTGCACATAAGAACCAGGAGTGCACTCAGGTTACCCATCCACCTTCAAATAACATACATAGATAATTTCACTATACATTTCTCCTCAAGAAGACAATGGAAGCAGCTGGTAAAAATGTGCGGTAAGTAGTTAAGTGTGTCCTTCCGCTACTCTATTATTAATATATTTTCCCCTTTTTTCTTTATCCATTCATAACGCTATTTCAGTCAAAATGCACGACCCACGAGTCTAGGGCCACGACTCGTCCGTCACAACAAATTCTTTCACTTTTATTGCTGAATTCTCTTGTCGTAGAAAGGAGGAGCTGAGATGCCTTAAAAGCATAAACTTGTGACGGGGCGCGTACTTTGGCTTCATGTTCATGCTCCAAAAAGTAAATACAACTTTCTCAAAATGCTGCCTCGAATTAGTGATCTGACGTGATGTATGTATTTAAATGTATACTTCGAAAATACTTTAAAATGCCAGAGTACAAATCCTGCTGCAGATTACGCGAACCGGGAACTCGTGTAAAGAATTGTAATATTGAGTAGGGAACACACCTTTGTTTTAAATTTTACTTATACGACGTTCCATCACTGCGAAAAATTGGTTTGTCGCTTCCAGTTATTTTACTGCTCAGAGTACAAAGTAACGTAATTGCCCTGACTGCCACTTCGTGTGGAGTAAAGTGTGGGGGCTATGCATAATTCAAGCGGTGCTAATGTGTAATTGTGTTGTTGAGTAAAACGGCATAATCTTGTAAACTGGAACCAGATGAATGATTAATGCTGCCAAAAATAAAAAACCGGAGTGCCTACTTCCACCACAAGTGCACATTTTTGTTTGCAAGTACAATTACGCCATTAAAGCATTTAGGTTATCTTTTACGAACTTTAGAAATAGAACTTGACAGCTACCCGTTATTAATATATTTTTTCGTGGCACGGAAGAAAAAATTCTCCCACCTCAAAAAGTTGTTCAGCAAAGCATTAAAGGCTGACTTTCCGTACCTGAAAGATTTTTCTTGCCAATTGCGCAAACCAGTAAATTGTTGGATTATTTTAATTTTAAAAGAGTGGTTTATTTATAGTTACCAGTGGCTTTAGCAGTTGAGCCGGGAACGTTAACATCCAAACTGAAGCTTTTCTCTTTCTTGTCCAGCAGATAGTTAATTCCTAACTCATCCTCTCTCTGATTCGACACCGTGCCTGTCGTTTTGATTGTTCGCAATTTGAAGTCCGTATTTGTCTGTAATATTGAAAAAGGCACGATGAAATGATTTAGATTTAAAAGGTTTGATACCTAAATTGTATATGTGAATGATCGTATGCTTTATTAATTCATTTTGCATAGTATGCTTTTGGCAAAGCAATAAAAGTAACTCGCATGCCGAAAGTAAAAATATTTACACATTCCATTACATTAAACACATTTTCTGCTGTGAGTTGTGAGTTAAAAATCAAATCCAGCAGAAACAAAACAGAATCATCCAAGAAATGTGCTTTATTGCCGATCTCAACTCAACTTTTGCTTTTCATCTCTTCACTCAACAGATTAGAAAACGCTAAACGAAGTGACTCGCACGAAAACGATTTCTGTTATTACAGCTTTAAGCTAACTTCCGAAAATGGGTGGGATCAATTCTTATACCCGGAGCGTTACGTTTTATTTTCACTGCGTGAAAATACAGAAACCCTTCCCATTCTACAAATGGATCCATGCACTTTCACCTGGTAAAAAATGAAGGTATTTATTTTTAGTGCAATTACTTTCTAGAAATCATCCACATTTTTATATATTTACCTCATTCACAATTTTGGATCCACCGTAAAACGAAAATGCAAAGTAACGCGAGCAGCTACCAACTACCAAGCTCCTCTTTTTCCTGGAGAAAGCCAGTGCCAAGAAATGGCGCAACAAAAATACCAAAGAGAATAATAGTCTTGTAGTGAGAAGGTGAGACGTGTTTGTATTTGAAATAACTTGCATTAAGTCGGTCTAGCATTTACCCAAGGTGCTCTGTTAGCGCGCATCATCCACACAAAACATTTTGATACAGAAATATGACGATCCTTTCCCATGCAATGAAACAAAATAGTCTTTTCCTTTGCCTCCCTCTTTCACAATTTTGGAAAAGAAAACCTGCTTTTACCCAGTAATCCACTTGGCTTGCACACTGTGCCGACTTCTATTTATCGAAAGCCAAGGAATGCAACACTACAAATTTCTTTGTACTCTCACGTGAACGAAATTTCTCCATTTGAATTCCGCCAGACGTCCCCTCACCGTCATCAACATCACGTGAAATATAATTTATATTTTACATTATGGTATTATTGGCACACATCCTTGCACACAAGGTAATAATTATTATTACCATTATTATTCACGCTTAGCTAAAGGAAAACAAAATGCCACCCATCGTAAATTTTCATTTTATACATTGTAAAAGCACAAAAGAAATTAAGCGACGTGAGAAAGATTTTCAGTATTTTCATTTTAAGTAATTGTATCCAGTGAAAAAGTTGAGCAAAGTCATGCGACCTAAAACATCATCCTATCTGAAGGTGCTCTTAAAGATAAATTTTATCACTTGTTCATTGTGTGCTGTGTGTATCTCGTCGACTTGAATTGCTTCTTTTATTTAAACATTTGCCATTGGAAGCCAAAATAAGATGTTCTCCGAACTGTGAAGTTTATGATTATTTTTATTGTAAGAATATCCAGTATTGATCTAAACATTTCACGTTTGCATTATTCCTCTCTGACTTTTCTCGAATGAAAGCATCCAATGCTGCTTTCGTCTCTGAGTAATTGAAAACAAAAAGAAAGTTTCCTATATTTCGAGATTCTTTGAAAGTGAGCCTTCCGCACAATTTTTCGCCCTGTAGGAAACTCCCTTCCTGAAGGGTAAAAAGTAGTCACAAAACATAACAAAAATGATACCTATAGTTACTCTAACATACTCGACTCGAAAAAAATGTAACAAGGTAAAAGAAGGAAATGCGATGAAGAAAAGAAAAGGGAGGAAGTTGAGCGATAAATTACATCGTTTATGATTGAGTTAAGGTTACCATGATCCATGATCAGCGAAGCAGGAGCTGCATAAAAAAGTATACATGAGTATGGTTCGTTTGAGGTAATAATCTACGCTTCCACGGTCCATTGGCACTGAAGAGAAGACGAAAATAGAATGATTCTTCATTTCTTTCTTTAAAAAATAATATTCCCTTTGTCAATTGAATCGTACATTTGAGACATTTACCAGCAATTTTCTTTTCTTTTTTCTCCTATCTGCTTACTTTTCAATCCAACTAACGTGTAAAAATAAATGTACGCGTTCAAGCCAGTATAATATTCTTCTTCCACAAAAAAAAAGTCGGTACACATGCACAACTAGAATGTATATACTTATCAACTAGTGCACAATTTTTTTTCTCTAGGAAAAAAGTTAGTCTGCTATAATCATAGACACGGAGACAGAGTGGTAATATTATGGATTCTTTTATACGCTTTCTTTGTTCCATTTTCATCGTCTCCATCATCACCTCCACACTTCTTCATCAACATAATCATAAGCGGGATTCTGCTCCGTCTTTTTAGCAGGTGGGATTTCATGGCTTAAGTTAAAACTTTTCCGTCTTCTCCTCTTTTCGCTTTCTCACTTGGATTTCTTTTTTAAAAAGTTTTATTCAGTCAGATGACGAGGAAAAAAATAGAAAGTAGAAGCAAGCAGAATACATCCCTCTTATATTTGGTTCATTGTTATAAAAAAGAGGGAAAAAAGTGCCAGTATAAGAGCAAGTTTTTTCATGAATGCTTAGAAAAAGCCGTCCTATACATAATATATTTTTATACTTTTACTTTTTCTGTTGTCTCTCAATTTTTAGTTTTACTTGTGAAAGAATAAAAGGCAAGGTGAAGGAGAAAGTTAGTAAAGTAAGAGAAAGGAAAGAGACGGAAACGTACCTCATTATTATTCCATTGGTAATGAAAGCGTGTTTTGAGTAGATTCGGATTTGACTTATCAAGTGTTAAAGAGAAGTAGGATGGCCCGTTTATTAAAAATGGCGCGGATGAAGATAATGTAGAATGGTTGTCCGATTCATTATCACCACGATCATCATCATCATCACGTCGAGAGGTTGATGAGGGTTTAGAAAGGACGAAATGCGACTTGCTGCACAGTTTAAGTCCCATGTATTTGTAGAGAATGCCGAGATTACAAGCGGGGCTCAACTTGGGTCTTTTCCTGCCAACCTCACGATACACGTCTTTTTGGAGGAACAGAACATCCGACCTGGATACACAATTTTCAAATGTGAATTGTTTCCTGGGGGCAACGAAATGAGTGGAAAAGGTAGAAACAAATCCATATCCATGAATTCATTACTTGAATTCCAGAAGCTCAAGTCGAGTTTTTGGGACGCCAAAATCAACGTCGAACAGCTCCGAGCCACGCATTTCGAAACTGCCTTCCAGTGCCGTGGAGGATCGAAGTTGAGCTCTTACCTTCATTCCAGCGTGGCTTTGAAATGCACTCAAAGAAACACCTGCGGATGCCGTTACGAGTGCACTGGAATTACGACACGAAACAAATAAGAAGAAACAAATTATTGAATAAAGCAAATAACACAGCTAAAAGATAAAAGCACAAATAATAAATTACACTAATATTTCACACCACTTTTTTCACTTTCCGGTCATCGGAAAGAAAATTGTTCTCAGCTACTGAAACTAGCTCCAAGCATTTTTTACACGCATAGATTATACATTGCTTTCTCATTTTCCTCCGTGGAGATCAAGAGCACGGGGTAATGGAGAAGGACAAGATGGATGAAAACCTAGATACAACAGACAGTGTGTGAATTGTTTATATTTATTATGTAGCACGTGTGTGTCTGTCTGCCGCTGAGTGTGTCTACTGGGAGGATGTAATTCTCACAATTTTATTACGAATCTCATTCATCGACCTCCAACCAAAGTTACTCATGCACATTCACAGACACACGGGCAAGCACCGTAAGACATTTCCTATCTTACAAAACCAGTGAGAAATTTCTCTAGCTATCAAAAACAATCGAAGAGGGAGAAAGTGATGCTTGATACATGCACGTGTCAAGCCCCTTTATGGCTCAGGTGTTTAGATGCCACGCTGCGCTCATTCATTTCTACCCATTACGCAGTCACACAGGCAACAATCTTTGTATAAATGCAGGTGCATAATTTTACTTCGTTAAGCTTGCTTTGGAATCTATAGAGAAATAAACTTCTAATAAACCTGTATAAAACACTCATTTTATGTTACATAAATGCTTTTACTCAAAAACAGTTGCACACGCCTACGTTATCCAACTGCGGATGCAATACATAACAACAGTTTTTATGGTTCAATTTGGAAGAAAATTGAGAAATGGTGCGGTTTGAGAAATTAATATTTGGCAATTCACTTCCTACATTCAATTATAAATTCTATGCAGCATTCATCACACTAGTAGATTATCTGTTATATACTATTTCATGAAAAATGCACTATGATACTTAAAAACCAACACCAAGTGGCCAAGTGCGTCAAACCCTATTTTCTTAAGCGTGTTGGACAAAATTACGGTTATTCTCATGACTCAGCCAAATATTCATCAAATTTCTTCCGTGTCATTATTTTTTTACTCGATAAGTTTGTTGCAGTTGCACTTTAAAAGAAAAAGGCACTACCGTTAGTAAATATAGTAATACCGGCCTACTTTTACAGTTGTTCATCCGAAGAAAATTTTATGATACAATGAAAGAGAAAAATTCTATATTTTATCTCATCTGCATGCATCATTCAAGCCGGGCTTGTTGACGTAACTAATGTAAGTTGGTAAATGGCCATTTCCCACCTTGTTTCTAGTGTACTAACACACCCTCATAACGAGACTCTGCTTGCATACAAAGGATAGGAGAACATAAAAACGGGACTTTTTTTCTCCTTCTTCATCTCGTGCATAAATAAACAGTATTCAAGGAGCAAATTACATCCTTCGTCAAAGTCCTTCTCTCCATTTTCCGAGACACTAAAGGCAGAGCAGTAAACGCATCCGCATCAAAAGGCATAAACCCGTATAAAATATACATAAATAGACACAGACAGTGTGCACACTGGAGAAAGGCTTTGCTCACTTTTCCTTTCCTTCTTTTCTTGTGCAGTAAAAATAAAGATGGAGTATTAGAGAAGCGTATTCGAAGTTAGAGAAAGAAAGAGAGAGAAAATGTAAACCAAACACCTTTCTTTTCTCTATTGTGAGAGAAAGTAAAAAAGCGAGAGGGAAAGAAGGAACAAGAGTTTGGAATGAAGGAGAGGAAAAGAGGAAAGCAGGAGATGAAAAGAGATGAGAAAGAAGAATACGAAGAAGAAGAGGAGAAGAAAGTAAAAAAACTCACCTCGGTACTAACTTTCCTTTGAGTTTCAATTGGAAGGGATTGGCACGGAAGTTGGTGGCATCTATCATACTCTCCGCTTGAAATCTCATAATACTCGAAGCGTGTGCACTGAGGTTGAGCGGAAGTCCAACTCCGGTAGGAATGATGTATGATGAATCAAATAGCATCGTTGTCTTTTGCCAATTTGAATCCTATTATTTATTGTGGTCCCCAGTTTCAGTTGGTGTTGGTATGTGGTTCGTTCATTGGTGATCATCATCAACAACACCATCGCCGTCATCATTGCGTTGAAAAATGCGAGGCGAGAGAACCAATAGATTGATGGGGGGCACGGAGTACGAGAATCCAGACAAGAAAAAAAAACAAGAAAGAAAAAACATGTAATGGGGGAAATGATATATTTTGAAGACGATCGTTCATGTTTGTAGAAAGTCAGCACTGGGGAAACAATATCCATCTCTATTTTCCATAATTTGCATTTTAACGCGCTTACATTACAATATAATATATTCCTTGGAGTTCTCACGTGGCCCCAGCTGGGAAATTTCGAGTGAAATTTCTTTAGCGAAAATTTCATTTACCTTTGTGTTGGATAACTTTTCCAGAAACTGAAATGGATTCAAACTACTCAGAGACTCGACTTGCTCGTCTAGACCAACTTTTCTCCAAAACGCTACGTCTCTACCTAGCGTTTTCAGTGAGAGAGACACCTGAAAAAGGTAAAATAAAAGGTCAAGGTTTCTTCCGAGCCACTTTTGACAGCAGATGATATTCGTAAATAATTAATTTGAAAGAATTAAAATTGCATAGAATAAAGTATCTACGTTAAGCCATAATGGAAAGTGGAAAAAATCAATTTACTTTGTTAAACCAGCAACATTTGGTTGTTCTATATACCAATTAAATAATTAGATTAGCAGAAAGCACAATAATAACAATACAATTTCCCAGGAAACTAATTACTTTTCTGTACGTGAACAAAAATAAAACTGCTACTTCTCCTTTGACATTTGGCCAGGAAAATTTTCGAGACTGTTGCAAGGTGCTAATTACCGCTAACACGTTACACACCAAAACTCGGTGTTGGCTTGTTTGAGTTTCTCCATCGGAAAATGGAACGCGAGGGAGAGAAAGACAATAGAAAGAAAGAAAAACACATCTCAAGTGATTATGATAGCATTTTCGCGAGCGACGATCGTAAACCGATTAATTTTCTCCCCTTTTCTCTATAGCAAAAGTAAACACTTGCACACATACTCATGCCACTTCTTTCCCTTTTATTTTTCATCGCATACATTAAAGCAATGCAGAAGTGCTCGTTCAAGAATGAAAGCACTAATGTCCCATTATCGAGGCATAAACAGACACATCCATACACACCAAGCCATTCTCGTTTTTTCTCAAGCACGGGGTCACATGGAAACACGGGCCATAACGATTAAACTCTTTGAGCATCCTCATCCTACACGGAGCACACCAGTGCACGCAATATTAAATATACGGTGAATTAGGAGACTGCAGCCGGGACTGGCAGGCAGGCTTCATATCGCCCCCATCCCATCAACAACAATAGTAGCAGTGGCAGTAGCAGCAGTACCACCAAACGCCATCATCCTTCTCGTCAAGCCAATCTACATATTATTTTATAATGCTCATCTTTATTATGCACTCCTCTGCTCGCAAAACACGGCATCACCTACTTTCTAAATAGACTCCATAATATAAATTACAACCAAGACAAAAGTATACTGGCATAAGAAAAGAAAGAAAAAAACAGTTTTTCGGCAGTATGAAGCTTCAAGATAAGCTGGGACGGAGTGTAAAGTTTCCGAGAGAAAATAAATAGTAAACTCGGTATATCATCCTGAAGAATCTTGAGCATGCTGATGCTTTTCTTCTCTGTCTCTCTGACTCTGCAGAGTGTTCAGTCAGAAAAGGGTGAATATGAAATAAGTTATTTTACAAGAACGATAATAATAATACTAATAACAATGTATATATATAGGGAAGAAGAAAAGAATCCCTTTCCTGGTATGTTCCATTTAGCAATTTATGGTATTGTAGCTGTTGCGTATAAGGGAAAGCGAAGCATAAGAGGGAATGAGTGTAAGTAGCTTGAAGAGGCGTCTTAAACGAGAAAGTAAGTAGGAGCATGATTATTATTGTTATGATTATAGCATGGTGGCAGTGGAACTAATGTAACAGAATAATATGAGAGGAAAGGAGAAGGCGAAAGAGTGGAGCGATTTTTATCAGTTTATTACAATCGGATCACTGTAGTATCGTCTCATCGCATCATATTCCAAAGCTAAGTTTCGCATCTTCCTCTTCGATGGCACGGCTCGTTTTTCTCGTCGACTCAGCAGAGAGGAGACCATCCTCTCAATCCCTGTGCCGCTCAGTTTCCCATTAGGACCAAATATTGATTCCACGTAATGCTCGAAACTTTCCAACCGAACTGTTGCCTGCACAGACACAACAAAAAAGAGATTTTGTCTCTTCTTTTAGTGAAGTTAAACAAACGACATGTCTCCAAATAATAATATTGTTGTTTCGCCTTCAAGATGCTCATGCAAATTGTATAAACAGACCGTTTTGTAGAAAAATATATTTTCTTCGGAAATGATTATTGGCGAACAACGAAATAAAGAGCAGAGAGCACGTTTACGAATTTGCTTCTTTCTCTTCCACCAGGCATACAGACGAGCTTATTTAGGGGGAACGGGAACACCGAAATAAATCATTTTTCTCCGTTCTGCTCTACCGTAAAACTTCTTCCAGGGTGGCCAGCCTCTGAACACTTTGCCTGAGCAGAGCCATGTAATAAGTATTTCTATCTTTTGCTTACCTCAAAGATGTTAATAGATTCTCCGAACAGGTCGACCGTAAGATTCAATGAACTTGATCGTGGAATGTAGGAATCCTGAGAGAAAATTAAATTACTATCCAGACCCATTCCTAGAGCGACAAATAAGGAAAAGTCAAGAAAAAATTACTGGCGGAGTGTGCAGACTATTACGCTGCTAATTGATTTTAATTTTTCCCCCGTCTCTTCTACCAAGTTTCTAACATGTTCTTTCATAACTCTCTTATACCTTAACCTGTGATTCCTATTTCCCTTTTCAAGATAATATTTGTATACTTATTTATTTGAGTCGCGGTTCTTGTCCTTACCGAAATTTCCATCCGGGTAAAACGCGGAGACTTCATAGTTCTTTGAGAATTGTCTGAAGTCGGTGTGAAAGGGGTCATTAAATTTTTCATCGGCGACTAATCCCTGTAATTCCAGTTTACTTGGTAGTGCGCTCTCTTGAACATTTCGGATGTAACTTGAGACAAAGGAGGTCACTAGAAAAAGAATTGGAGGAAATCTAAGTCAGACTTCTTCTTTAACCGGTTAACCAAACCATTAAATGTTTTCGCATTTATTTGTCTCCTGTCGGTTCTGGTCTGTTAAGGCAATATTGCGCCATTTTATGTGACCTGTATAAAGAAGTAGCTACGTCTAACCTTGTCTCACTTCCTCCCGTTTCATGACGCGCTTCAGCCATCGAATTGTCGGGTATGTCGGACACTTCATTATCGTTAGAAACGCTGCAATTCTAACTTCAGCATCATCCTCTTGTCTCTCAAAAATGTTCTGGAGATCATCATGCACTTTCGATACATCGGAACACGGCATACGCCTGTAGTAAGTTCATTCGTCATCACTGAGCCTTTCCACCCCATAATTAAAAAGCTGTATGTTTGCGTATTGCGTCCATCCACAAAGCAGTAAAACGTTTACCAACCTGTAAGCCTCAATGGCAGCAATACGAATTTCGGAGCGATCATTCGACCCAATGCAGGTCTGAAGGGCGGTGTGAATTCCATCGTCGAACATTCCAAAATTGCCAATTCCTTTGAGATACATTAGCACCTAAAAATCATAGTTTCCATCCAAAAAGTGTACATGAAGAGAGTCTGTCGTTTTTTACAAATTGAAAAAGCATGAGGGAAGATGTAGTTCCTTTCATCATTCTATGTACCTGGTCAACATTTTTTCTCTTGTTTGTGACACAGCCGGTAAGATTAAAGAATTTCTCGTAGAGCCAACTGAGTTTGTGTACGGGTTGGTGTTGCGAGCAGGACGAGTGGTGACGACAGAAGGAATGTGCCAATGAGGAGTAGCTGAGCAGAATGTTTGGGTAGTTGTCTCTGGCGCGGAGAATTGGGAACGCAGCTTCCATGAGTTCTAAATTCGGTCTCGGGATGAATCCTAGGGAGTTGATCCACGAAGAGATCGTTTCTCTGGGGGCATCTCCGTTGAAAATCCTCTCTTTAATTACTCCGACAGAGGCTGCTGTGCCAACTGCCTCCACTACATTATCAAACAGAGACCTAACATCACAACAACAACAACACAAAAAACAAAGGCATGTTTAGAGACGTTCCACTTGCTTCTGCGACGTGTGTGCCTACATTATTCCTACACAGTGCTACCGCGAGAGATGGGCTATTATGATTTTAGCTCAGTGCAGTGTGGAGCAGCAGCAGTAGCAGCTCAAGTGAAAATCTTATTCTGCAAAACATCTTGCCGACAGATAGGATTCTCTGGGAGAAAGAAGAAAGAGAAGGGTACAAGGAAAAGTAGGAAAATAAAGGAAGAGAGAAGACGTTAATTGGAATGCGTCTCTTAATTCCACTCACTGCTCCACTTTTTTTATTTGCATGCATGCAGACATGTGTGCATTAGGGATGGAAATAAGCATTCCACGAATACAAGAAGCATCATCGTTATGGAACATTTGTAATAGTTCCTCTCTGCCTCTTTCACTGTATCACGACCATTTCACTTTCATGAGAAAGTTTCGCTACTGATGATTATGGTGGTAGGGTACGTAATATATCACGGTAATCTCTCTAAATATGTACATAAATACTTTCCACATAGAAAACAAAAACTTTTCACTTCTCGAAACAGTTACTTTGCAAAAACGGTGCAAAGCCGAGGTTGCCCCATGGAGCAACGTTATGCACCGTTCTGTATTGCAGTTTCAAAATGACGACTACCCTAATTATGCTTATCAACGAAAATTATCGCCGTATCATTAAAAAGCTGCAACACATCACAAAATCTAAATTATTGTTCATTAATTTATACTGCAACGTAGTTACAGGGTACAGAACAGGCGGAAGCTATGAAAGAAGACTCATTAAAATGCAGCATGTCTTTGAGCCCCGCGTTAAATATTCCTTTGCAACCGAACCCTTTAATTCCGTGTAAGTCTATACTTATACTAATACTCAATTTCATTGCCAGTTCAACACTGCTCAAGGAGTCATGGTCAATAAACCTTTTTTCTCGGTCATTCACCGTACACAAAAGTTATAAGTTCGACTTTGGCTCAAAATTAACAACTCTAGAGTAATGTAAACCGAATAAAACTGTTTGTTTACCTGTCGCCGTCGCACAGAGAGCGGAACTCTCGTGACAAATGCATCACGTTCTGCGTGCTCAGTCCCCTCAGCGATTGTACAAGCGACTCAAAGAGCACTCCGGCGCTTCCATCTTCGTTCACCTTCAAAAGCCCAAAGAATGAATTTGGGATAAAAACATTTCCACGATAAATAATCCAACGTCAGTCGACGTCTCTGTAGTTGCATCAGAGTACAATAGTATCATCATCATTCTAGGTTGACTTTCCCAATTACTAATCACTGCACTGCACGCATTATTCAAGCGTAGACACATTTCCCTAAAAATATTTGCGTACATTATTCTGGGTGTAAGGTAAGGAAACGTTGGGATGTAACAAAAAGGGAAAACGCGCTTTGCGTATTTTAGTCATGGTGTGCGTACCGATCTAACGAGGCAGCTCACCCATCACCAGGGACATGCTAGAAACTACAGGGGAAGAGAAGGGAGAGGAACAAGATGAACACGGGAGTTGTGTTCGGTTGAATGCTCAGCAAATTGTGAGCATGCTTCATTAAACATTGTGTACTCAACAAAAAGAGACACATTCATATTTGGACGGAAGTGAGTGAGTGAAAATCAGTGAAGAGAGGAAGGAGAGAGAGAATGAATGAATGATGATGATGGTGATCCATTGCTGTTGTGTTGTTGTTGTCTAAGTTCTCTAAAGTGCTTCTCGTCCCTTCTTCTTTCTCTATCTCTTTAAACCCATCCCACTCGGCTCATTGTCCTTACTAACAACTTGAGACGAAGAAGCGCTCCTAAGCTGGCTTGTCAGTTCGTTTGTATTACGCAATAATAACATGACAGAAAAAAGTGATTTTCTGGGAATGCTTAAGAGAGCGAGAGTTTCTCTGTATACCTTAACAGCTTGACAGAATTTCGTAAGAGCTGAAGCTGCGCCCTTGTAGTCATTAGTGGCGGACCCGACGTCGCTGTATTCATGCTGGAAGTGAAGTGAGTCTCTCCTCGAAATTTCCCCGGCTTTCCTGCTAATTATTTCACTAATATACGCATCCTCTTTGTAGAGAATGAGAAACGTGCCTGCATCCTCCACACGGGAGAAATCAGAGGAATCCTTTTCACTCATGTCATCCTTCTCATCCTCGTCCTCGTCGAAGTCACCCAGCCCAAATCCATCGTCATCATCGTGACGCCCGCCAGCATTCTCCAGTGGTCCGTCTTCTTCCGTCGAGTTGCCCAAAGAATACACTGTCACAAGGTCGAGATGCTGATTGATGTTAATGTGAACACCAGAAACTCCGCTCGAAAGTGGCCGCAGGCGGTGCTTTTCTAAGCACTCGATCTCCACAAGAAGGTTCCGATCAACCACTTGGTTGCAACTACTCCACGACTCAACAGCTGGCATTGATTGTTGCAACTGCAAGAAAAAATATTGATACACGAAGAGAAACATGATCATAAAAAGTCGCAAAACTTTCTCTTTTATTATGTAAGTATCCGCTAAAAAAACGCTGGATACATTGTGCAGACTGTACATTGGGAGAAAACTTTTTTTAGACTCTCATTTCCTCGTATTTTCAAAAATATTTTCTACCAGCCAAAATTTCGCAAAAAATGCATACATTATATCAAAAGTTGATTTTTGTATTAAAAAGTAGGCACAAGAACGACTCGTGAGTTGGACATTACATAAAAAAGTTCTCCCCTGTAAACAAAACCTTATCGTTGTTCTCTGGCACAACTTTCTAGTGTCAGTTGCAGCGCCGCTTCCGTGACATGACACAAGTTGAGGAGTTTTCTTGCGAGACTTTTTGAATACTATTTTTTACCTTGCCGAAAGTATAGGGCATTCCCTGGATAGTAGAAAATGTCCCGAATTTGTCTCCGCACGAATTGATATCTTTAATCCGCTCAATAGTCAGCGTGCTGGATGTCGCTTCTCCGATTCTGTACTGAACCCCGCATCGTCCATTAACATCATCCTAAACGAAGAGCAAAACAAATTGTTTTTAAGTAGGCTAATCCTTTCCTTCAAAAAAGCTTTCGCGACAGAAACACATTGTCAACAGGGAGACTCAGATAAGTCACGTTGACACTTCCCCAGAAATTTCTCAACAAATGTACGCTTTCTCAGAAATATATATACTACTCGAAGGCATATCTTACTGACCTCATGACTTGAATGCTCCAAGTCTAATCTTCTCATTGTATTCTGAAAGGCTGACAGAAGACCTCGCTTGATGTTGAGCACCCAGGCATTTTCTCTCTTTTCCGGACAAATCTCCTCGATAAGTCCTTCCGCGAACGCAAATCTGCAAATTATATTCCACATACAACATTCAGCACTTTCTCCGCAGATTAATTTCCTTAAGAGGACAGATTCACTCACTCCCATGATGCTGCATTCTAATTAATTATTACCACAATTTAATACTAGCTTTAATTGTAATTAAAGGCTTAATTAAGTCAAAAAAATTATTCTGCTTTAGTTTTACTGGCAAATTTCTTTATAGCATTCACTTTCTTCTCCTTCTAAAATAAAATACCTTCCCGTTACACGTGGAGTATGACGAAAAATATTTTTGTCTCTTGTTGCCCTTCGCATTTCCTAACCACAAATCATGCAAGAGAATGCATACATAGATATAATAATAAGGAGTTTCCATTTCATCACCGAATGTGGGGTGAATGCACATACCGAAGAGGGAACTGCTCCAGTGACTCCTTAAAAGTTTCCCTTGTGCGGGCTTGACTGAAGTGGTGCTTATGAATGTCATCCTGTCCACTTGGCAAGACAGATTGCCACAACTCAACATCTTTCATCTGGAAAAAACGATATTGTTACACAACTTCATTGTATACACCACACGTACTTCGCTGTTGCACACAACACCAAACTTGCCGTATGTCTTGGCAACATCCCACTCGGACAAGGTATACACTACGTATGTACTTTGTGCAGCAAATAAAACTTTTATTTCATGTTTCGAAATCCGTCTCATCTCAGCCTTACAAGAAAAAGTTACAGTAGGCACTGAGGAAACTTGAGAAATGCACTATTTTAAATCACGCTCCTTGCCAACCTCCCACGTCAAACTTTCACTTTTAATTAGATTGCAACTGCAAGCCAAGCCATTTCACTCATCCGTTTCCCATTAAACAAATTGAAAACATGCCTACTTCAATTATAACCACAAATACTCCACTTGGCTCATACAAATAAATTTTGTAATCCTGTCCTTTTCCACTTTCTCTAACCCACCTTGGTGCATTCACCTTCAAACATTTTCGAGTATTGTTGAAACTCATACAAAAAAATCTATTTTCATGAATGGTCATTGTAAAAAAGAACTTACGTAGAGAATTGCATCGCATGCAGTCAAAAAATGGATGGTAGTATTTGCTGAGAAATGCACTCCTGATTGTTCTGGAGGTCCTCCATCAGCAAGAATCGTTCCATTGACGGTGTAGAGATAGTTGTAAACGGAGCCCGCCTTGAAGTGAAACTTTAAATCACGAGCGTCTAACGTATCCGCTGGTAAAAAACAATTTTTGCTTTAATTCCAAAAATTCTCTTTTTTCTACGATGTAATCACAATTTCTATTATCTCGTCCAGGAAAGTTTTTAAAATGAAACTCTTGAGACATTATGTAATTATTACCTTTACATTCCGATCGTCCACATGTTCCTGGATTACGTGCTGGACCTGAAAAATTTATTATTTCAGCATATTATATGCTTTCAATTTGTTCAGGCTCAACTCAATCGAACTTTTGGGACAGAAAATAAAAACTTTGCGTAATAATCACTTTCTCGGACAGATTCGAATGATATCCGAAGGCCAGATATGAGCAATTTCTAAGTAAATGACAATCATTCTGAGCTTCTCTGTGTCCAGCTACAACAGCATTTCATCACATAAATATAATTGTAATTCCGATCTACGTACGTATCAGGTCGCAGAGCAGAGGAAGGTAAAAAAAATATTAGTATTTTGTAATAATTTTATGGCCGTACACCTACGCTGAACTTTGAAACCAGATACTCTGTCACATTGTACAACATTCTTTTAATCATATAAAAACTCTACTTTTATTACTTGAATAACAAAAAAAGTTCCCCTCTTGAAAGAAAAATGTACTCTCGCATTATATTCTCCATTTCTCTTTAGAAAAAAACTCCAATAATCATATTGGGACATTCGAGATGGAACAACTTTTTTAAAGAGAAAATTCGACAACGGTATGAGATTCGCATGCAAGTGGGCTGTAATAGGGGCTCACCCAAAGAAATATAGTTATGTTCCCGAAAAAGTTGACGAAGGAAGAGTGAAGTGAGGAAAAATAGGTAGCAAGTCGATGGATGAGAAAATCCATAGGATGCCTTTCATCCCATCCACTTAAAGCCAAGTTTTTCTCCTTCTCTCTGATTCTACAAAAATGGGTAATGCACACAGCGGATAGCAAGTATCTCCTTATGAAATTGTGTGTAAGTGGCTGTTACACAGAGAAATAAAATTTTTGTCGTTCGCTTGAAACAAAAAGCTGGGTTGAAAATGTATTCTAATATTTCCTTTTGTTCCACCAAGTTACATGTTCACATGTTCGGCAGCGAGGAAATAAGCACAAGGGCAAGAGAAAATTGTATGGTTACCCCAGGAAACTTTTATAGGCGTGTACGCCCCTTTCTCCAGAGTTTTGTTTTTGTCAAGCTGCTTCACTTTCAAAGCAGACACAAAGGGTAAACAATTTTACGAGCGGAGGTTTCAGTTTGAGGTGGAGGTCAAAATAAGTTCAGTGGTAAAATAAAACCTACTTGATGCATTTAATGTTCATTGGATGAAAGTGGTTTTTTTCCGAAAGGAGGAAAAACTTTTAAATACAGGTTTTTGAAGTTCCCAAACAAAATAGTGGAGGTTATGTTGCATGAAAGAAACATTTCTATCATTTTTCCTTCTTCCATTCACGTTGCATCTATGATGTCAAATGGTATAAATTTTACATGCTTCACCAAGATTATTACAAAGAAAAACACGTTCATGGTTTTAATTTGAATTAAGTTGTCAAGCTCGTGGTTTTTCCTCAAATGTCAGATTATTAGATATTTCGTGAAATAAAATATGACTTTTTACCGACTTACTAGAAATGGAGGGAGCAGGCAGCAGGAAGAAGATGCAGATGACGAAGACAAATCGAGTTGTGAAAGACGGAAAACGACTATTTACGAGGCTGGCACGTTTTCTCTTGATTTCTCCATAAAAGCCACCACTAGCACCCAAGATCGAAACTGGTGATTCGTGATCACGAAACATTTTGATTTTGCTCCTGCTAAGGAAATTAACACTGTCTAGGGTATATCTAGGAAACATCACTGTTTAGCTAGATTTTAAACTACATTTTCTTGACAAATGAATTAGTTATTTAAATCAGGTACAATATTTTTAAATATTTGCCTCAAAAGTGAGAATGTTATGTAAATAAGTTATATTGTGGAACTGTGTCAACCAGAGAAAATCCTTGAAGAAGAAAAAAAAGAAATTGAAAAGTATTTTTATATTCTCATTCTGGTCGCAGTCTGAGCGTGAAAGATGTTGACGTTTTGGAGCAACCCAATAGTTTTAATGAAAGACAGAAATATCTGTGGTCATAAAATAATCAACTGATTCTACACATGAAATTATTTACTTGCTTTGTACCATTTATACAAAAAAATGCTTATCGAGTCGCGCAGGAGCAGTGCTTGTTGGATGTTTATGCATTACCAACTTCATTAAAAAAGATAAGGAACAGGTCAAATGATGACATGACAGACAAAATCGCCTTAGTCACCTTCTTTCGTTACGGCGTCGTCTGAATTCACTTCGTGGCGTTTTAAAGAGGCTGATGTTATTCGTGTAAATAACAAGTTTATTGAAGTAAATGAGTGAATAAAATCTTAATCAAAGGAAGGATGCCAGAAATGGTATATGAACCAAGTTATTATGCATTTTACTTGTTCCAAATAGGGTTTGAAGGTTATTGATATTTTGTTGAAAATAGTCCAGAAGTCAGCAGTTACGGATAGGATGGTCATGTAAGTTCGGATGACTGGAAACGTGAAAAATTAAACAGAGAGCATGATATTATATTTAGAATAGGCACGGGATATTATGGATTGCTTTTTAGTTCTGGCATTGTCCATTTGAAAATTTAATTAGATTGCATGTCCGAAAATAGGGACAATTTTACCAAGAACCTAATACGTACAGCAATGTAATGGTTAGGTAAATGTAGTTTGTTTTACGTTTATAAAGCACACAGAGCAGATTTCGTAGTTTTCATTAGGAACTAAGAGTCATGAAATTGGTTGTTTTAGCGCCAAATGCATTATTTCCAAGAAAGTCGTTTTGTAACAGACATTTTTGCGTGACAAGACATCAGCCTAATCATCATTAATTATTTTCTTAATGCGATAATAACAGAAAAGTCCATTTCGGTTGAAAGCTTACATAAACTAAATTACATAAACATCGATTTTCTCTCATTTGCACATTCTTGATGGTACACAAAATATAAGACATTGCACTCCAAATTTTCATTGATTTTTTTGCAAGGCGTCCAAACAAAATTAGAATTGCAAAATTGATTATTGAAATTGTTCGATGGTCAAAATTGATACATTTCCTAAATTATTAAGATTATGCAGCACAGCTACCGTGAAACCTCGTCAGTAGCATGTAGTTTGTAGTACGACACGACAGAGCTGCCTTATTTAATAAAACAAAAGTTATATTACCAACTATGAATTTATATTTACATAACCTTGATTCATTTCTTCCATTGGAATGGCTTAAGAAGGGAACGAGAATGAGCGTTTAATGTTTGTAAGGAATGCCGCCGGCTTGTCGCTTTTATGATTATAATAAAATTGACCACAACGCATATTATTAGGATACGTATTGGTATTACATGAAAACCTGCTACGCCTGCATTTATTCACTGCTCGAGGAAGATAAAGGAGAACTCCTCAAAAAAATTTGGGTTTTTCATAAATAGTTGACTAACACGCGATCTTATTGTATAGTATTAATAATAATCTGAGCAGGGCAATCCATTTCCAACCGCAGAGAAACCAGCCGGTCGTCACTTACCTTGATTCGAGTATTCTGGGCAGCTACCCCTCTCTGTAGTAGCATAGTATTTACTTAATTTACAACTCCCATTCATGCTCATAAAAAGGAACATTTTGAGTTTAACTTTTCATGCCGCACAAAGAGAAACACTGTGAAGCAGAGTGAGCGAAATGAATGAATTCAAGAGCGGATGTGTTTATTTTATAGAGATGAGAGAATTGTGCAGCCAGATTTGTACTTTGCCTCTGCTTCAAAAGCTATGAATGACGAAGGCCGCTATTCCTTCCAATTTCAAGATCTTTATGCTCCATTTCTCCGTCCGTACCACAATCACGCGAGGCGAAAGGTCATCCAGAGAATTCTCAGAAAAGACAAGTCTCCAGGAATGAGTCAGAATATGGGCTGAAATGAAATGCCGAATTTTAATACAGGTCAGATACTCCTGTGTCTGTTTCAACACATGATGGTGATGATAGCGATTGGGATGTGAAAGAAAGTGTTTCACTCTGCAATGCAAAGCAGTGAAAAAAATAATTTTGCACAAAACTCCACTTGTAATGTGTAGGTACAGATTATATAACTAATGTTTTATTGTATTTACAGCAATATGTGACATTTATCATCATCCACTTACAGAAAATGTTTTCTTTGCACATTTTTGAATATAGATAAAAGTATATAGTATTTCTGGGAGTTTTTACACACACGTTATTAATCCATTACTTTTTTATTTTAGCCTAGAACCTGACGTACTTGCAGAATTAAATCAACACAAGTTCCTATCCATTACTAGTTCACATAACATTTTATAACATAACAATGTTAATTTCAATATATAGCACTAAACAGTAAACATACAGGTATCCCCTAGAGAGTCAACGTAAACTTATTACGTTTCTGGTTACATTAAATTTTTTGAAAATAATAAAGTTAACATATAACATTGGATTCTTAATTTTACCTATGAAAAAAATCATTTTCCGTTCTTCATTTCACAATGTATTTTTGTTACAATTATTTTAAAACTAACCTGTTATACAAACATATATTATATAATAGTATTCCTGCTAAAGTACGTTTAGATAATTATTCTTCTTGCATCAAAAATTACTTGTTCATATGGGTAGGTCAGTAACTTAACATTAATCTAGTTACCCACGCTTTAAAAAATTCATTCGTTATTACGCTTTCCATCTGTACCACTATTCACAGTAATTTAAATAGATGTAAGTATCCTAACATTTGGAGCATTTAAACCATTCACCTCGTTTATCCTCTCTTCCTAGTGTATAAATATATTTTAATAAATTCAGTATGCATTGGAAAAAATAGGGGGCTCAAACTGAATCACTAAAGTAAATAAATTCCTTGATCAGGAAATAAATTGTGTCACCTTTCTTGTAACAGCTCACAAAGAAACAACTGAGTGTCTGTACCGTCTATAAATATGCCTAGTGTTTCGCTACGTTTTAATATTGCTCAATATCATCATAAAGGTTTGATCAGTATTATTGTTCATCTTCAAGTATAATTATATCCTTATTAATTATAATTACATTACATGACATCATTTTCACACCAAATCAACTTCATTGCTTTAAATTCTCCATTAATATCAGAGGAACTGACATTAACTCTTATGCAATATGTAACTTCTTAAGTATTTCTTAAGTAAAGTACGATAAAAATTGTAGCATAGATAGTATTTAAATAATTTACACGAAGTGGCTATTCAGTTTACGCGACCACCATTTAACTTATTATGCTATTGCTGTAATGTGATGGTAATAACTTTATCCAATATCTAATCTAGATTTTTCCCTTGACCCAAGTGTATAATTGAAGGTATATTTTCCATTATTCTGCATTTTAATTTTATGCTCCAATAATAAAATTGCATCTTATCTAAGATTGTGGTATTGAATTGAAAAATATCAGTTCTTTTTCAGTGTGCTTGTGCGGGAAACCCCCGTACCTGCCCCTTGACAAATTACTCGTTATGATTACTTAATAAATTCAGAAAAAAATCACTTTAAATTATTTTCTTCCTTGTATACACTTTTACACGTAATATATCCCCGTAGCATTAACATATTACACATTCATTGGATGTCTTTAAATTTTTATCTATTATTTTAATTAGAGAAACGTTTACTTTCTAATATTTTTTTCAAAAATGTTCCATGGTGTCATTTTTATTTTTTTTTCGTGTAAGTTTATTTATGCAATTAGTTTCATCTTCATCGTCACACACCACTTTAAATTGACATCGGCATCATGGGGGTTTATTCGATTTCATTATTTTCCATCTCTCACCGTGACAGCGAAGTTGTGGACAAATTTCATCAACCATTATTGTTTTAACCGTAGAGTACTAAATAAATGCTTAAAATTATTTTCTCTAACTACCTTTTATTTTAAGAAAACAGACTCAAAAACAATTATTCAAACCTTCCTATGCTGGCTGATTGATTAAATACTACGTGTTAATTGTAATCATCTATTAAATCTACCCTTGTAGTTAGTTAGTATGACTATTCATGTATGACAAGTCTGTCTGTCTACAGGTACATTAAAATGTTTGCCCTCTGTTTTCTCTACTCTAGAAACTACCTGACCACGAAACATTTCTTTTCCAAATGTATGTATTGTGACGTATGAGTTGACGTGTGGATTTTATCCTTTGTTCAATTATACTTCCAATTGGAACTAAAGTAGTATATTTTTATTTCATTGACACGGTTCCCTTTGTGGAAATTCCTGCTTTTGAATATTGTATTTTATCAAATTTTGTTTTTATGATTTTCGGATTTCTTCTTTTTCAAAATTTATGTATCGTCGCTTGACGTCTGTAAATGTTCATTGTTTTTGTTACCCGTGCTAATACTAATTGCACAATTGTTTCTTGTCTCACAGCAAAACACGTACAAATATAGTTTAGAATTCTGCTAGGCACCACTACTCCTCAATCTTTTTTTTTCTATTTTTACCAGTTTCTTTCTGATTGTAACTTATTAGATTATGATAAAAATTATTCTAAATAATGTTAGATCATTTTAAAAATTACCTACCAAATTTATTCCACTTATGCTAAGTATTTACAGTGTCAGGCAAATTTACCTGTATCTTTTATTCGTGAGTTTTATTCAGACATCCAGTATTAATATTTAGCTACCATTAAGTCATACCCGTGTGAATGTGTGCAAGGTTCGAAGAAATGTATGTGTGAGACCCATTTCAATTTCATTTTTCCTGTTTGTTGTTTGATTTTGATATACACGGTGCCGCATAATTTCTTTGAATTAATTCCCGTTTTAAGTTATGTACCGAAAAACTTAGGCTGAGGGATTAAGAGAAACATGCAGTTAAAATTAATTAGGAGCATCAAAGGCTTAAATGCGCGTGACATGTTTATTTTCATCTTTTCAAATCGTGAGGTTGGCAAAATGGAAATAGAATCCATTATACTTTGTTTTACTGAAGAAAGAAAGAAAAAGATTCTTAATAATAATTTATTATACTCACAAAGGGACGCATAGAGAATGTTTTCATTCTAATGATCAGAGTGTACAACTACAACAAATGGACTACTGCGAACAGCATGCGACATATTTTAGCCAAAATTAAAAATTCTACAGCTGCACTGATAAGGTCAAAGTTCAAGTGCGGAGTTGTTCCCTTACAACTAATATGAGAGCCAAGCAGTCTCAAATCTCAAACATGGAGTGTGCGGGGGAGTTGTGAGGATAATATATGCCAATGGATTTCAGCGAGGCTGCTCGAGAGACTGCTTCGCACTCCACGTTGCATGCTCAAAATTTCCTTATACACCCTCAATGTGAGACTGCTCGCCCTTCACAGTAAGGACACAATACGCCTTGACCTTACTAGGACAGCTGTAAATTTTTCAGTCGGTTCTAATATATGTCGCATCGTGTTCACAGTAGTCGATTTGTTATAATTGTTATAATTGTACATTGGGATCATTAAAATTAAAACATATTTTCCAAGTGTCTCCTTATCAGACCTGAATTTAGCTAACATTCAAGAAAATATATTTTTATTTCTTGATTGAGTGGAAAACCAAAATGATATGCATGATTTTGTGTTTCAATTCAAAAAATATATTTTCAATCTGTATTTTTGGGAAAATGGAAAATAGTTGACAATGCATTGTTCCACGATGGAAAAATGGCAATACTTAATTAAAAATAAATGTGCTCAGGTCGTGTAGATATTAAATGTCAATTGAATATGGTTTGATTTGGAAACGTTTTGTTTTCTAAAGTTACCCGATTTCAAGAACAACTTTAAAATATTATCCTCATTTTTTTGTGAAAAATATTTTTCCCTAATTCCCCAGCTTAAAAGAATGACTGACTAATTTTCATACGTTCATAATTCTTACGTAGTAATTAGATTTTAGCAAAAACATCCTGTACAATATTTACAGATTTTATGCACACTTCCCTTTTTGTCGACCATTCGTTGGTTGAATGCACACGAGAAAACCAGGTTTTCCGCATATGCATTCCCAAGAAGTAGTCATTGTAACCTAATTAATTAATTAGTTCTTAGCATTAGACTTCTCCGACGCAGTTAATTACATTTATTGAAATGAGTCAGTGTCAAAGTTGTAATTATCGTTATTAGTGGTTACATACTGTAAATGCAAATGTTTAGAAACATTATCGTCATAATGCAAAGTATGTAATTATTAACTCCTAATTGTCTACTTGCCCGTAACAATTTATGTTTAATTTGTTTATCCACCGAAAATAATATCATTGCATTGCTCAATACCCGTCCTCCGTCGTTTGTATTCGTTTGGTAAAATCCTAAGCACACATACAAAAGAAGTGAGAGTGCAGATTGGAGATTCGCTACCTACGGTTTTCATCCCACTCAAATTACTCAAAATTTATCTATAGAAAAAACTCTTTTGTTAGTGTAGTGTGGTTATCTGGAGTAAGTACACATTTATTGCCTTTGAGATGACGTGTCTAAATAAGACTAAAGTTGAATTAGTGTAGTAGTTTCAAATATTTAGTAATCTTAGTCTGTTAGTGTAAAAGTAAGGTACCCTCTCGTTTGCTGGGCATGTAATTATGCGTGTTATAATTTGTGTCAATGTTAGTTTCTAGCACCAAACAAAATCCCCGGTTTCTCATGAGTCCCCTATCATTTTATCATCATCGTCTCTCTCTCTAAATACATATCCTAATTTTGTGCAACTTCCACATATTTACTTAATTATCCAAAACAAATTTTCATGTACCTTAAATTAACCAATGTAATGATTTATACCCTGAAAGATTCTGTTTCGTAGAATGATTTTTATTTACATTACCACTTAAACAAGCACACGCATACAAATTTCTGTGAGATAAGTAGCGTGTAGATGAGTTTTATTTAGCAAATAGCACAAAAAATCTCAAAAATGGTTTGAAGAACATTTTTTATAAAGGTCAGTAAAATCGTTACCTAGGAGAAGAAGAAAAATCAATCAGCGTCAGTTTTCAAGACGATTATTCTGCAAACTAAAGAAATGGAAAGCCAACAACAAAAATGTTTGCGGATTGTTTTATTGAATAAAGTGGAAGTAACGCCGAGAAACGGACGGATGAGGGTAAAAAACTGTCGACGTAAGCTCGCCTTTGCTATTCAAGCAACGAGCTAGTTGTGAAATTTGTAATCGTTAGAAAATGTAATTAATTAATGTACTCAACAAACTTATAAGCACGCTTCGCAATAATTTGCATTCTCCTTCTGGCAATTATTACAAAAAAGTGATACTTGGCATAATCCTGTTGCAACTTTAATTGGAACAGGCGTGCTAACGTATGTTTCTGGATTAATGATGTTTGTATTCAATTATGAGAAATGATGGAGAAAAAATTGGACGCGGTCAATCCAGCTATTAGCATAATAAACACTAAATACATCGTCGAACTCATTTCAAAATGTTCTACGTCTTAAAGCTAAGCTGAATTTTGTTTGCATTCTGGGTCAATTAAATATTGCCAGCAACGACAACAAGGTGAAGTGTTATGTATTGCATATTGCATGTAGTAAAAGCTCAACAGTCGACACAATAATTATTCGGTGATGTGTGTGAATATGTATAATGGAATATGTGAATATGTGGTGAAAAGGAGCACTGGTGGATTATAAAGGAATTAAACGGTAGAAAATGCAATGGGAAAACCTGAATAATGATTTGCATGCTTTCCAAGGTCAGAGATATTAATAAGGCTTCTAGATCAGCTTTAAAGGGATTTCCTTGCATTCACTTATTACATTACAATGTAACAGTTCAAACAAAATAATCGTTTGCTGTACAAGCTTTACGAAAATGTGAAATCGCGAACTCGAACGAAATACTTCAACCGAAATTGAATTTTACAAAATCTTTTACTAAGACCGCTTCAATGCTTCATGGACATTTGCAGAATTGAATTTACATGCACAAATCCTCTGCTAGTAATCCTTACTCAAAGTAATCAGCAATCAATTAACTTTACTTCTAGTTATCTAGAATGATGAGTAAACTCTAGAAATCATTTGGTGGTATTGAATTTCAGTGAAGAACAACATTAAGTATAATAATGCATAGCATGTCAAATAAATCGGTCTTAAGTGAGTTCTCAAATAGGTTAATCCTGTATAAACGATTCTTATCTTTAGGTAATCGAGTACAGGGATATTCCCCGGTGTTAGAAATCGTTGTTGTGATTTTTATGCATTTTCTATAAAATGTGAAATTCGACAATGTACAGTTTAATTAATCAATTGACCTTGTCGTGTTCTCTGTACAACAGTAAATATGAAGTGTAACGTGTACTGAGTAGGAGAATACTTCGAGTCGCTTAAAGTACTGTAATTAATTAATAATAGCGTACTTCCTACCCCTTCCATAAGAGTTTTTTATATATCTAAAAATTTAAATAGTAGTATAAAGGAATGACCTTAACCGTAGGGTTGATTATCATGACGACTCGGCTCCACACACGGTGATATTTCTGCGTAATGATGCTAATGACGACAGCGAGGAGCTGTGTATTCTCTCCTGGTTGTGGTAACTTGTCAATCCTGCCGACTCTAAGGCCGTCCAGGACAACGAACATGAGGTTGCTTGCTGTAGACGTCCAGCAGCCCCATGCTGACTTTCATGATGATTGCTGCTGCTTTTTTGTTGCAACTTGGTATTGTTGTTTTGGCTAAATAATGCTATGGAGGTGGAGGATGCCAGACGGAGGAGGTAAAGGTAGCTGGCGGCGGTGTGAATGGTAACGACCGCCAGCACGAGAGTGCATGGGTTGGCAAACAGGCTACTCAAGAAGGCAAATGTGGACTGAGCGGAGGACTCAATGTCTGGAACGTTGTCTTCCGACTTGGCTACTTTCAGGATTGAAAGTAACGAGTGGTGTCGAATGATGGGGTGCTGCTTCTCTACCAGCACCTCCAGCACTTTCAATGCGGGAAGACACTTTTTCTGTGTCACACGACAAAAAATAATAACAAAATGAACAACTACATATTATGGAGTCCAGCGAAATACCTGTTGTATGAAACACGTCTGTCTTGTAGACGACCGACGAGAAGAAAGACGTTAATAACTTTTTCTCTTACCTTCTCCAAAACAAAGAGCTGGCCACTGGGTTGCCGCGTGCGGGAGTCGGCGAATTCTTCCTCCGCGATGGTCGCATTTACGATGATATTCTCTCCTTCAAGTTTGTACAGGCCCAGTTGGCATTCCGTCTGGAAAAAAGACAAAAATCCATTTTCCCAATAAAATCACTCGAGAATGGCTACGCCACTTTTCTTTTTCCCTTTGGCCTCATATCACGTTTGGACATAACATTGAGGGCCACTTACAGCATTCAGATTTCTCAAGTCATCCAGTGATGTATCGAATTCATCCCCTGGGTAAAAGAAGTGCTGGTTCGTCTCAGGTGAAATGAGTTCCTGAAGGGCAGAGACGACGTCTCTCACAGACAGCTTCGTGTGCTTTTTCAGAACCGCCTCGTCCAACATTGAATAGCCAAGGAAGAGAAATACGCCATTGGATAATGTGTATGTACCTACAAAGACAAATGTTTTTTATAAATAATTTCGTCGGACATTATTCAACATAAGCAAAAGTGATCGATAATTTTCATTCAAAAAAAGATAAACGTGCGCGCACGTATCCAGTGCAGCTGGTCGACAAACGAGTATAATACTTTTGTTATAATATTTTCCCTCGACGTTAACATTTTTCTGCCAGCACGGAGTACACATGTATATTTTATTATTTTGCACAGGAGAAAACCATAATATTCGACAAGGTTATGAATGGGTTTTCCACATGAGTGTTGACGAAACATACTACGTATATCGTATTGGAAACGGAAGCTGTTAAAAACCGACACACCACGCTACAAAAATGCGTGTGTGTGTACATAAATCGTGAGACGTGCGTTTCCTTCCTACCAAAAACTACCGGGTCGTCGGCTTTTCCATGATTTTTAGTGCATTTTTTATATCCAGAATTTATTTTACTTCTGCATTATAAACAAGGAAACGCAACAACTTTCTAAATTTTTTGGATTATTTTCTACCAAAATTTTTATAGAGAATAATAATTAATAATTAGAAGAATTTTTTGCACCCAATCGGATTATAAAATTACATTTAATGAAGACATTAAAAATTCCATTGAGATATTTTCTTCAAAAAGTTGATTACATCAATTTTTATAATGGCCATTAGTGTTAATTTTTTCTAAAATCAAATCTATTTATTTTCCAAGCGTGTGGCTAACCCCATTGAAAATGTGCTGCCTATCAGAGAAATAAATCGACCACATTTTTATTGCTCAATGCCGGTCATTACCAACTGCTTAAAAGGTTAACGACAACCAGTTCGAGTATATGCATTTCTCCATACCAACTTTCGTTGCTGACGTAGACGCGTGATGAAAAATGGGAGAATGTGTCTCCAACATCGCTCTCTTTACATATTACACGAGTATTATAAGCTTGACAGGGAATAGTACAAAACTTTTGAATGTTCAAGCGGAAACATGAATTTCTCCCATTTTTCTGGCCCAATCGCCAAAGATTGTGATAAAAATTCTTTGTGCCATTATTTTCCCTCCGTAAAATGGGATTATTACTCTGACAAAGTACACGTGAAGTCTTCCTGGAAGAAATAATAATAGGCAAACCTCACTCACGCACAACAACCTTCGTGCATGCATAAATAATACAATGGATCAAATTCTCAAAGGAATTTACAAATAAGCAGCAAAAGAGTGACAAAATAAACTGAGCACACAATTTAAAAATATTGGATTCCTCGGTTTGCATAATAGCGCTACATTTGTGCATTTTTAATGGTCTTTCTTGAAGTAATTGTGTTTCGCGAGTGAGCGCGCGACATGTGTTCGCAGTCTGTTTTCTGTCGATTTAATGACATGACCAACACCACAAAACAGGGAAAATTATCCACATTCCAGCACCTATGTTGTTTTAAAAATAGCTATTTAACTTTCTCTCTCTGAAAAAGTGTGCATTAGCATTTTTGAATGATGATGATGTCGTTGGCAAAGCTGCTCTGAAATTTAAGCGTTTCATAGCGCCTGCACAACACCCTCGCTTTTCCACAAAAGAAATTTTTATGCAAAAAACTTTTTATAGATGTATGGGAAAACTGCATAGAGAAAGGGAGTTATTATTTTAGTGAGGTATACGTTGTAGGAAAAGAGTTTGTAGCAGCTGAAAGAGAGCAGTTATAATTAAAAGTTTCTTTTCCCCTTGATTTATGGATATGGAAAGCTATTATCATAGATAATTTTCTACTACTTTCCCTTTTCTCTCTCTCACTCTCTGAAACATACTCTTAAAGAGCCTTCCTTCCCTCCTTTCCCCTTGACTTTCACTCATTGTGGAGTAAATTACAGGAAATTTAAACGTACGCTCAGCACTCGCCTTTTTTGAGAAGTCCTCTAAAACCGAAATGCATGTGAAAATCATAATGTGTTATCGTTATTAGTAGGCATATTTCTATTTTTAAGTGTGGTGCAAGGAAAAGTCCATTTCCCTTTTTTCTTCCATTCCTCACGAAGTTCACAGCGATTACTTCGACTCCTTTCCGTTTTCCTTGACTGCTGGTGACAAACAATTAGCAATAAATTACTGGACGAAGTATTGAGACACGTAAAATGTACATGCAAAACCAGCCCCATTTTTAATCGCTTCACGCACTTCACGCTCCAGACACAGAGAAAAAAGAGACTTTAAAAAATAAAATACAGCTTGTCATTTTCACTACGACAGATTATCGTTTGTATATATCTATCTGGCTGGCTCCCTTGTGTGGTCATTATTAAATCAGTAATGCAAATTGTGCAACGTGCACAGAAAATTATGCAACGTGCACAGAAAATTATGCAACGAACGCAGTTCATTAAGACGAAGAGAGAAACTCATGTTTCGAGTTGTTCTTTCTACCGGAAGCACAAGAAACTCACAGGTTGACTTACTCTAGCAAGTTTGCGTGCGTGTGAGGAGAATGATGATTTAAAAATGAAAAAAACAAATTTCTTCAAACTTACTTCTGTCCGGTTTCTGGCATATGAAACGTCCCGCGTAGCATATGCACTCGCCTCGGTGGGCAATGTACTTGGGGGAACCGTGGTGCCACACGTCACCCACTCGCGATGGACAGGACTTGGTATCGAGACAGTCGAGGACGGCACACTGGGCTGCGTCCTGTCCACCCAAGTTACAAACGCAAAGCTCTGAACAGGAAGGCTGCTCTTCACGGTAAAGCTGAAAAAAAAAATTGCACAAAATTTTTGTTCATATAAACCCATTTCTTACAATTAAATTAACTGGCGTCCCGAAAGCGTGGTGGTGTCTGGTGATGGTGAATGATATATTTTGAGAAAAAAATGGAACAGTTACATACATTTGTACGTCTGGGTAATTCCGTATGCACCAAAAAGCTTCGCAAGATTTATGGCTCGTGTCAAGAATTAGGGGAATTGGGATATTGACGACTACTGGAATGCAAAAGAGATAATTTCCTATGGATTTCCCTATGCTTTTGCCGTACTAAATAAAAGATGAAAATAAACATGTTCATCTTGAGGACGCAAAGTTCTAAATTTTTCTTTGAAGTCTAGCCTCTCTCCTAAATAAAGAGTTTTTTGCGGTCCCATTTTTTCCAGCTCTCCACCACTGTGAGCATGTCATGTCAAGCAAGAGTTATTTTAGTAGACATGCAACTGCTTCTCCATCTCGAATCCTTCTGGCCACTGTTCGAATGCAAGTGTTCTTCATTACACAGAGAAGAGGGTCAAAATGTGAAGAAAAACAAACGAAAAAAGCAGGTTCGATTCTTTTTGGCAATTGCAATAAACATACCTGCCGCTTAAAATGTGCAGACTAAAGTGTGGCCAATAATTTTTAACTGGTCTTTCTTCCTCTTCTCCCACAAAACTCTTGTCTAAATCGATATTCTTATTCAATATATTTAACTCAATCGGACAAAAAGCGGCTTCTATATTTTACGAGCTGCACATTAGTAATCCCATAGAAAATTATTGCGTAGTCCACTTAATGTATCTTCTTGGAGAAAGTCATAAGTCGCACTACTTTCCCCTAAAATATGATTATTATGGAAAAGTAATCCAAAAATTCAACCGGCTCGATATTTTTACACCGGCAATGCTTCTCCGTACTCTATCACAAGATGCAAAATACTCATGCTGAACATTTTACTTATTTATGCTGGTACGAAGCGCAGGTTAATGCTGCTCTTTCTGCAGTCTCTCCTCTTTTTAATAGAGCATTTGTCCATCGACAAAACCAGGCCGGTTTTGTACAACTTTTCCCCAGTTACGGTGATAATGATGATAATGCACTAAAATAGAATATAAAACCGCGCAAAGCTTTCTCTAGGTGAAAGTACAGAGTTAACTTGCCCGTCTATATCTAACAAAACCGAGCATCGTATTTCAAATGTGCTTTTTCTTCCCTTCACCAAAACTTCTCCCTGAATCTGGGCCAAGTCCAAGTTAAACAAATTGCCTGGCCATTATAGCCATCGTGAAAATTTACAACCTGAACCACGAAACCAACAACAAAAAAGCACACGCTCCACTCACACCGCCTTCCATATTTCTCCATTTTTTGTATGAAATTTATGCAAGAACAAGCGTTTACTACAAAAACAAAGCAAAATGTATTTAACACGTCTCTACTCTTTCACCATCGCAGTTGTTGTTTACCTAGAACTATTTATGGTTCCGTTCTAGCATCTTACAAACACATTGTGCTCAGCGTTGAGTCAGTCCTGCTAATAAGTTGCAGTGAATGGAAAGCAAACGTTTTCTCTTTCTATAGTCCCTCTGCTTGTCTTGACTTCTCTCGTCGTGTTAACATGCATCGTTATCATTCTGATCTCAGGCTGTGTGCAAAAACCTGTAAAGGCTACATATGCCTTTTTCTTCGAGTGTATTACTGGAACGGTGAGGTGCTATTTTTAGCATGCTTTTTCTCTCCCACACACAAAAAAATCTGCAAGGTAATGATGATGAGCATGGAGAGTCTTTAATGCAGTTCTTTTCTCTCCATCAGGGTTGGCTTCCTTACACTTTCTTCTAATTTGAGTGTACGCAAAAATTTAGACAACTTTTACCCCTTGCCATTACAAAATCTGACTTGATTTTCTTTTCAGAATTCCTCCTTCACAACTAATGTGCTTTCACCTTTTTTTGCTGCCTCTTCCTAATAATACATATGCATTGTTCCTTGTTGTTTTTATCTTGTTTGTAGGCAATGTTTATGTGAATTGAATGGATGAATTATGCTTAAAGAAACGTAAGACAAACTTTCCTTGGCACACAGCAGTAAACACAGACAGTCTCGTTGAAAGCACGCCCACTTTTGGCACCACAGAAACTGCTTTCAACACCATTTCCCCAAATAAAAAAAAAACTTTGTGTGCCCAGGTTTGTTCCCTTTCACCACCACCAAACAGCATAAGAGCGTAACAAATGCCGAAGAACTGCTTAAATGCTTATTATAAATATAATAAATGATTGCATTATGATGATTACAATGTGGTTTAAATGAAAAAATTCCGGGGCAATGAGAGAATTACGAAACCTCTATCAATATCGAATTAATGAAAAGTTATGAGCATACCCTCTTTTGAGTTCCCTCCCGAATCTTTTGTTCAGGCTGCTTTGGTCGTCCTACAATGCAGTACTCTGTTGTAAGAGAGAATCGGAAAACAAAGCATGTATAAGAAGATATAATGTGTTGTCACACAAGAATGTCTCTATTGTGATGAACACAATGCGTTTTATAATTTTCGGTTTACTTGGTGGTTGCGTGGTGGTCGCAGGTTCCGTCCTGCCCGTTGTTGTCGTAATGGTAGTGAACTCTTCGGAAGTGGTAATTTCCCGACTTCCGAATGTCGTCACGCTTGTACTTGATTCATGCGAAGGACCCACTTTGGGAGGAACTGGGACTGGGACACTCTCTTCAGTCACCACACGGTGATGACCATTTCTCCCGCGTGGGAACTGATTATTATTGATGGCGTTGTTGAGGTTGTTATGATTCCGGTGTCCACCACCTTCATCCGGTGGAGCATGAGGGCGAGTGTGTCGAATTCGGGCTGTGATAGTTGACGAGTGAGTTGTGGTGTAGGGAGAGGCAGGCGTGTCAGTTCGGAGATGCGGCTGATGAGGAATACCCAGCGGTGTGCTCAGCACATCGTTCCCAGGCACATTTTCATTGTAATACTCAGTCTCCGTTGGCGTTTGGCTCAGGGTCGTTGTAGACCGCGGAACTGACGCCGGAGGTATTGATGACCGCATTCGGTGGTAATCCAAGTGTGACTCCACTTTTTTTTATATTAAAAAGTATCATATGAAATATAACATAGAGGCAAAGAGTTGCATAGACCATTCAAAATATTTCGTTTGACAACGTGGGATACAGCACTTACCTACACATGGATTTACCCAGAGAATTCTCTGCCAATCGAGACAATCGTATAGCTGAATGACATCAGTCCCATTACAACCACAGAAAAACCTCAACTTTGTCCCGAGAATGTGAATTATTGCATTTCGACACTCAGTAGTCGGCCCTGCGCACTTTCTCGTCACACTGTCAACTGCACATGCCTGCTCGTACTCTTGTAATCTGGACCTACACGTGTCGATGCGAAACGAATAAAAGATAATCACTCAAACATCGGCACATCGGCAACAACCTACTCTCAATTTTTCCCAGCAAAGAAAAAAACACGATAAAAAGCCGTCCCAATTTACGAAACTACTAAAATATACGTAGTAGTTAGTATTAATTATGTACTCGGTAATTTTTACACCCCGGCTGACATGTGTCGCCATCCCACATCAATCAATATATATCATTATTTCATTTCAAAGCCCCGTTGCAGTTCAGAAATACAAACCGGCAATAATAACAACAAATTATTTCCGTATTAAAACTCCGCTGTTGTAGATAAATTCTGATAGCAAAAAACGAACAGTTCGTATTGAACTATAGTGTTCCAGTTTTACAAGGAATGATATTAAAATATAAGAAAGTTACACAAACTTTTCAAGAGTTACGCAAGCCAAGTGCAACTCTTGAAAACCCAAAAAGCTCCAAGTCACCTGTCCTAATTATTGTTGACCTTTACTCTTCAAATACTTGAACGCTGAAACTCACCTGCAGTCATGCTGAGTACGACAATTCTGCGCTAAGGAGTTGCACGAGGGGAAATTAGCACCGAGGTCACCCCGTTGGGCACACACAGGATGTAACTGTTCTTGAGCAAGGATGCACTGGTCATACCGGTTATCTGTCTTTCTGCAAATATTCATTAAAAATGGAAATTGTCATTTTTTAGTTTTGGAAACTTATTTACAGTAAGCATCGTACTCCCTTGAAGCAAAGAAAGAATTATAAAAGAAGGATATGATGATGTGCAAACTTTGTTTTCGACAGCAAATACCATGAATAATTAACGTAGGCGTAGCAGCATGAATGAAAGGTAGGGAAAATGACACAGGTTAGATAAAAAAAGTTGGCGGACACATTTGTTTTTTACAGCTCCAACCCAGAGCAAACAGACAGGGGAAGGTAAAGGTGCAAACTTCATACTTTGTGAGAAGAGATTAATATTATCATTACTTCTATTATCATTATTATCACTGTTACGATGACTGCTATTGTTAAGTAGAAAATACCACTTCTCATTCACTTTCACCCGTGACAAGTTGAGAGTAAGCTGGAGTCCGCGTTATCATATCGTCGAAAAGTAAACGTGACACGGAAAGGTTGGTTCTCCGAGTTTCTCATACGCAAACCATTAAAGCAAGAAAAGCCAGAAAAAATGTCTCGGATACCTACATGCTACACATTTTTGCTCTATTGATTTCCCCTCATTTTCACCATGTCTCTCCTCTCTCTTATTCCTCTTCACCCTGTGTATTTGTTTGGCGGCGTCGGCGGCGGTGGTGGTGCACACAACAAACAACAATGTAACACCACTCTTTCCATGGTGGTCTCATGTGCCTTGATATATTGCTTTCACTCTTCTCTTCTCCACGCAGAAAAACAGAGTGAACCAAAAACTCACTTCAACACAAAAAAAACACGAAGGAGGGAAAACTAGTAGAAAAGTTGTGCGGTCCTACATAATATTCCATTTAAAACTAGCGTAGAGGAAAGCAGCGAGACGTACCCTGAGAAAACACGACATTCACACACATACACACAGAGGTTATGCCTTCACAGCCCATATGCATACCTCTTCGTGGCAGAGTGAAAGTCAGCTTTGTTCGTCAGTCAACCAGGAAAATAAGCGAATAGTGAATACACAATATAATAGTAGGTAGGTATACACATATTTTTATGAAGCTGCCTAAAATTTGTTATATGCTTCCTGCATTGCTTTTGATGCAGCAACTTCTCCACGATTTCTCTCTTTCTTTCCTCGTGTGTGAAGCAAAATGAGAAAAGCCTGTCTCTCACTTTTTTCCGCATTGTCTCCCCCTGCTCGGTGTAAACTTACTCAGGGAGGAGATTGCCGAGCTCGTTTGCAAAAACCACTGCTCAAGAAAGCTTTCTTTCCTCTCTTTTATTGTTTGTGTAAGAATGACTTCTCTTACGAGGTAACGATCTCAGGTGTAACTGCTGCATTTTGCTGATAATTTGCCACAATAACAACCTTGAAGAAGACATATTTACTTTCACATGTCCGATCAAAGATACCCAGCCGTTTAATTACAAAAACAACATAATTATCTTTTCAGATTGCCATTTTAACAATTTTCTTACTTATGTATGTAATTAATGCAAAATTTCAGTTAGATTACACAATCGTGGCTTCATATTCGCTGTTAGGTTTTACTAAAATTAGTGTAGTGACGGAAACTTGCATAATAAATTAAGTTAAAATTTATGTTAAAATTCATACCCCATTTGCATTCGACAAGTTAAATCGCATAAACAATTTAAAAGTGACAATCTGAAGAATTAATTTGGCTGTTCTGTGTAGTATCTCCGCAAGCTTGTTATTGTAACAAATTATCAGTCAAATCCAGAAGTTTCACCTGAACTAGTTACCTTGTTAGTCCGTCCGTACACTCAAGGCTTTTCAAGCAGTGCACCTTCTTTTTTAAACAATGTTTGCATGCAGGTAATAAATGAGCAAGGAAAATACCCAAATACTTTTTATTGTAGTGTGGAATACAAAACAGTCTATAATAAGTAACGGGGTCTTTATGCAGGAGAAAGTACATAAATGAAATATGCTTCTATATTCTGTAACAGCTAAATCAACTCCTTTTTATTTTTGCGAGTCTTGATTTTATGACCCAAATAATGTCTATGTATAGCTTTGTTGTGCCTGCTCTTTGCAATGTGTGTTTGCACGCCGTGAAAGATAAAAGTGTGTCGAGTTAGCCCGAAGAAAAAGGAGAAAAACAAACAGAGAATATCAAGTAAGCAAAGGAACCCGTGTCTGCATTTTTTATAAAAACATGTTCCAGTTTCTTCTCCGTGTATCAGCCTTTTTACTTAAGAAAAAACTGACATATGTAGCGAATTCCAAGACATTTTAAGATATTTTTATCATTTTTTACAAAGTTCACCGTTAAGTCAATAGATTAGTTTTGTTGAACGAATAAAAGTTTGTGGGACCAGTAAAGAGTTTTCTTCAAGTTTTTTTGTGGGGTACAACCCAAGGTCTCCCTCGTGCCCTTCGGCATTGAGAAAGACAAACATTCTTCTGCTTCGCCAAGTAATAATTTAAAATGTTATTTCTTTCCGACAAAGTGCAGCCAGATATTATGCTACATGCACACCAGTCAAATGAGTTTACTACCAATGTTCGTTAATAAAAGGGTCATCGAATACACATGCGTTTGGTAATATTCGCTTGTCATATCCACTTCATCTAATCTCCCGATCCATCATTCCATTTCATCGAGCGTATTAATCTGTAAACATTTATCACCGTCTCTGTGGCCATCAAGTGAAAATATGCCATCAAATAAATAAAAACAGGAGACTAATCACTAATGATTTCTGGATAAATTAAGTAGAATCCCGACTGATACTCATTAACCCTCACAGTAAACCGGAAAAGTCCAATTTTAGCTTGCCTTTTTAAGAGTTCAAATTTCACTATTAACCTCGTACGCATCTACTAGTATAGATAACAGTCATTTGGACACATGCTCGGATTTCCTATGTCTTTGCTTGTTTTTTTGTGTTCTCACTGGGAATACTTTAATTTCCTCAGTTGGACGATTCACATTCCTTCCGCGCTGATCCTCGAAATGGTTGTTTATTCATGCAATTTTCGGTGTAGAAATGAGTAGCATAGGCTCACAGCTCTCTGTATTTAGTAGGCTGCGAACGTGCTACAGCCTTGTTCCATTCTAAATGCGTTTTTATCTACCAGAAATGGCTTTTTAGTGAACACATGTGCACTAGTTACTTTTACCCGTATTATCGTGCTTAGCAAGCCACATTCAAACAAAAACCAGTTTGATGTTAATTTTTTTCCACCTTCCATAAACCTCTGTCTTGCTTCCTTTGTCAAGGGACTTGGCAACGCTGAATTTACATATTTTAATAGCGGCCTACTCCTGATTCGACTAGGTTGAAGATCTGATAGCTTAGAAACCACTACTGGAAACAAGGTGACGAGACAAAAACGATGATTATGATGCAGTTGTGTTGCATACTACACCGTGCGTGTAATCTTTTTATTGTGGTTTATTATTATTTACAAGAACTACAGTTTTTAGGTCAAAGCCTTTTCAAGTCATTTTTTATGCAAAGGCCAATGACTTTCTTTGAAAAGAAAGTGAGTGAGTCTGTTTCTAAAGAGGGGAAGCGTTTCGGCTATACAACTACCGTAGTGTTTTTGTTGTATTATTACAGTGCAAAGGGCACTCCATAGAATACATAGTAGTAGCAATGTAAAATAATTACCTCTTTCGCTTCGTGTTTATGCTTTTTATAACCGTTCACCATTTTATAGAAACCGTTTTACACATACACCACGTTTTGAATAATAGCCACTGAGAAAATGTTTAAAGCTGATATTTAAAAAAAACTTTCACTCTTTCACTTTTTACATGGAGTACAATGAAAAAGCAAAGAAAGGAGAAAATGTAGTAATGTAATCATTAACATGAAAACTTGTACAGTCTGGTGAACAGATATGATTATTATTTGCTGTGAGACTACTCTTGTGACTGTTGGTTAAAAATAAAGGAGGAGAGGACGCGAGAAAAAAATAGAGTATGCATCGTGTGGTGAACGCTTATTATTTATAGCGCTATGACAACAAGAATTTTAAGAATGGCTCCATGACTTTTTCTTCGCCAGTCGATGTTCCACACATAAAGAAAACTGTGGCAAGGAAATATTCTTGGTATGTACGCATGTGTTCCCATCGTGTAAAGTGTGTTGTAGTACATACGTCGTTTTCTGGTAAGGGAACGCACCTTGTAAAGTTATTCACTTCCTCCTTGTGAGAGTCTACTGAAGTGGTACAAAGGTTTTTTCATCGTAGCTCCAGGTTACATTATTATAAAGTGTTCATATATTACATTATACCTGATAACTTAAAGTAGCTACAGACAGCACAAAGAAGAAGAATAGCGGAGAGAAAGAAAGAAAAGGCAACAAGCAAAAAAGAAGAAAGTAAGATTGTAGATAAAAGTCACCACAGTCATAAATAAAACTTGGTGTCATGCTCCTTCGTACTTGGTTGCCTTTTTTCTTCCGCTTTTCCCTCACATTGAAAACGAAAGTGTACAAACATCATATGTATGTGTATACCTCAGAAAACGTACCCAAACAGCAAGATGCAATATTTCAGTATCAATGTTGTAGTGTGTCAGTAAGAAAAAATGTAGTGTGTGTGGTTTCCAGCTATCAGAAATAACTGTACACCAAATCGGAGAAGGAAGGCTGTTGCAAAGCGCGAGTGAAACGAGAATTTTTTCGTTAAGAAGAGAAATGCTTGAGCCACATAAAAACCAACTTTTTTTATTTTAAAAAGCCTTATTTTCAAGTTAAAAAACTACCACTCGGGAATCCCTTCTCTCAGGTGAACTTTCTTTGCAGGAATATTGGCTATTAGAAGGTGGCTCAAGAGATGAAATAAAATATTTATATTTAGTAAAATGAACGTGTGCGTGTGTGCCAAGAGGAAGGTGGATTGCCCTTAAATTTAACCGTTGTACTGTCTTATACGTCTGCAAAAATGAAGCTAACTCTCGCGAGAAATACCTACTCTTTCTTATTTACAGATGAAATTTTACGCAAAAAATAGATTTCAATTTTTAAAAGTATCAAAACTGTAGACATAAAGTTCGATCGTTGCTGGAATAGTGCATTCAGAAAATAAGTTTTGCGTACAAGATTTGTTTTACTTTCTTAAGCCCAGTTGAAAATCATTTCTTAGAATGAAGAACGAACAATGAATACTCAATTCATTGAGCGGGAAATTTTTGGAACGGCATTGAGATAAAATATAAAGACAGGAAAAATTTCATTTGTTGTAAGCGGCATCTCAAATTTGATGTTAAAGTTAGGCATATCTTGTTAAACTCAATGAACTGAATAGATACTTAAAATAAGTGGCTGCGAACGTTTTAAGATTACATAAAATATCCTTAATTAACTGAACACATCCAAATTTCATTGCGACATTCTAAAAAGTAAGGTTCATTTATTTCTAATTTATTTAATTCTTCATTGCAAGATCTACTGCATCTCCATTTTACTTCAGACTAATCCTTTCTTACGACGTCTTTCCTCCAGGCTACAGTGTAGCACGTTTTCTTCCTTTGCGGAAGTACATGAACAGTGAAATAAAAATAAACCTCGATAGGCAGCCGCAAATAAAGGTTGAGTTGTCTTCCACTGGAGCGCAATACACTTTGTATTGTGTTGTCTGTTTTGTATTCAAGCAGGACAGAGTCCATTTGTATTCATTGGTGGTGTTGAGCCACGTACTACTACTTATTTGTCCAAACATACCTCCTTTACCTCCTTTTTGTCCTCCCTTTTCCCGCAGACTCGTCTAAATCCGGACCTACTTATATGAACCTGGTATAGATCTGTCCTTCACGAAATGTCAACGGAAGTAAGGTAAACAGTTTTCACCAGAGACAAACAAGCTATGCACACTTTCTTTCACCTTTCCTTCCACTCTACTAGAAGAAAAACATACACCTTCTTTTTCAAACATTGTTTATGTGAGTCATCTCTACAAGCTCTCTGAAAAAATAATGTAATGTTAACGGCCATGGAGAGTTCTAAAATGTAGCCGGAACTCTACATTACAGTTTATTAGTTTTCTGTGACTTTTCATGTTTCAAGAAATACTGGAGTAAATTGAATATAAAATGAAAAACTGACAATTCTATTGTAAATGAAGAGCAATGTTAAAAATATCTTTTGCAAAAAGGTTTTCAAAGAAATTTTTGGTCGGCGAGTTATCATTCATTTGGTAATCAATTCCACTCTAAACATGTGAAGGAGAGAAGTAAACTTGTTTTAATACTCAGGCTATCTTCATAACGACTTGCATAACATTTTGTGATTTAGGTAACTTAATCTTGTTTCCTAATCTAAGTGGACCAACAAACAAATGCCAGCTTACAAAGGAATTTGAGTTTGACCTGCTCCACCTACAAAAATTATAAAGTCGTCCGCCCTCGCACAAAACTGTCACTCAGGAAACGGCAGCTTTCTCCCACTCCAAAGAACGCCTACGCTCGTTGGGAAACCAGCGTATTGGTAAATTGCTCCTTCCATTAAAATTGACGAATCCCTTAATAATATTTACGTAAGTGGTGGAGAGTGGGACATCTCTGCTCACCGACAATTAGAACACCTGACTTTCCACAGCGTGGATGTGAAAAAATAGTGAAATAATAAAGGGGCGACTGAACCGACATTATCATCAAGAAATACGATGAAAAAGGCAGGCAAACAAAAATGTGAGTCTATTCACAACAGTGACATCAATAACGATCAGGTTGCACGTAACTTCTCCTTTCTCCCAGCCATCATGTAATCCTATCCAACTAAGCAGAGATAATAAAAGCGAGCAGGAAAAACGGCGAAGATTGAGAGAAAGAAAACAAGGAAAGTAAGAGCTCATTGACTTGTTACTAGTCACTCATCCAGTCATCCACCATTGTAGTTATCATCATGATCGTCGTTGTCGTCGTTCCAGACACTAAGCGTATACTTCGAACTCTTCCACTCTCTTCCTTTCTCTACAAAAAATGCCTATGAAAGAAAGAAGGGCTCTCACTGGTATTGGCATGGGTGTCTGGAGAGCTATTCTCTTCTATCCGCCATCGACTCTGTCACAAAAAATGTCTTTTTTTCTCCCTCTCTCGCAACAAAATTGTGCTCCTCAATGTCCGTCTCATAGCTAATGGGATACAGAGAAAATACCATTTACTATAGGCAGTTGTAAAGTGTACATTTATAGTGGGTCTGAAAATGGCACTGGTGCTTGAGCGGCCTGCAAAGAGCAAAGGAAGAGTGAGCAGATGATTGTGGTAATCGGGATGATCACGATAGAGCGAGAGGGTGTGTGTGGCGTGTACACAGTTGGGCTCCGAAGGAGTAATGATAAAATTACAGGAAGACATAGAGAAACGTGCTTCTACACGTGTACTATTACATCCATCCATAAACTCGTACTCTCTGAACTTTTCCCTTTTTTATTTAGCAAAAACATGTATTAGAAAACCACGCGGATTTTGATTTAGTTACGACAAGAAGAAAAAAATCGTGTAGCGGAATACTAATGATTAAACATATTTTCAGGGAAAACTGGTGGATTTTACGAATTTAGTGTACGTGTGCGTGTCCATATGTTTAGTGGAGACGGTGGCTGTAGAAGAGAGAAAGAGAAAGGATGAGCTCTTAACTTCCGCTACTTCCAGCAGAAACTTTTTATGCTAGCCTTCTTGAGCATCCCTAACAAGATAGAAAGTACTTGAAGAGTTTTCGCTCCTCTTCCCTCCCCACCGTAATCTCGCACTGGCATCGTGCTGAACAAACAGAAGAGGAGCGAGAGGGAAATAATATAAGCATTGTACAATGTTTACCAGTAGCTATTACGGACTATTATTATTGCATAATACATATCATCATGGCGCATTTCATAGTTGAGATGTATGCACTTTCTCTCAAAGATAATCACTATCGTTTTCACGTCCCCTGCATTTATAACGTAATTTGACAGTTCAAGCATATCCGCAGTATATTTTTTCTTTCTCTTTTGAGCTAACTGTCATTTCAAGAATTTATGTAACCCTTGCTAAGGAATACGCACTTTCCCAACGAAAATGTTTCTCCGGTGCACGAACCATTTTCTTCGAAAGTCAATTCAGTTTTAAGATAAATTACAGGGATTTTCGGCGTGAAAGAAGAAGAACCTCGAGAAGATAATTCCCTTGACTAGGATGAAATTGGAGTCGTTGGAAGAAAAACAGGAAAGAGAAGGAAAATGGTGGGCTCTACGAAAATGAGGAGATTTGTATTACTTGATCGTGTGTGACAGTGAGAAAGAAAATAATCATTAGGAGAAAGCAGAAAAATGTATCACATCGCATGATGCTTTATTATCTCTGTGAAGGAAGCCGGAGATCACTAATATGTAAACATATTTTGAAGACGTGTCGTAACGGAGGAGCAATCCATTTACACCGCTGACCAATTTTCCGTTTTCGAGACGATTACATTTTTTTGCTAAACGAGCACAGTAACAACTGTAAAAATCTGTAAAGAAGCTATGACAGTGATTTAAGGACGTAGAAATAGAACAAGAACTCGCACAGCCCGTCTTTTTATTGCCTTGAAGACACATTATCTCTACAAAACTTTTCTTCTTTGGGAACAATGAAATATACCATGAGAACAACTTTCTCTGCCTCTGCCGTTCTCGCTGTCTGTCCCATTTCATTCGCCTTTTGTGTCTTTTGGTCAGTGGAGGATGAACAAAAATAAACACATTTTAGAGGAAGGAAGAGCGCAAAAAGGAAGGACGCGTACCCTTTACCATCATTCTTTTTGTTTCCCCTCTAAAACCTGAACACTGTTCCATTTAAAATAAAATTTACATTTAATTGTTAGAATTACGCAGTATACAAATAGAAATGATTCTACCGCATTCCTCCTTCTTTTATATAGTTCTAAAAATAAGATGTAAATTAATACGACCGCTTTTGTCAAATTGCCGTATAATTTCGATATTCGCGAAAAAAAAGTTTCTTTGGTTGGTCAGCTGGAAGAGAAAAAAGTGTTCGGCTAATATTAAACTGAAAAAAAGAAAGCATTGGAAAGAAATGGTAAATTTGCTGGTGTCACCCAACAACATTTGGTTCATTCTCCACATAAATCAATCTGACCTGGAATAATCAATTGGTGCGAACTGAACAAAAAACAAACATTTTTTCATTGAAAGGTGACCCTTGTGGTAAGTAGAATTCGTTCAGTGTAGCAGTAGTATTGGAAGAGGTCGTTGCTACTGTGGAATGGTATTTGCTTCCGAATAAAAAGTCCGAATAAAGCGGAGTTTGCGGAATTGTGAATTAGATAAAAAAAGAATTTTGTGCTTACTTGCAAATACAGAAGGCCACTTCCAGAGCCCACCGAATCTCAACTTCTCTGTAGAAATTTTGGAGTGCCTTCATGCAAGTATCTTGGCGACAGCGCATAGGGTCGCAAAAGTTGAGAACTTTCTCCAGAAGTCTGTTGCATTCCTGGTTGCGGCGACAATTCTGGAGTGCTGTGTAGCACGTGTTTTGGTAGGACATTCTGCCAGGAGCTATAAATACAAGGATTTCAAGTTTATTAGAATTTATTTGATACGAAATAAATGAAATTCTTGGGGGACTTTTGTCTAGACGGAAAGTATCCGGGGAGTGGATGTAGACGTACCATGTGGCCTGCTGACATTCGAGATTGAGGCAATGCCTCCGTTTAGCCTGGGCGCTTGCTGAACGGAGGGCGCGGGAGGCAGCTGAGGTCTCGAAACCTCGTCCCTGCTGTGATGCTTGCTGATGAAGGGTGGTCCCTGTGTGGCTACAGGGACAAACGGTGGAGGCTTGTTGATGCCCCTTCCGCCTTGTGGGCCAAGAAGCGGAGTCTCAAGTTGAGAGTCATGGTCGGGTGCGTGGGAGGAGGAGATGACTTGAACTGTAATTGAGCCAGAGTGGGACGTAGAAAAGGATCCTGGTGAGGGATAGCCGTGATAAGAGATTGGTGTCGACAAAGACTCATCTACAGATAGATGACTTTCGGTGCGAGCAGCAGGAATGATCGCGTTATTTGTCAGTGAGAAGTGGGAGGGTGGAGGTGAGCGAGGCGGTGGTGGCTGCGGAAGCGGTGGTCCCACCGGACCGTGCTGTGCAACTATCGCATTGTGACCTGGATCCTCGTAATAACTACTGCCATGACCTGATCTCGAGGGATACAGGGAGTGCTTGTGCTGGTGAAAGTTATGGTGCTGGTGCCGGCTACTGTGCATCATCAGACTGTTGTGCGCAGTGGCAGCGTGGTGACGAGCTCTATACTGATTCTCGAGAAACGTGCTCGCTGCGCCCGCCGTTTGCGGTGCAAATAGTGCCGCAGGTGAGAAATTAAAGTGGGCAGACATGCCTGCCAAACGGTGCTGCTCTAGTGAAAAGAGTGCGGAGGTCGTGCTCGCGAGTGCAGCTAGTGTCTCAGCCGCTGCAAAGAAATACCAGTGCAAATACCAGATAAGCGGTGCTCGTGTGCTAAACTTAGGTGCAAATAAACTAACATTACTTTCGCCACTCAACCCTCATTTTGTGCGAATAAATTTCCATACATTTACATTTACACCGTGTCTCACTAAATAAGAAATTAACCGACTAAACGCATTCAACTTCCATGCTCTCATGCAATTCCTGGTGTCTTAAACATAATAAATTAACAGATTCATTAGCATATATTTCAATGGGAAAACAGCACTACAATTTTCTGCGTTGCACTCTAGCCTTGAGAATAATCAATACCAAATACCAAAATTAATGTGAGAATGCCAGTGTACTCGGCACATGCAATTACCTATTCAAACAAGCATGCCTCATTACCATTACACTTATAAAGTAGCTAAATTTTCACTCTACAAGCCCCATAACAATAAAAATAATAAATGAATGTGCATTCCAGTAAACTACGATCCGAAAAGTGCGACTCGTAATGAACAGCTTTTACTTTTTACTAGCAAAAGCTGCTGACGACTCATTTAGAGAATATTGGTGTCAACCTGTTCTACTGAAAAGTCCATGCGTTTCTAAATCGTCTACCAATCTGAAATATGAAGCAGGAAGCAGTAAAGAGTAAACAGTACTTAAAACATCAAGCAAAAATAATTTAGCTTTTGTTTTGGATACGGTACCTGTCTCTAAACTTCTGGATAAGTAAAAGCTTTTCGTTCTCGGAAAAAGCAAATACTGTCGCATGATTTTACATTCTTAGTGTGTGTTGCAGGCACGCATGTGTTTTGTCTACACTTTTTGACAGGCAGAGAGGAGGGATTGTAGAGACACACATACACACACACTACACACTTTCGTACAATCAAAGTTATTAATTAGCCATCTGTACACTCATCGTCACTTATACAAAGGATGCATTTTTTAGACAATGTTTTTAAGGAAAATGAATTTCTCGTTTCTCTGCTTAGTTTTTCTTGTTCTGCTTTTCATTCAATTTTTCAACATTTTTGTATCGTCTTATATCAACACCAACCCGTGTAGTCATAACGCTACACTATCGTAATAGTAAGTAAAGTGATAAAAATGGAGAAAAGTGGGTAAAAATAAATTGAAATTATCGACATGTAACGAAACGAATAATTTAGTAGTATTACGCAAGAAAATCAATACAACAGTTAATAACTAAATCATACTGAAACAGAGAAGTAACAAGCTTGTACTTATGAAATATTTCTGTTCTCTTTGTCTGTAGTAGCTAGCCGTAATCTACGTTACTAAAGTGTTTCCCTGCGAAAATGTGACACTGTTTATGGAAATGTAAATATTTCTGTATTTCAGGAAAGAAACATTTCGTTTGTTTATCTCACAAAAAAGGTTTGTAAATAATGTATTTTATGTTCAATGAAATGAAACCGTATAGCTAAAAATATAAGTCATGTATTTTGTTTCTGTTAGGGGAATTAAGTAGGTCGTATGAATGATGAAGAGTATTTTTCACTTTGTTAAATAAGTTACGCAACAGAATTTTCTACTGTGTTAGCAAAGAAAAATATCACAACCATCATAAATCTGAAAAGGAAGGAGCGAATGGTTCGAAAAATTAAATATCTTGTCCTTTTTCATATTTATAATTTCTTGCTTTGCAGTACTCAATTTCAAAATAAATAAATTCTTTTGTCTGCAGTGAAAGAGCAACCCAATGTAATAAAACTGGATTTTTGCTCCGTCTCTTTTACTCATAAATACAAATTAATTAAATTATTTTTCACGAAATTGTTCAGCTCAATTTATCACAGCTCAGTGAGGTTATTGATTTAATTTTACTAGTTCAGTGTGAATGAATGATTTTTCGATTTCATCTACAAACTTTAGTGGATTCTAGCAGATAAATGTATTGTTTCAACAACTCAAAATTCTGCAGCAAAAACACTGTCTACAATCTGTAATTGCGTTATTACGGTATTATTTAATTTTTAATATTACAACAAAAGGCCACAAGGATTTACTTTACTTGTGATGAAATAAATTTTATTTTGGTTGCTCCTATTTAGTTATTACTTTACGTGTGTGTGAAACATTTTCTCTATATTCATACTGCATTTTATTACATTACGGATGGTTTGTTACGGACTATGATTTATTATGATTAATTACATATTAATATAATTAAAGATGGTGTGATTTTTTACTTGGTCAATGGTAAAAATGAGAGTAAACAGTGAAAATTAGTTTAGGTAGGAGATAAATTTACAAGTTCTAAGCTACAGTTCAGATCAGACAGAGACAAACAGAGACAAAGAGAGAGTGTGTGTGAAAGCAGCGAATGTGACTCAGGTTGAAGCGAACTTACCAACGCAAGGGTTATAGTTGACTTCCTTAAAAATACGTTCACACTTCTGGTTCACTTTCGGACATATGCAACCAAACATTGGGGAAAGTCTAAGTCTGGTCCACGCGTCGTGACACATTTCCCTGTATTCGTTTAAGATTTTGTTAGACAATTATTCAAAATTAATTACATATTTTTATTTATCTTCTATAAGGGCAGTTATTAAGTAACTACAGGGGAAATTCTTACATTTATGAGAGTTTCAAGCAGTATATTATTTTTGCAAAAATGTAAAATAAAAATAGAAACTTACCCATCGTGCATTAAGCACTGATCATCTGACTGCTTGCAATGCGTCTGGAAGTCGCGGTATAATTTAATGCACTTTGATTCCTTTTTACACACTTCGAGAGCATAATCACAAGTTGGTAGTGCGTGAACCGGATAAGGATCTTTCTCTGTGCATAGCAGACACACACGCCACAAGTCATTTCATTATTATACTTTATTCAGACCACAATAAAAATTATATGGTGATTATCTTTATTAAGACATGTATATTTGGTGCAACTAATTACTCTGGTTTCCTCACACTCAGCCCATCTAAACAAGTCATTTGATAAAACAAATGGTTCATTAATGGTGAATGCAGCCCAAGAACCTAACACACAAAAAAGGATGATGGCGCAGCGTCTTACCTTTTTCGAGATGGTAAAAGTGCATTATGGCACTTCTGAGCATTTTTTCTGAGCAAAAGTATCCTCTTTAGTGTTACAAATTTAGTATGGTCTAATGCTCAACGTATTCTCACGCGTAACTCAATTTTGTTATTCGCTCGAATTAATATCAGCATGGTCCCTTGACGCAAACAGGGCACAATAAAATGCTCAGTAAAATTATATTACAAACATCCATTCTCCATCAGAGATATGTATTTTATGCTCACATTTTCATTCTGCTCTTTTTTCAAAAAAAATCTAATAAACATTAGGAATACAAATGTCCATCGTTATGTTTTTCTTTCGTTGATGACAACGAGCTTATATCCTCATCAGGAAAATTTTTTAATCAGCTGTCGGATAGCAGGCTGGTTAGCAAATGACAGGGAAAGTAAAAATGCGAAACAGTAAAGGGGAAAGTTGACAGAAAGTGGAAATTTTTACTGGTGACGAGGTACGCTTCGTCTTCTCCGGAAGAGAAAACATTGAGCCCAAATTGAACGTAGGCAGGATGAAGTATTGCTTTAGAGAAGGCTTCTTTCTTATTTACACTCTCACTCTCTTCTCTAATTTTGATGACAAAATTGTGCCTCCATTCCAAACACAAATTTCGTCTCATTTCTTTTTCTTGTTAGGCTTACTCCTTCAAAGATTTATAGGAAGTAAGGTTGTGATCAAGGGAATCTAGAATATTAGGTAAATTTTTACACGACGCGAGGACGAAGGAACATCGTTGTTAAAATGCTTGGTACATATTATTCCAAGCAGAAGAAGCTCACCGGGAAAAAACTGCGACTCTCTACTCTCTCCTCCGCTCGCTCATTCCGCGCACCACAAACGAAAAATATTCATAACAGTTGAACAACATAAATTTCTCCCTCTTGTCTTCCACCACAGCTTCTACTTCTACGGTGTTCCATGTATAAAAAATACATGATCCTTTCTTGGCCTCTCTACTCTCTCCTCATCCATACTCATCTTACCACTTTGTCCAAACTGTACGGAATACTTGAGAAAGGCAGCTGAAGAGAGAAACGACTCAATGACATGCACACACAACACCAACTCTGGATAAATATTAATTTTGACATGCACGAAATGCTGGAAGGAAGCCTGTATATCATTTTCCTCGCCTTCCTCCACACTACACAGCAGTAACGAAATGTGTTTTATTTCGTTCTTCACAACACCACATTTTCGACTACGTTCATTTAGAAAAAATAAACATTTTCTACGTCCTTCTCCAATTCACTCCTTCACAATTTTCCCCTTGAAAAAAGTAATATTATAAAAAAGAAAAATAGGATTAACGCCGAGGTGGAACTAACAAGAAACGACACTTTTGTCTCATTAGCCAAACAAAAAGAAAAAACGCCGCGAGTTACGAAGCACATTTTTTATGTAAAAATAAAATAAACGCGGACATTCATCATTTTCTTCTCGTCCCACACTGATAATGACAGCGTGTTTTCTTTCATTATCATCATCATAACGACAAACATGTACACAATTTTCCCTTCCACATATTAATTTTTCTATCCCTTGCTTTCATTGTCACATGGAAAAGCCAAGTTTGAGTTCTAGACTTGAGCATGTTTTATTTTGCCGAAATCCCGGAGCTAGACTTTTTGTTCGAAATTTCTTTGGGAATGAACGACCTTTACTAAAAGGAATTTTCTACTTTTACCCTGGATGATTTTTTTGCTCAAGAGTTAACTTAGAGACACATCATTTATAATGTACACATTTGTATGACGAAGGATTTATTTATGAAAAAGAATTTGAATACTTTCTTCATGCTAAGGTTGGTGAAATTTTTAAAAGGAAACGGTTAGCACTGAATCCTCTCTTCCGTTTTGCTCAGTTGAACTTTGAAATATTTGCCGTACGTGTAAAAATCTCATCCCGGAACAAAAGTATCAAGATACGGAAGGACATACGAAGTTCATTCTCCTTCTCATATTATTTAAAGTATGAAGTGAATACGGAAATTTCTCCAACGTGCTCAACATGCAACAAGGGCATAAAAAGCGCATGTCATCTTCCTCTCAGAGAGAGTACACGGAACTATTTAAAAAGTAGAGGAAAAATAAGCAGATATCACTTTTTTGTTGGGAAGTTCACATTTTCATCAACCTCCTTCACACGTTTCTCACTCATGCATGCTTGTCTAATTGTATCCCTTCTCTCAACACTTTCTCCTTGAAAACTTTTTTTTGACACGGGAGCGGATTGTCAAGACAGAAGGAAGGAAACTTCAGCTGAAAAATATGGAAGGAAAAGAAAAAGATAGGGGAATCCTCTGGGAGAACGTACGAGATAAACAAAGTTGAGAAATAATATAAAATTCCTTAGTGTAGAATGTTATTTTTAAGGAGTAAAGCCCACATTTGAGAAGGCAATGGAGGGAAATCGGACGTTTTTCCTGTCACGAAATTCTCCACAAACATACAACATAAAATAAATACACAACAGGTCGACATGCTTTCTATACTTTTTAATCGCATTTACGTATTTATCCTTCTCGTTGCTGAACTTCATGCATATTATTAAATATTTATTAATCATATGCAGAAGGAAAGAAAAAAACGTAAGAATATTTATGGCAAGTCAAGTATTCACAATCATGCGGAAAGATGAGCAAGCCGCAAACTGACAACAAGATTTATACTGTTGCAATTTACGTTGCCCATAATTTCAGCATGTGATAAAACAGGAAAATGTGTAAACTCGAAGCAAGAAGCCAGTCGTGGGGAAGTGGAGGTTGAGCGAAAGAGAGGGAATGCTGGAAATGAGCAAGGGCTGGGCTCCTTTTTGTTGAATTCTACCGCTTCCTCCAGACCTGTTTAGTTGTCATCATTTGCCTTGCATAATAATATTACCGACTAATGGTAGCACTCTTTCGTATCATCACGTAGTTTCTCCTTCAACTCCTTTCACTCGCTTACTTTTCATTATAAAATGTTCAACTTATACCCTAGTCTTGCAAAATTTGTTTCCTATGCCTCCTCTCCCTAGCTCTTTCTCTCAGCTCGGAGAAAGTTGTTGGGCTGAGTGTGAGTCCAGTGGTTTTATTTCTGCCATTTTTTCTTTGTAGTTATTTATTCATTATTACAATGATTAAGAAAAGAAAGTTTTTGAGAGAGGGAGAATTGGTTGTGTCCACTTACCCTTCTCCGTAACGATGGAACACGGGTGGTCGAAGAGGTAGTCACGGAATGTGTTGCACGCGGGATCAGAACTTGGCTCACGGCACAGACAAGTCGGGAAGAAATAGGGGAAGGCTTGCAGTGTTCGCAGCGCTGCTTGACACTTAGTTATCGTTACCGTTGAACATGCAACTGTGAAAAGAAAAGACACCAAAACAGTTACTTTCTCTCTTTGTTTGTTTTTGTTCACTTTTTATTGTGAACATTTTTCCCTCCCAAATAAATTACACGTAATGATACCATGAGTTTCGTACATTCGCTCTGATCAAGCATTACCTTGTTTGCCGCCATAAAATGTATTAAACGATCACATTGCTACCTTTTGCTTTCACAAAAATCAATGGAAAAGAATCGTCGGAAGAACAATTATGCATCTGCTCCCACTTGCAATTAGTAATTTACGTCGACTGCTATTACAATAATGTTGTTGCATTACTCCCATGTAAAACCCAAATTCCTTTGAACTCGAAAAAAAAATTGTTGGGAAAGTTAACTGCCCGGATGGAATTAGAGTCCACTTTGTGTGAGAGCAAAAGTGACACGCATATCATTAAACCGGAAACCAGATACGCTTTACGACCTATAGGGTTAATAGTATACGCACAGAATGGTGAAAAACTAAAAGACAAAATCTAGAACATGATCACGGAAGATTATTATGTCATTTTGCGTTGCTTTCACTCCACCTCCCTTTTGAACATTACAATCATTGAGTATGTGGTAATCGCGGATATACCTATTTATTCTTATGCAGATGCTCAACCAAAAAACCAAGTTTTGCAAAAACAGCCACACGGTAAATTTCACACGCATTAAATGTCGTGTATGTGTACAGAAACTACAGAGAGAAGACCACAGTGAGCCAGACTGGCACAACCGCCATCATCCTGATGATTGTAATCAGAACAAAACATATGACACATACTATTACACGTTACACAGCCAGCATAATTGCAAGTTTTGTGTGCGAGTCAACTTGAATATGCTCATGTCACCATTTTGTTGTTCTTGATGTCGGTGTGGTGTTTTAGCAGTTACAAAAATATTGATACACATTCACTCAGGCACACTGTTCTCTGTTCATATTCAGTTGCCTCAACTTTTCACTGTGTTTCTATTATGACAGTGACACTGGCTTCACGCAAATTGTGTCACTTCAGAAATTGAAATATATTAGCGACATTTTCCGACAGTAGGTATTTCGAAAGAAAGTAAGCCCGCATACATTAAATTATCAGGGTATGGAATATTTTTATGCAAAAGTCACGTCCATCTCAACGACATTTCATACTCATTTTGAACTCACCAAAGGGCACAGAGCTTGGAATTGTACAGAGAAATTACACGCTCATTATAAATTCCATATATTCCTTTTTGTGGTGAAAGTCTGTCATAATTTTCCACATAACTTCCACCAAAATCACGTTTGATAATTTTCAACTTCAATAAATCTAAGGTATTCGAGTGAAGGTATTACATGAAGTATATCCATAGAACAGGCTGAAAACGATAATTTTCACATGGATATGATTCTCTCTTTTACCGTTCCACTTTTTATTTCAGACGCGAAGCCTTTAATGGGAGGGAAAAGCCAGCTCGCAACAAACAACGTACTTGAGAGGGAAAAGCATATGTGAACAAAAACAAGTTGGATTTACTTAAAAATGATAACCAAAAGCCAAAATTATAATGACGATGATGATGTAAAACGGGAGAAGGAAAAGCAGTGGCAGAAGGGAACACTGTTCGTTCTATAATGGCTTTCACTTTTTAACAACTCGCTTCCCCCATTATACCACTGTTATTGTCTTTATGGCTTAGCAATAAGAAAGAAAATCGCTTCTACTCGTGTATAATAAAATGAGGAATTAGAAAGTGACTTAAACATACATATATTTAAAAACTCCTGCCATTTTCATCACACACACAAACACAAGTGTGACAGCTGCACACAGATTTTGCTTTTACTTTGAAAAGCGTTTAAAACATCGGAGAATACATAAATGTAAGTAGGTAGATTAAAATGAATATGGCTAGCGTCAATGATATCACGCGCACACATGCACAAAGGAGAAAAGTTTTTCCACTCTGAAAGGCTGGAAAAGTTGAACGACGCAGGAAAAGAGTGGAGAATGAGAGCACATGATAGGGGGCATTAAGATTCCATTACAAGTAAACCTATTATGCATAAATCTTGGAGAGCATTATGATATGTTGCAATCTTGTACGTGCTTTCTCTCCACGACGATGATGATTATAATGCAAAAACCAGTTGGCAATGATTGCAGTTGGAAACCGTTATGGTACAATAACGAAAAAGCAAGCAAACCGCTACACCACCACAAACACACACCAGCTGCTTGAACAAAAATTATTTAAAGAGATGTTCCGAGAGGAAATAATGATCGCACGTAACCTAGAACACTTTCCCTATATGATCGCCACTAAAACGGCGGATGAAATAGCTTCCCCAATATGAAATTTTGTCTCCACTTATCCAGATCTTCCAGTCGATATCTCCAAGTAGTGAAGTTGTAAAACGCTAATAATACGAGAATATGTTTTAAACCCAAAGGGACATTTTAAAAATCCCAAAGCTTTCAATTGCTAGAATCAACAAATCATGATGTATCATAATCGACAAATTAATGTTATCGTGTAAAAGATTTCTTCACAGTATTTTGCATTCGCAATGACCAAAAATAACATTTTTGGATAAACCAGAGTGGAAAGTTCAATGTACGGTGGTATCTTTTCCGCAAAGAAAATGCAAGGATGCAGGCATGTGGTTAATGTCAGCAGAGAGTATTACCTCCACTCTACTTTCAAAGATTCCTCTTTGGTTTGCAACAACTCGATGTAGGTACTACTTCTAATGCCGATGTAACTATTCTGCGCTATTTTTCCATTCAATGGAGATATAATTTCGTGCTATGTGAAGTCCGTTCTGCTCTCCTTTCCTCTGCAAATCATTATCGCTATTCTTCCACTAACCTTCATATTTTCACTGCGGGTTCTCTACCCAACATCAATATAAAATGTAGAAGTACACACATAATCCATGATTTTTTCCTTGGGCGGTAGGAAGGGTTATTATCACCGAGAAATCGCCAACGTGTTCTACGACTAGAGTTTAGCTTCCCCATCCAGAATCGAGTAATGGTTAATATTTTTTGAAGAAGATAGGAAGCAAAGCAGGTGATATATTAATATATTGCGAGAAAGTGATAGTCACATGAATACCTTCTCTCTTCCCAGACTGACTTTCACACAAAAGAGGATTCTCACAGTGTGACCGTTTTTCCACATGAGTCACTTGAAACCAGCTGGAGGGAGTAAAAATGCTTTTTCCTCCTGCGCTACTACCACAACAAAAACGGACGAGTCAACTCATCCATCCGTTCACCTTGCCATTACACTCACCTTATACTAACTACACGCTACTTTTTTCCCGGCACCAGTATATCTGATATGTGATCTCTACGGAAAAACATGAAGCAAACTAACTGCAAGGAGAGGGAGGCACCGAACAGCAGAGAATGTACAGTTTCCCTCATTTTCTCTCTGTCTTTCTCTCACTCTCTTTGGAAGGACTTTGAGAGCGGAGAGTAATAGGAGTAGAATCCTTTGTGCTTTTTCACCTTCCCAGATATTTAATTGCTTCATTCATCACAATCAAAACTACTTGGTTGCTTCCGCATCAAACCTTTCTCTCTCCCTCATTCCCTCCTCGTTTTCAAAATAGGCGTAATGGACGTGGGTATTAAAAGCGTGCTGCTCCGCCAGTCTTGCTCATTGCTACGCGGTACCGCTCTTAATAGACATACATGAGATACCTCAGCCGCATAGACGCATAGTTATAGGAGAACTAATGATCGTCATCATGATAATAATAATAATAATAAAAGTACTCATTTTCTCTCTCTCCGTCTTTCTTTTTTTCCCGGTGTACCTTAAGTTTTCTATTTTTTGAACGTGCCTGCAAGCAGGACATTGGACAAATAGAAGCGAAAGTTGCTTTTCGGCAGGTGGCTTGTCTCTGTGAATGAATGAAACGAAATGTTATGTGAATTTCATTCACATAATAAAGGGCAAAATGAAAATTGTTCATTGTCTTCCACTTGGTATCCATCGTCTCTATAAAAATACAACACTACTTTGCTTACAAAGAAAGTACAACAAGCAACATTAATTATTGCAAACAATAAAAGTTAGTTCAACGGCCAAACGCTGACAACTACAATCCGAAAAGGCTAAACGTCAAAAAATTAGAGATAACCATAAGCCAAGTTGCAAATTGTAACCATTTCTGCTTCAATTTCCTCGAAATCGTCAAAAGCTATCAGTATAATCATCTCGGTTTATTCTCGTAATCAAATAATTTCTCCTAATTGGACATATAATCATTCAAAAATTTAATCGACTTGTTTAAATCAATTTTTGTCTTTCTTTGCAAGAGACTGCAGAGTAAACAGACTTTGTGCATATACTCAATTAGCCTCTATCATGCCACTTATTTTGGCAACGGAGAGGTAACTACAGGCGGAAAAGGAATAAAAAGAGGCACTGTCTGAGCCTGAGCCTACATTCGCACCACTCCTTTTCAAATTAACTTTCCTCTCTCGCAGATGTGCTACTTTTACCACTCATTATTATTACTACTTTCGCTGCTATTGCTCGACACAGGAAAAAACTAATAGTTATAGCTCAGCAATGTCATAAAGTTAGTTTTGGTGTGAAAGATAGAGAGAGAGAGTCATGATACTACCACAGACACATATACCTACATGCATGCTTACTACTTTGTCTAAATGTTTGTTTACGAGCCAATTTGTCTTTCTCCAACTGTGATATCACGACAATTTATCTCCTGTCTCTGCCGACAACAGATGTAAAAGCGTCGACTCCTTTCGTTTCCTAAGGAGTGCACCATTTCACTCGTTGGCAATTATTAGAGAAAACTCGTTTAAGCAGTCCAACTGATTTTCTCTTTTGCACTGTGTGCGTCCCACAAAAAATGTCGCCATTGTGCGTATGAAATAGATTAGTAGTGAAGTCTGAATATGCTTAATGCGTTCACCTTTCCCAGTCTGTTTTATTTAAACTAGTGAATATTTTATACATATTTCCAAAGGACACTTAGGCATTTCACGAAATCAAAGGAGGTGGGAGTGAAAATTTTTCATACGGCTTTTACACGGTTTATCGATTGTTTGAGGCGAAAAGGAAAAAGGTTCGCTCTTTCGTCAAATTGAATTCAACCATCCTCTCGGTTCATGGCCACAGTAGTGTTTTGTATGCCTAAGAGTGAAAACCTAGAGTAAGCTGGAATTTGACTGAAACCACATATTAAAAGCCTCGATAATGCAAACGGGAACGAGAGTCGTAATTACTCCTGTATAACCATTATTATTACGTAAGGCCAATGAAAAATAAACATGAAAAATCTGATTATGATTACATTAATTTACATACGCAGAAATTCGTATCGATTTGTTTGAAAGGCAACGGAGAAGGCTGAGGTTTCATTCTTTTGAGTTTCCCTGAGTATTCTAGTCAGTGATAGGAAGGCCTCTCAATCGAAAAAGCTTATGCAGAAAAGGTGAAAAAAATGTCCACCGCGTGAAACTCGTTTGTGCCAACTATTTTCAAGGCATTCTCCTCACTCACGCTTCCACAACCCTACAACTACATGCGTTTTTATGTACGTGGTGAGAAACTTCGTAAGAAAAATATCTTTGTCCACACTTGCACACTCGAGGCTATATATTAAAGCAGAAAGATACATTCTGTGCGTATTGTCGGTAAACATTCATGAAACATATTCGTGCGGTCAAGTACACGCACACTTTCTTATAACAGACTTCTTTTCTCAAGACAAAGCATCTTTTCTTTCTCACCAGCAACACCGTTACCACGAAACGAAACCGCCTCCCTGAGTTGGGCGAAAACCAAATAAAGTGGCAAAAGTATATCCACTCTGACGAGGAAAGTAAAGTATCAAAATAATTTTTTGGATGGATTTTCTCTTTTCATATTGGTTCGGTGAAAGTTCAGAGTGAAAGCAAGAATAAAGAGCAAACGGCATTTACATCCTTCAGCCAAGAAAAAATATCCTCCAATTTTTCTTGTGTTCCCGTTCCCTATTCTTCTTTTGCTACCAAGACTAATATGCATTGCGTGCGGCTGATAAAAATACAATATGAATAATATTTCACATCCACCAAATAACGATGATCGTGATGGTCTCTCAAAGTACGTCACGTATGTTTGTGTTTGTGAAAACCGTGAATTGCCGCAAGGGTTTCCCATTTCCCTGCAATTTTTCCCCCACTCTTCATCCTCCTCCGTTCCGCATTGTTTTCGTGTATGTGTGTTACTTACAATCACACGAAAAGTTGTGAGGAAGTGTTCGTAATATTGTGCAGCTGTAAAAACGACACAAATATATTTCTTCATCGAGCGTATGTCGAGGTTTTGGTAGGGCGCACACGTTTCCAAATAATATACTGTCGGAATTCATGTAATAATGCATCTAATATTTATATAAGCCTTATCACAAAAATATGCAAAGTAGAAAAGTGGGCTAGAAAAAATTTAAAGAGGAGGTCAATCGAGTCGTTTACAATTTACCCCATGTGAGTCAGTGTTTACATTTTGTGTGGCCACCATTTTGCAGCTGTAATAAGACACGTAATATGTTATGCCGTATTATATTCAGAAAAAAATATTATATTTTCTTATGGACTATGCACCATCGTTTTATGAGACGTATAGTCTTAGTGGGTTTTCACAGTGGGACGCTGCTGAGTTGCGATTACCGTTCAGCATTTGTATACAAAGCATTAAATAAAATATGAGATGTGTGCAACTAAAATTTATTGTTTGCCAAAAAGAAACGTGGTTAGTTACCATAAAAAGCAAAGTAATAATAATAATAATAACATTATGAGCAAACTGATGCATTCTTCCGTTTTGAGATAATATGCAAAAAAGAAAAAGTTAAGAAAAGGCGAAAGGATCATGCATGCGGTTGTGGGTTTGACATATGCACCCGCCAGGTACTTTCATTCCATCCGAAAGCCGCTCTACCAATCTTTTAGCCATTGCTGGGAAATAAATTGTTTGAGTTGTCTACCAAGCTGTCGAAACTGAGCTTGGAAAACGCGTTCGCCTTTTGATGGCTGTCCATCACTGATGCGGTACGGTATGTTGTTCATTTCAATCAAAATTGTGGCATGTACATTTGTAAAATTCCAGAGTGAAAAATGCGTGTTTGCATGCACAGCTTGAATTTCGAGGTTGGACGACTGAGCGCTACTCGCCACATTCTCATGAGAAACAAAAAAAAGTTGAAACTACAAAATACCTTTTCGCTCAGTACCGTCATTAGCGTATTGGTTTCCAGTACGTTAATTCACAACAAATTTGTCACCGCATTTTGGTAAAGTCGGCAACAGAAAGCAATTGACAAATTGCAAATCATCAATCATCTTTTTGGCGGCATGCTTTGATTTATAAGTGATCGTGATACATTAACCCTCTTATTGTTTTTGATTTTCATCACAAAGAACAAAAGCAATCAACACAAAATAGAGAAAAGTTAAGAGTGAAATACCTTTTTCTGCGCCACAAACTCTGGGTACCACCTCGAGAATGGGGTGACATGCTGTATGATTCATACACGAATCTCTCGCTTGAATACAGTTCATAATCGCGGAGGCAGTCTTTGTTTGGAAACCTGAAAATACAAAAAAGAACAAGAAAAATTATTGGTCACATTTATTACCGATATCGCCTAATAAATTACGTTTTTACAAATCAGGCACCAATTCTTTATGGCCATTTTGGTGGAAGTCCATTTTTACTTTCACTTTTCGTGAACATTGAGAGAGAAAGTATAAAGAAAGTTGGGGGAGCGAGGCGAAATGTAGAATCCAGGAGTAAGGACGAAGGTGTTTGGGAGGAACGTCTCAAAGCGGTGTGAACTGCTGAGTTGAGCTTATCATAAAAAGAGGCAGAACAGAAGTCCCTCTGGTATCATTTCCCATCATCCTATACTTATCTTCCCAACTCTGAAGATAAAATTTCCCTTGTTTCACTACATTTTAGCTTCTTTTTACAATTGTCGCTTATTTACTTCAGGTATTCGATGTATGCGCCTTGATGTCCCTCCTTTTCAAATCTAACACTCACTTTTATATTCTTTTTCGTCGATATTTTTCCTTTGATTGTCATGGGCGCTGCAGTCGAGAGAGTTATGCTGGCCACGAGAAAAAATGAGTGCCAAGTTTTTGGACGGGCAATTACAAGTCAAAGACCCCTTCCAGCACACAGAGGCAGACAAACAGACATTTTATTTAAAAAGACAATGTCTCTTCCTCTTCTCTTTTTGTTCCTGGCTCAGGGTAAAGAGAAAATAACGAAGAAACATGGAAACGAAATTGGAAGGAAATAAAAGTTGTGCATAAGGAAAGACATTGAGAGAGATGAAACAGAAAAAGAGGTGTCTATAAAATTACCCAGATAGTTAAATATGTCCGCCATCATTGACTACGTGATAAATCTCGAAAGACAACTCACTCTTCTGAGTTTCCTTTACTGATCGTTGAACTCATTTTGGCCGGGAGATACAAAATTTATACACAGTCCCGTGGAAATATGTGTTTCTACAAGGACATATTAATACCCTTTTCACACCAGCTTGGAGAACACATTCACAGAGCATGTAGTAAAAAATAGGTACATTTCCCTATTCGTCCATTCCCACATTTCTCTCAGCGTTATACAGAAAAAAAACTTTGTTCACGTTCAATTCTAAAGAGGTACCTTTCCTGGAACAAAACAAGAAAAAGAAAGTCGAATGCTCACTTATTTCATTATTCTGGAAATCCCTTTTTTCTGGGGTGTTTACTGCGAACGATGAAGAGCATACATTTTCCCTCACATTCTCAGTCTAACTGCTTTGTGAGGATGGCCAATTGTAAAAGAAGTTGAACCAAATCAAAAAACTTGTTTCGAAACATGAAGTGCAATGGGCTTAAATGTAAACTCTATTATGCAATAAAGGAACACTTTCACACAAGACGAAGAAAAAACAAAAAAGACAACGAAGAGGCTCACAGTAGTTTATTTTACAAAAGGGAAATGTGTGAGAAGAAAGCAAAAAATGTGGAGAGTATGGAAAGAAAAAGTAACCCAGTTTTAAACAAAAACAAAATAAGTACCTTTGTACAATTCTTTTCTCCTCTCACTCCCATTGTGTCCACCGCATACCTACCTTTTACTTTCTTTTATTCCCTATATCTTGTTAGCGAGTCATTGGGAACTTGGAGGGTTGCACAGAAAAAAAAACTATAGGTAAATTTGGTTGAGAAAAACTTCCATTTTCACAAGGTTAAATGAATGTCTTTCTTTCTTGTAGAACCACTTCCCATCTACTTTCACCAACAAACATTGCAATGTAGCAGAAGAAATAGAACACGATGACTGCCTTCTTTGGTAACACTTTTCGTGTGCAGAAGCGCATCCTCTTTGCCTCCCTCCATTCCATTCTTGCAACGGAATCGGTGGCAGGCAGAAGTGGTTTGGAATTTTTTGTTTGGTTTGTACCCTTTTTTACCCATCTCCAAACTCGCCATAAATTTCCTTAACGACAAAAAGGGAGGACTACACACTCGCAATGAAATGAAGTGACGGAGTCACATTTTTACACCCATAAAAATATACATGCTTTTTTGCAGACCTCTGCAACAGAGAAAGAAGAGTCCGAATAACTCTGGAAGAGGAAAAAGGAAACAGGTTTACGACTCAACTTTACCAAGAGGTTAATCAGACGGAAGTTTCTTTCAAGCAATCTTTTTTCTTTCGCTTTCAAACGCGTGATCATCCTTTTTAACAATATTATAAAAAGTCCCGCTATTTTATTCCCTTTTCCTGCTTTCTTCGGGCTTCGGAAACCTTACGCTCGAGAAATAAATTGCATACTCAGTTCCTTTTATGAATTAGATTAACTAAAAGAATTTCGATTTCTCCCGATTGATCCAGGTGGTGAGTTCTATCAGTCATCTCGGATTCATTCTGCTTTCATTTTCGTGATGCAGTAAACTTTTCATTTTTAAGACGTGCAGCCTGATAAAATTACACTGTGACTAATGATCACTTTATAAATAAATTAATGTGAAGAATGCAGGGATAAAACGTAAAGAATCGTCAGAAAGCGTCGCCTCGGGGATAATGCAATAAGAGAAGTGGAAGAGTGACTGACACAAGAAGAGATCACAGCTTGAGGGAAGAATGAGTAAAAGCGTTTAGGGAAAGCCGAGACCTTATCTGATTTCTCTCCTCTCGTTAAAACAGCTATAAATTTGTTCACTAACGTATTTTAGGAAAATGTCATAACTTTACACGAACCTCGAAACTTTCTCTGTCAAACTACTTTACAGCCCATGGAGTGTGGAGCAAAAGTATATAATTGGGCTACATGTTTTTTGTTTGTACTTAAATGTGTTTCGGTGAGATTTCCACAAGTAGAAAAGTAAGTTAAAGGCGTGCATAATAACACGCGGCTTTGCTTTGTAAATACATTTCTCCTCGCAAAATACCTATTGCAGGGCTTAGTTAGTTCCCTCCCCAATTCCGTTGAGGTGGAGAGAAAAAAGTGTTACTCAACGGGAGAAAGTCTAACTGCTCATCTGTAATTTCGTCTAGACAAAATTAGGCTATAACTCTCTCTCACTTTCATCCATGAATGTAAACACGTACATGGCGAAGAGATAGATGCCATTAGTTTATGTGATAAACTGGGAGGTAGGAAATGCAGGCTAAGTTCGTTGGACGGCTGCCAATGAACACCTGGAGTACTAACTACAACCAGAACTACAATTTCCTTCTTTTACCTTACTCAAAAACTCCAAAAACGAACTAACCAATCTTTTACTCTTTTTTCGTACCAGCTCCCTGCCTGCTACTCACCTATATAAAATATCTATCTTTTGCATGCATGATTGTATACAAAGATATGGTTTCGTGGACAGAATGAGAGAGGGGATGTGATGCGAGCATGAAATGGCAATATAACTGTTTCTACTTTCTGGTTTACATGCACACACACACACCTTTATGGAATTTCCTATCTCGAAACTGGAAACCAAGGCGAGTTGTTGTATCTTGCGAAGCGATATAAAAACGTATTGGGAAAGCCAAGAGTATTGGCGGTTAGCAGGGGAAAACTGGAGCAGAGAAGACATCTTCGGTAACATTAAATGCAGAGGCTTTGACTGAAACTTCTTGTCGTCTTCCTTTCATGGGTGTTCGTGCCTCACTTCCCCGCTTTTTGCAGCCTTTCTTTCCAATTTTCTGTGCGGCTTTTCCTCTTGTCAACGGCCGAAGGAAAGGTGGGATGAAGTTGCAGAACCCTTAATACGTCAGTTAAGTGACACGATTCGGATGATAAAAGCTGTTCCATGTTCAAATTTATAAGACCAAATTTTCCTAGAATGTTGTCTTTTTCTCTTTTCTATAGTATTTCACAGCTATTTTTACGCAGAGTCTCTTCCTCCAAATACCAATGTAGAGGGGATGCGAAAGTTTATCACTCACTGCTCATGTGGCAATGCAACTTTATAATATAAAGTAATTTATAATAAGACATGCATTTTCTTTTACTCACGGGACAATCCCCACATTACTTCATCAGGAGGAAGATAAAAATAAACCACACGAAGCTAAAGTGGTACAAAATACTCACACTGACAAGCATACTTTAAAGGCGAAATTGGTAATAGGAGAGTGGCGAAAGAGGCAAGGCGGAATGGAAATATTCGGGTTCTCCTGTAAAGTATCTTGTATTTCTCATTGCAAAAATTGTCATAGGAACGAAGCCAGATAAAAGTAACTACTTTTTAACAACTAGCAACTTACATTAGCAATATAAGTGTATGTATAAGAGTTGATGAACATTGTATCGTTCCACATATAACGTTACTATTGAGCCTGTTTTGTACACATTTATAGGTTCATGTCCAAGATGAAGATTAAGGACTGGTCAACTGGAAACGGCGGCGCTTCATAGACCTCGTTCTTCACCTGCTTCAAAAATAATCTTCTCAGTGGATATTTCCCTGCTAATCTTATGTACTTCACGTCGATCCAATTTGAGTTAAGAGGATATAAATATCTAATACGTCTTTTTAAAAAGTACGTTTTTATTTATGACTTCTAAACTTTTGACCTAAAAGTAAACTAAGTGAGAGGAAGGAAGCGAAGGTGTATGATTCCGAGGAAAAAAGTGTTTACCAAATGATTGAGTGAAAGTACACTGGAAGTAAGTAAGTAAATGCCAATCTGTTTAGAGTTTGCCTTCACCAGCTTCCTGTGTGTGTACATAAAGAAACATGTTCGAGTACAACTTTCCACAGAGAGGAAGCTACAAAAAATGGTAAGTACATCCTGCAGAAAGTAGTAAAAACGGCTCCAAAGAAAAGAAAGGCATTAAACTTGGGGAAAATAAACATGTACATAGAAGTTAAGTAGAAATCTATATGCACTTTCTTATATATGCATGACTATGTCTGGCGGTGTGACTTTTCAGGAAAACCGCTCCCACGTCACTTGTCAATCATTTACTACCTATACAGAGTATTTTTGTATGCACGAACAACAATATTCCGTACTCTTTAACTTTTAAAACATACTAAAAATGTACAAGCTGCAGACAGTCGCCGACGTGCTCTTGCAAACAATAATGCCGAGTGTCCATGAGAAATACGTTGCAGACGGCGTTATGTATAAAGTGGAATTGTAATGGTATTATTATGAATGATATCTGAGAAAGCAACTTGAAAGACAATAAAATTCTCCCATATTATATGTATGCGACGCTTTTTTATTTTCGGCATGCTACAAATGCACGTTTTTTTGGGAGAAATAGGAGAATTTTTTTGAATCAATTCGACGCGACATGTATATTTTATAACACACGTTTCGTTTCTTCCTCTTGTACTTTTTTAACTTTCAAAGTGCTTTTCACACAGGGAAGCGAAGTATTCGTTTTGAAAGAAAGTCTTGGCAGAAAGAGAGAGAAATATATCCTATCGAATCTCCTTTGATTTGAGTGTGTAATCCGCACATCTTCCGATTTGAACGGCTCAGCATGTTTTCTGAGAAGGGGGAAGACTTTCTCGTGGACGATCTATCAGATTACTAACAACACTCACTCAGGGAAAAAGTCAGTGACTCGCAAGAGAAAGCTTGCTTGATACCTTGATACTCACTCAGTCAGTCACTCACTTCAACAAAAAAGCAAGCCGCTTCCACATCGAACCTGCACCGAATTAAATGCAAGAGAAAGTCCGAATGGTTTTTTCTTAATGCAGACAAACGTAAAAAGAAAGTTGGCCGACTCCATGTGCGTGTGCATAAAGGGTGTATGACACTCACCAGAGTAAACGAAAGGACATAATATAGTGTATACCGAAATTTTAATGGTTAACTCGGGATAGGTGTAGGAAAAGCGGTGGCAAGTGAACCGTTCCAATCTACATATGTTACTTGTGTAACGACTTAAAAGTGTCTCGTAAGTAGCTCCACTACATCCCTTCTCTCTCCTCTCTCAGAATCGCTTCCTTTCGTATTAAATTGCACAAGATTGTCTCTAACCAGGCTATGTATGCAAAAGATGTAATGCTACGCGTATTTCGGGTACAACAATGGCCAAAGACTGATAAGAATTCTCTCGTGCTCAGTACAAGAGGAATAAACTATTTGCCTTTTATACACTGCATTTCCTTGCTTTCCCCTCTGCTCCTCTGAAAGAAATGGATCTGAATTTTTAAATCCGCTCACTTCCTCTTTTATTCGCTTCCCGAGTCACGTCCACATAATAGGAATACTTTCTTGCATACAACAGAATTTAAAAATGCCCTAACGTTCGTCACATACTGTTGCTTCAGCCCAAAATCAAAACTAGACAATGGAACGTTTTCTCCCTTGTTTTAAAAGCACTTGTTTAAGCAAGCATGCAAAAATCTGATTTTTGGCATGACAGGGTGCTTCAGGAAAAAATCCTCAGAATCCTTTATTGTGTCATCCACTTTCTTCAGAATCATCCCGCCTTTTCTCCTCCACTGACACACATTCTTCGGTTACATTGTATGGTAATCGCCTGGCGTCTGTTTTAACTTTCTTGTCAATTTTTGAGACACAATACCTATTTTCTGGCATTGATACGAAACATAGGTATGTAGCTTTACAACTGTGAACTATAAGCATTTCTACAGTTTTATTTTTTCCAATAATTTTGTTCCGAACGAACTTACATAGATGTAACATAAAACCCAAAATCTAGTTTAATCCCATTTCACTCCAATAAATCAGATGTGCTTTTACCTTTTTTTCATTGTTTTTAACTCGATTTGAAAGTTTCTCTTTTATCTCACTTAGACACATCAATAGAGGAAAAAGTGGCCAATTAAGTAGGAAAAATCTCATAGCGAAGATATTTCTTCTTCCTGTGAGTTAAAGAAGCTATCGCGGTAATGGAGCGTGTGTAAGAGGTTTAACAAGAAGCTCTTGAAATGCGAAGAAGCACATTATAACAACACGTCTTATTTTACACTGAGTCAAATCCTATTTCAAACCCTGTAATCCTCTTTCCAGCAGCGATTTTTTTTGAAGAGGCTTGATTACTTTTTCTTTCTCCCATCGACTGACTCTACATTCTCCGTGCTCCCTTTTATCTTTGTCAAATCAAAAATTGCATTATCCTCAGATAATTATTAATGGGGAAAGCTATCAAAAATCAATTAAATGGCTATAATAAAAACTCGAACCGGACTGGTTTTTTTCTGGGAGAATAGTTTAAAGGTTGTCCGGTAAGTAAAAGGATTATCTAAACTCAATATCACACAAGTCGTAATCCACCTAATTAATTTAGTGCTCAACTCAAAAACCATTGTTTTTACAATGAAAAGTGCCAAAGTTACGTAAAACTGTGGAATTTTCCTGAAATGGTATACTGGACAAGTTCAACTTTGTAAATATTATCAGTCTAATAACATGCTCTTTTTTACACTCAAAAACGTTTTTCATGTAACTACCCACTTTATTAGTTGAATGAGGACAGCACTTTGAGTTCATAGAGTTCAATTAGTAAACACCCACGTTATCATATACCATGGGAAAATGGCGCGGAAAAATTATGACGTAAATTGTCTTAGCCAAGTATGCATTAATCAGTTTGCTTTAGGTACTTTTGTAATATGTAAAATGCCGGACGTTTGACTTGTGAAATGGTTTTTTTTATTTAGTTGACAAAAGTCAAGATAGGTATCTTTGAAGCGTGCTCAATTTTTATTCAATCCAAAATATAGAGTAGGAAGAATTTCTGTTTTGACACGACAAGGTATATTATCGTAAGAATGTACAATTCTTGTATTGTTGTTTTTCATGCTTGACAAACAAGAAAATACGTGCTTGACAGGGCGCTGCGCAAAATCAAGACAGCATTTTTGTGTCTTTCCGAAACAGTTTCTAAACTGAGTACCAACAAAGAAAATAGGGAAGGAAGTAGATATTTTATGCTGTACCCAAATGTAAGCCCATCAAACCTTCATGACAACTTTGACGACTGTCTACACAGCAATCACATATTTATTGTCTTCTTCCATCAAATTAGTTATGCAAATATTTTCATCTATCTACGTAAACACCTCCAACATAAAAAATCATGCAGTGAGAAAAGGGATTCTATAAACATAAAAAAGCTTCTTCATAGCGTTACAATATCCGTACTCAAAAAACACGATGTAAGTTTAAAGGACCTCGGAATCAGGTATTTTGAACACTTACAACGTGTAACTACCGTGATAAACACGGTAATATTAATAATTATTATTATCATTGTTATTAGAATTTTTAGTGTGTTATAATGCGGTACCAATCATATAGTCGTTTTTGTCGTGAGGATGAGAAGAGAAAATAAAATAGGGAGAATCGCATGAATTCACATCTGGATTTTGTGGATTTACTACCCTCCCATAATCACAGCGGCGTAACTACAAAAACACTAAAATAGCGTTCTTCCCGGTTTGTGTCTATGCGTTCTAAAAATATATAAACCTTCTGCATTCCATTTTCTTTATCCTTTGCCCTTTTTAACAAACATACTGACACTGACACTATGATACACTCTTGATAGTGAAAGTAAAAGAAAGCGAGAGAAAGCTGTAATAGAGTTTGTGTGTAGTAAAAGTATCGTCACGCTTAGATACTTAACAAGTACAATGCTCGTTCCTTTCCCTCTCCCGGCTAAGGAATCAGTTTAGAGAACGGCATTGTTGTACTTTTTATGAGTTTTCAAAGGCACTTTTCACAGCCATTTCCACAAACATTAGTTCAACATTAACATTTATGAAGTCCATTTTGGAAGAACCCTATCTATACTCAGAGATGTGAAGCTCCAGGAGACGCATCTCCCACTTTATTTTTTTGAACTAAATAAACGTTCACAGGAAAGACACACTCCAATCTCTTTAGTCTTCGCTGTATTTTTGTCGCTTTCCGCCTGCCCTTCCTATTTATACGGTTATTTTTCGCCTTTTCCTGATTGTCCAAAAATAGAAAACGATTTTATATCTTTTTGTCGAAACCGTCAAGTGGTGATTCTCTAACAAATTGGATATGACTTTGACAGTCGATGGTGATTTTTAAAAACGGCAAGGAAAACCACTTTCGACGTGAGCTGATTAGCATACCAAGGAAATCTTTTTAGTCTGCCAATTTTCCATGTCATATTCCGGAGTGAAACCGCGATATTTCGTTCCCTTGCAAACTGTCAACTTTTCTCCACAACAAATGTAGTCACGAAAAAGTTTATATTTATCCAGACCAGAGTATATTTGTATGTCATGTGTGATCATTACCAATTATACCATTTACCCAGATTTTATTTTATTTTTCTACCAAAATTACTTACAGAAGGAAAGCCGAAAGGAAGCTGAGAATGTGACATAAAAATATTTTTGTTTCTATTTTGTAACCAGCAAACCACCCACAGCGCCAGCACAACCTACAGTCTGACGTAAACAAAGGAATCAAAGGGAGAGAACTGTGAGTAGACAAAAGTGTGGAGGAATGAAATGCACTGCCATTATTAGTATTATTACGATTATGAGTATTGCTCTGGAAATGATTATTGCCACTGACTGTTTGTTGGCGTTGCAGTTGTCATTATTGTTACCATTCTGCTTTCGCCTGTACAAATACAAGAAACCAAAAATGGAGCAGATCAAAAGTTCCCGCAAAAGAGCAAGCCTACTTACCACGCCAATACCTGTGTATGATATCTCCATTTTTTTCGCCTCCATTTTCCCAAGCATGAAATTCTGCTGGGAGGTTCAAACACACATCATGCGTACAAAAGTATAAATGTCATAACAACCACAAAAAGCTTTCTCACTTCTATTTTCATATTCAACCACATAAAATTTACATATTACGGTGACATTCAAGTGGTAGCCGAATAACAACGTGTCAATTGCATATTTGAGCTCAATATTCTACCCCAGAAATCAAATGGTTTCTTTATTTGCAAAATTTTCACTCTTCAAAAATAGAGAAACGAAACAAAAGCGGTCTACATATGGGAATCAAATCTTTATAAGGTAAAACTGTCGTCGCTTTGTTGATTGTAATTCTTATTAATAAAATATTAACACATTGATGAGGACGGTTTTCAAATTTCAAGAACTAAACGGAGTGAAGGGAGGGCGGACGGACTAACGGTGGAATATCTCATATACATGACTCTGCTGTGCTCTCATTCGTAATGTGTTCGTTCACTTCAATAAACAATAATTAGTACAGTTGAAAATTGCACGTGTGAAAGCATTTTTATGTTTACTACGAGTTTCTTTACTCACCAAATTGTAACGCCATTACAAAGGTTATTTTACTTTATACTATCCAAATATTATCAAATCCAATGTGGGGAAGACACACCCACAAAAGCAAGTGGAGAGAAAACTGAAAAAAAATATAAGAGAGCGAGAGAAAAGTCCATCTAGAAAAGCCAGCCTGTGTTTTCCACAGTTATTGCTGACATTATTCACATCGTTCCTCGAGGGAATATTTAATAGCATGTCACTTTTTAGTACAAAGTGCTGACGAGGTGGTACAACCTTCACCAAAATTGTGAAGAGTGAGTGAGACAAAAGAAGGCGAGGAAGAAAGAACAACTATAAATAAATGAATACAGCTTCAGGAAGGGAAAGAGAAGAATGTGGAGCTTAAAACCCAGGTTCGCGTCTAACCACTAAATCAAAATACACAGTGGAAGAAAACATGTGGCACGGTGAATGATTTGAAGTTTTTTAAAACACACCTCCACGCGCTCCCACACTAGCACAAAGCATTTTACATTTACTCGCTCTCACTCACTCCGTCACACTGCATATTAAGCCACGTATGCTAGGTATAAACAGACTAATATTATTATAACCAATTTGTATTTTCACTGGTCTGTATATTTTCTTTGCCTCCAGCTTCGTCTTTTGACCTATAAATTTTTGGCTAACTGCATAATAGCATTTTTCGGTACAAAAATATGACAAAGTAAGTAAGCATATCCATACATAGTTTTGTTCTGTACCAAACATTGTTTTCACTCTTTTGCTCTCTCCCAGAATTTTTATTTCCATTTCATTGGTAGCTACTCCTACTCTAGTACACACATTTATTATATTTATTTAAGCCTTCACATAAATGGTAGGTTAAGCATTAACCGGCGAATTATACATGAACCAGAATTTTGCCTCTTTGTATGTACTAAAGGTTTACCGAGAACAAAATCAATATTTCATTTGAAACAGATATTTAAAGACTTGTGCTCATTTTACTTACAATATCAAAACGCACAAGAGGTAAATATTCAAACTTTTATTTTTTTAAATTAGAAAATGGCGCCAGTGGTCGTCTGGGTCAGCAAAATGGAAAGCAATTCACTTGGTTCTCATTTGTTTTGATAATTTAAATAGATTAAACTGTTTTAAACATGGTCCTTAAAAGTCTTATTTGCTCCTGAAAAATTACTACTTTTTTCCTCCACTCTGAATTTATTATTTTTGCATTAGTAAAAATCAATTTATGGAACAAAAGTCAAAGCCTGCTTACCTGCCTTCATAACCATTTACCATTTTCTCTCTAGAATTCTAAAGTAATGACAAATGTGGAGCCAACAATGTCCTTTTCTACTTTTTTGTTTCATAGTTTACTCCATTGAAACGAGTTATAAAAAAATATATACCACCAAAAATAATTAATGTTTTTCTTTATTCCAATTTTTCCCATTTTTCTTCTTTGAGCAAGAATAACAAAAAAGTTAATAATGTTCTTCTTTCGAACGATGGTAGGTAAACAAAAAAATCTCTCATTTCTGAAGCTTAGGATGTAGTAGCATAAAACGCAGCAAAACATCTTTTCTCTCTTCTTTCATAATTTTTGCCATGAATCGTGTAGTAATGGAAGGGTACTTTACCCGCCCCTTTCTTTCACCTGCGCTACTATTATTATCACCAGAGCCAGAGCAGCGACTAATACCGACTCGTTATTGTGGAGAAAAGCAAAGAGAAAAGCTATCAAATTTTTCTTATTTCGCCCTACAATAATGCTACTTGCTTGTATGTATTTCTCTCGCTTCTAGAAATGATGCCCTTTGCATTTTCTATGGTTCTCGCTGCAGCTCTACTCCCGCTTTACCGTTCCTCAAGGAATCAATATCTCATTATGACTGAATAATTTATTCGGACAGAGGAAGCCGGGAGAAGTAGGAAACAAAAAAGTCAGAACGCATATATCAATACAGAGGATACTCCCACACTTTCTTTCTCTTAAGCACCTTGCACATGGTCCTCCTCTTTCTTTTATTCTCCGAGCAAAGTCTCTGATCAAGGTAGACAAAACCCACTCAACTTTCACACAAAGGAAAAGTAGACACAAAATCCTAAAATGCGTTCTACTTTTTTCTACTACGGTCTTTTCACTGTCTTCATGGCTTATTCTAAAAAATAAATAAGAATGCCACGTTCCCTCGTACTATAATTTGTTTCTTTACGCGGACAACACTTTTTGTCTATTGCTGAAAATAATAATAATAATAATAATAATAACGCACGAAGAAAAGGGGAAAAATCAAGTCGTAATAATTTTTTGGTTCGTGTCAGTCAAAGACTTTAATGGAGTTTCTCCATGTCGATCCGTATAAACAATGCAGGTTATTTTTACTGATGAAAGTACACAAAAATGCGCTATCTATCATCACATTGATAATGCCTTTTCACCCAAAAATATACCAATGAATGAGACAAAAAAGTACAGGGGAAAACTTATTTGTACTCCTTTTCATAACCACATTGGAATAATATCCTTGGGAATTTCACACTCGACGCTGTTGTTGCCGATGTCGGTTTGCAAATTATCGATCGATTTTTACCCATTAGCATAGGTACGTGATTATTATTTTTACTCGATTTCAATGTGGCCGGTATTGCTCGCTGGGAAAATCCACCGGAGACAGGAAAGGTGTGTGCATTAACCTGTACCGAGAGTGCACATTGAAAATATGATATTCCTCTCACACATCCTAACCATTGGAGCATGGCTTGATCCATAATGACTATATTATATTTTCTTTGGAAGACACCTTCTCTTCTCCAGAAAATGGTTAGATTTCATCGTCGCTTCCATTTTCAGGGAACGGAAAGGCAATCGTGCACACACTAGAGCACGCACACAATAATAATATTAATGCGATGCATGGTGCTCTGTCAAAGGAGTGTTTTATCTCAGCTCCCGTTTCCACAGCGTCAGTGTCAACGATCCCAGGGAGGATTCGTGGAAACCCGGAGGGAAAAAGAGAATCCTAATCATGGAAATATCAAAGCCCTCTGAGAAAATTACACAAAGGCACTCCAACATTGATTACAACGTATTAAGATTTAATGAAACAAAATAGGATTTCTCTTCATTTTCCCTTTGACTGTTGTACTTTCACCACAGAAATTGATACTTGCTCCCATTGGATTTCAAGATCAAGGTTGGATAGACTAACTGGAGTTTACTGAATAAGCAAGCCCGAGCCAGTCATGGATAATGCAAAAGTAAGCATAATTTTTTGCTCACTCTCCCACTCTCCTTAATATGCATTTATGTAGTTTATAATACGGCGTCAGCATTTTCTTATTATTTTAGGTGTACTTAATATGTAAAACGGAGCGTGTTTCCAGTTGTGTGTTTGCACGAAATCATGGCATTCCCCTACTCTGCGAGAAAGTTACGGCGGCACACGGTTACAATCTTGTGGCTATCCCGTGGGAATCATGATAGTTTTTATGTAAAACTTGCAAACCTGTGCTCTTTTTCTAGGTCTGCATTCTCGATCCGCAGTTGTATGGCTCTCCATGAGCATTTCCTCGTAACATAAAAAATCTCCACTAATTCCTACTAACCATTTTGACTCACAAGCAGAACATCACCGGAAGAATCAGCAATAATCATTTCGTGGCTGAGAGTATAAATGCATCTCTCTCTGTGTCTAGTTTGCAGATAAAAACGCTTGCAGTCCATTTATCTCCTCTGGGCTGAACTCACGTACACAGCTCTCCCTTCCTCTCAAATCATAATGCTCTTACATATGTAGCACGGTGTCGGGAGTAAATTTTCCACTGAAAACATGCCGCTTTCTCTTCCTCTTCCCTTGGCTTAAAATTGTGCGTAAAGATACAATTTGGTGATAGGGAACGAGTTTAATAGACGCATTTACTCAATATGTGACTTTCCCTCTCGATGTGAGGAAAAGCAGCCGCAGACAAAGCCAACTTTACTCTTCTCAACTTTGTCCAAAAACTTTGGCTTTTGCTACCGTCATAAGTCTTGTAAAAATATATATTCTTCAATGTACACTTCCACTCAATACATAGATTAGTACAGAACGGGCCTTGTTTTGTGAGAGAAAAGTCTGCGAGAACAGACACAAGCTTCTTTTCTCACTCGTCATTCGAAAATAAGGAGGAAGGATGAGAGGAAAAAAGCGCTTCGTCGGTTCATTCTCGTGTCAACAGCTAAGACTTAATTTGAGAGAGGGGGAGAGGGAAAGCATGCTCCAAGCCTGTAAAGTCAGACGGAAAAGTATTCATTCAATTCATTTGCATTCATGTCAAGTCGCTCATTCTCTCTCTCTCCCATTATTAGTATTACGATGGTGACATTACAACGTGTAGCCCTCACGAAAATGAGTCAACTTGACGACATAGCGAAAAGTAACTTTTCGGAGAAAATAATGCCAAAAATGGAAGGAAGAGAATAAATAAGACAAGAGAGAAAGTCACAGAGTGGAAAACTAAAGGCCCTTTCTCAAAGTGTCATATAAAGCGTGTGTCTACATTTTATATGGAAATTTCTCTATCGGTTTCTCATTCTCCCCTTTGTGTCTTAAACAAGACCCATCGCCATTCATACGATGTGGAAAGTAGTGAGAAATGGCCCATGAAATCTTTCTTTAAAGAAGCCTAATCCTGACGAACTAGTTTGTAACGCATGCTTTAGCAGAAGGAACCAAAAATATGTTATATTGCGGCAATTACGCGGCTGCAAGGCGACGGCGAAACGGATATGACTTGGAAAGAAAGTTTAGTTTTTTAAAACTAAATCCGACTTCGTTTTACCACTTTCTAATAACACTTTGGAGACACATTCCCACGACCAGAGTATATCATACAGATGTTTTGTCTTTGTAATAAAACAGGTGTTGGCTGGTAATTCACAGAGCACTCGTTTTACACAATAGCGAAACATTTATTTTAGTTGACGATTCAAGTTTTGACCGAACAGTGATTTGTAACTACAAAAGATTCATCTGCAGACAAAGCAAAATAGTATTGAAGCTGTTACGACTCTGTCTTTTTATTCCTCCTCCTCGCAAGTTTGGCGGAATTATTGAAAGCCATTCACTGTCGCAAAAAAATCATAAAGTCGAGGAAATGTCTCTGTCCAGGATGACCATTACCAGATTTTCGTTATGGGATGTAGAGAAAGGAAGAGATTTTTTCCCATAAAATTATTCTTTTGTTCCAGTTTATTGCAAAAATTATATAACCTACTTTGTGGGAGAGAAAAAGTATATACGTGTGAGGTGGACCACCCATCTGGACTGTGACTGAAATGGAGCCAATGGAGATGAAAATTGGTATGCAGTGGTTGCCAAAAATCACTGACATCACTTATTATACATTCAGGCATTACCATAAATGTATGGAGGTAGAGTGGGCAACTGCTTCTACTTAAAGATGTGCCTTCTGCACTAGGCCCTGCCGTTTCTCCCTTTGCCACTCGCGTCCAGCCAGAAGTATCTCTCAACTATCCCGAATTCGTAACAGAAGCGAAAAAATGTAATACGTGCGAGAAAAGCCAATAGCATAATATTTACCCTTGTTAAACGATGCTCTGGAGAGAAGTGCTTCTATTTTGTAGAGGGAATCACAATGAGAGCGGTGCACGTTACGACGACCCTATTAGATTATGCACACACGAACATACACAATAAATGGTTGTACTTTAATGGCCACAAAAGTATAATGCTACCCTTGTATACTTATAATGATGATTATGACGACAATGCCCAGCACGGAGAGTACAAAGTTGGAGTGGAGACCCAAATTGCAATATATGCATAGTTTTTTTGTGAACAAGCCGGATTTTGTTATTGTGGCATTTACACATACTATAAACATAGAGAATGGTCCAGAAAAAAATACCATCATTTTCTTTTCCAGGAGTGTTATCATCGCAATCCACAGAGTAAGCTTGTGGAAAAAAGTTTAACCCAGTATGTTATATTGGTAGTAAAAAGGACTAATAGCAGAGCATTATTATTGTTATTATTATGCAAAAAGATGGGCGAACGTGAGTATGCATGGGAAACGTGGCATAAAAATGTGCTCGCTTTCTCATTTTTACTGCACCACTTCCACTCCCCGGAAAAACTAACTTTTGTGTGTGCAGTGGGATAAAAAGGGAAAAAGGACAGTAAAATGAGAAAAATAACCACAACAAACATCACCAACATCCTAATTATGCATTCCATCTGATACTTTCTCCGCTTGATTGTAGATATGTAGGTGAAAGTAAAGTGGGCATAAAATATCCCATGAATTGCGCCAAGTACAAACATTTCCGGTAGTCCAAATGTGTGCATTTTCTTTTTTGTAATCTTGTCATTTTTGAATGCTTCCCTTTTTTCTCTCTGCTGAAAGAAGCAACATGATGGCTAGTTTGTAGCCCCAGAAATTCTACGAATCATCACTATTCATCATCTTTCTCCATAATATAAATATATCTTGGCTACTTTCTTCTTGCTACATGATGATGACGATGATGATGATATGATGATGGTGAAAGTAGATTACATTTTTTATTCTCCTGCAGGCCACACACAGAGAGTTGGATGTCTACTTTTACTCGGCATTATGAACACGAGATAAGGTAACTATAGCTAGACATTCCCGAGTGAGGCGGTAAGCTTGCCTATATGAAGGAAAGACAGCCGAAATACCAACCACGAAAGCACATTCGGCCACCACTAAAAATATACTGAACGAAAACCAACTTTTTACACGTCCACAACATTTTCCGCTTGAACCGCACATTCACTTTCTACCACGTTTTTTTCTTTTCCATATCTTCCCTCACTTTCACTGTAGCATTTTCTTACTTCACCAGCCAATAATAATTTTTTGGAGTATAAAAAGTGTACCTACTTGGATTGTGCTTGCAGACAGGATATTTTTTTCTTTCGAGAGAGAGTGAGTGCAATCTATTGTGGATGATATGGTAGGTGAGTAAGGGAATAGAGAAAAATGTAGTCTATGTAATGTGTAATAGATTGACCTCCCCACTTCACGGGTGCAGCTTTGTTGGGAGGTAATAGTTTAGAAAAAATACATATTTTTCCACATGGCGAAAATAACCACTTGTGCAGCTACACAGTCTAAATCGATGCATGATAGGTATTTTCTTCGAGTGCAGAGACGTTACTCAGTCTTGCACGACAGCGGAGATCAATGGGGAATCGCAGTGACTGCGTTATCCAAAATTTATAAACTATTTTATAGATTCTCGTCTTATATTCCATGTCTGCTAAATTTTTCGTGTCGGCAGCATTATTTGTAGTAAATACAGACATTTCTTTTGTATGCGATACAATAGTAGTTTGTATTTCCTCTTGAAAAAGGTCAATCGGTTTGTTTGCAATATCCTTGAAAAGTGAACTATTAATCGGGAGAGGCATTAGGCGATTTATTTAGTTAGCTAAATGGCTGGGAAGTTTAGGCGAGTAGAAAAAGGGAATAAAAATGTGACTTCAGATTGTTGTACTACAGGGAAATTGTTAAATGCCATTTATTACGCAACGAGGTCAAACAAAAAAATCATCTTGTGTGCAGTGCGTAAACAAATATGAATATTCCAAATGCTCTCTTTATACATTTGAGTCATGTCTGCATTTTTCGGGAAATGCTGGACATTCAGTTGCCTGTGAGTATACTACAGTGCCACTTTCATTTAACGAATTGGTCCCACAGGCACGCCACTAAAGTAGGAACTATTTCTGCGTCGACTTTTTGAGAACAGGAGCAAGCAGCAGACTTTCTGCATTTGTGTCCTCAGCACCCTACTTCAGACTTATTTCAAATTTGAGCACCTTAAAATGATTGTATAAAAATGTAAATGCGTGTGTATAGGAGAAAGTGAGACTGCTCGACATGCACCTTTCTCAGATGAAGTTGAGAAGTAAGAGAAGTAACTGCATGTAGTGTAAATGTATGTATTTTTTAATATTCAGCCTTGTCCTGTGCCAGGAAATAAAACAGCGAGGCAAAAAGACTCCGTCTCTCAATGATATTATAACATATTGTGTGCTACATGCTACACAGAGAAAAGAAAATACACACGGAAACAATAGAATGCCAATTTTTATAGCGTTGTGGATTATACGTAGCAATACGTTCAACGTGTGAGTACAGCAAAAAGGAAATTGTACTCGTTCCTTTCTGTTTCCAACAAGAAAAATATTCAAAGCACTCGTCATGCTCGTCCTTTTTTATAGGATTACATCCATAAGCCAGCGTGCACACGAAAAACCCACAGCATGTGCATTCATTTTTTGCTGAACCGTGTGCTTTCTCTACTTGCCTCACTCCACTCCATGTGTGTAACTCAATGAATACATGTTGCCTTCTGATTACGTCTTTTTCCCCTTTGAATCTATACGAGAGAAGAAAAGCAGCATGTTCGTAATACCGGTTTATTACGGCTAATAAAAACGGGCATACTTTTCTCTTTCTCCATCTTTTCTGGATGCTTTCCCCATTGCTTTCCCTCGTCTACTTGCAGATACACATATTTTTTATTCTTCTGTTCCTGCCAACTTGATTGACTAGAACATGTCATAATAATGCACGGCTTGATCTTTCTATATTACACAGGGGAAAATGTGCATCGTCCATTTCCACACTGAAAGCATATTTTTTGCCATTTGTTTGCTTTTTTAAACTCTCGACCAAATCGTACAGCAGCACTCTGCATCAGATGAATTTTCCACCTTGCGCCAATATTTTACTCTATTACTTGCCATGCTAATGGATTCTACATGGTCCTTTTTATCTACAATGAATAATAAAATAGGAAAGCATTATTTTGTATACTCCGCATGTTCTTTTCACAAAAGGTATGATTTATTTATGCTCCCCCCTTTTCTTTTGTTCAACAAGGGAAAAAATTCATAACCGTTCTATTACAGCAAATTATTATTTTTATTATTATCGCATGAACTTACTCTCGGACGTTTGTGTGCAATTGAATGAATTCTTTTATCCTAGAGAAGATCAGGGAATTGTGTGCGCTTTATATTCCCTCGAAAAACGCCCACACCATCCAATAATAATACACATGTTACTCAAAGTACACAAGTGTGCGTAATGATGACATTGATAGGACTCTTACGAAAAGTGCTACTTTCTCTCGATTCTTTATGGGGAGCACATTTTACTCTTTCCTCACAAAACACCACTTCCTCCAAGCCGTGCCTCACACACTCATAAATGTATGTATGCGTGGTGTGGTACACAGCCAGTTGCGGTGGCTGCTCAACCACTGTTAAGATATTGTTAAATTGAGTGTGCGGAACTAGATCTGTGTCAAGTATACTTGATAAAGTTAAAATATTTTCGTCTTTTTTCTACCAGAAAGGGGAAATCATTTTGTCTCTCTCGTTGTCTCGTTTACCATAAATATATACGTATTCCTTCATGAAAGCAGACAGACTTAAGACTAGCGTAATTTGACATTGACTATTATGTACGACTATTACTAATACTAATACATTTTTGAGTGAGCACAAACACAGTTCTCTCCTATTTGTCATACTATTCATTATTCCGTTTCAATGCGGCGAAATAATTTAATGCATTTTTCCCTTCGAGCTACACAAATTAACACTATGCCGGTGGAAACCGCAAAATGACTCAAAAAAGATTTTCACACTGTGGAGAGGCGTTGGCAAATGGGAGTGAATGGACAACAAGTGATTGGAAAAGGGTTTTTAGCAGACACCAAGAAAGTATGCGTCCACAATCAGAGGAAAAGATACTTTGCCTAGAAGGAAGCAGTAGGGATTAGAAAGTTTTCAGAGGACAATTTAAAGTAGGGGAAATTGTGCCTGAGTGTGGAAATAAAAGTAGACGGGAAATCAGAGAGCAGGACTATGAACGGCACAGAGCGGCTTCAAGTAACTAGGTAAGTAAGGAAGCGAGCGCAAAGTGAAATGTATTTAATGTCGTAACTGAGGTGGATCCAGTTGTTCCGTGCTAGTAGTACGCAGCACAGGCATGTATACACTTTTATTATTTTAGTGGTGGTAATGGTAAGTATTAGTAATCTTTGTAAACTCCTGTGCCACTGCTGCTTCAATAATTCCATCTAGTACACTTTGTGTTTGTGTGGCCAAAAAACAAAACATATTATTTATTATAAAACCTTGAACAAACCTACTTACTTTCTCGCTAACACCAGACTTTCCCCTCCACAAATAAAAGTTGAGCAAAGGGAGGGAGAGCGGGCAAGTGAGAGTTTTTGTTCTCTTTCTCTAAATCATGATCAACGGTGTGCATTTATTGTTGGCACTACTGAAAGTACATAAAGTACTTACACGCTAGCATTAAGGCCTTTTACACATGTATTCTCTTTTTACTCCCGTCCAAACATAAATTTTATTTTCGTAACACAAAATACGTACAAAACACCGAGGCTCCAAACGTTGTTTGTCCCATCGTTTACATGGAAATAGAAAAACACATTTCTGTTCGTGTGGGTTTGTGAAGGGAGAGCATGTAATTTACTGCACATACATGAATTTTACTTTGAGCCAATTTTATGGAGCTTTTTTTCAATGGTGCAATCCAGCTGTACGCTTTCCTAACCTATTTTGTGAAAATTTTAGGCTAGAACAAAGAGAGGAATTTACACTTTAAGAAAATGTCTCGTGGATGTTTACTTTCTCACATACATAAATAACACGGGAAAACACGGTATTTTATACAATGAAAGCAAGATCAAGTGTTATAAAATGGCGAAAATTATTTTACACTTTCTTATAAAACATGCATGTTCACACCACGCTCTTATAATCATAATCACCAAGGAGCGAAACGTTTTTGCTGGTGTGGTGAAAATGGTGACAATAAATGACGGTGGGGTATTAGCAGAAAAAGTGAAAGCTGCTTCACTCCTTGCTGTTAGAAAGTGAAAGTGCAATTCAGAGGCACGGTGTTTCCCCTGTTGTAGTCACGTGCTTTTTGCAGCGTGCAAAAAAAACGGAAAAGAGGTAAAACAAGGGTAAGAAACAACACTCACGCTCCCCATCTTTTTCCTGTCTAACAAGCCATAAATAGCTTGTAAAGTGCACGGAGAAAGTATTGTTTGATATTCAAAGGTTCATTTTATGGACTCGATTGAGGAAGCGTGATGCACATAAAGCAAAGTTTATTAGCGTAATGGAGAGAAGGGAATGAAACAGAAAGCGAGATGAAGGGAATGCAAAGAAATAGTTTTCTAGGTATTCGCTGAATGTCACTCTGCTTCTAAGCTTGTATTCGTCTTACGAGATCATTGTCTCCAAGCTGGAAGGTCGTGCAGCATGTGTGGGGCAATAATGGAACACTTTCTCTCGCAACTTTCCTCCTCTTCTTCTCTTTTGCCGTCGTCTTAACCACAAAGTTTTCTTCCTGGTCGTTACTCCTAGTGTGGGGAGAAACATTGGGAGAGGAGGCAAAGTCGTAATGGCTAAATGGATTTACACTTACTTGCCAGTTCATCATAAGGAATAATTCATCAAGTCATTTACGAGACTCGTATTTTCCCCTGGAAAATTCCAACTTTCTTCGGGAGACACAGCTCAAAGGATACAAAATGCAATAGCCTGCTGCCTCTATACAACAACCAATCTCCGGCCATTATTTTTGCTAGAAAAACATTCCTGTTCATTCCACACGGCGAGAATATCATTGTGGGAGTAGGAAAAATAATAGTGGCAATAATCATAATAGTAATGGGAGAAGAAAGGCAGTGATAATGTCTGATAATAGTGTAATTGTACAAAGACTCCTGGTGGATCCGGAATCTAGGAATGTACACGACATGTGTGTCTACTACCGTCATCATCATAGCGTAAAATATAACGGGAGAAATTTTCACAATTAAATTGTACAGAAAATTACAATTGGAATGTAATAAGGTATGTTGAGGCAGAGAGAGTGTACTTTCCTCTCGAATGCGAGCAACAACATTTCACGACTCGACTCTCCCAACTTCGTTTTCGACAAAGGATAACGATCATGATAATGATAAGGAGGAGAGAGAGAGAAGAGGTTCACCCGTTCTCTAGCTTCTAATGCAGACAGACGAGAGAGGGAAAGTGGATGGAAAAGCCACTTTCTTTTCTGCATGTTGATGCGATACGTATGTACAATTTAGCTTAGTTAAGGTAGAGTCGTACGAAAAAATTTATCATGCTTCGCCTTCTCTCTGGCATTTTAACAAAGCTGGTGGCTCCAGAAAATGTCTACTCTTGTGTAACAACGAACATAATGTTATTATTTACTTCACTCTTTCTCTCTCTTTTCAACTGGTGTAAGAGGCAACCACAACAGCATTTACAATTTTCAGGCCTCACTCACAATAGGTAAAACAAGTCTGAATGCACCTCTTCCTTTCCATTTCCGCCATTTCCATAGAGCAAATGCAAAAGAGAAGGAGAGAGACGACGCTAGCGATGAAGGCATGGTGGCTGTTTACCAACAACTCTCATCATTATTATCGTTTTGGATACATATATCCTTGATCGTTGTCGTCGTCATCATGTGCAACTTATCAACCAAAATTACAAAACAAGTTTTTGTCTGCTATGAAGTGTGCGATGGTGTGAAGAAGATGCCGCAAAGTGATTAGCGATTCACTCACAGAGACAACACTTGTGTAACACACAACATCCTCTGAAAATGTCCTGAATTTCGTGTCAAACAATGGCACTAAAAAATTGAATACTTCTTCTCAAAATTAAATTGAAACCCTTTCTTGTCTATTTATAGTGGAGGCATTTGTTCCCTTAAATTAGTCTTCTTCCTCTTCGCATTCTTTACATAAATTACAGGGGAAATTCACTTCTGAACAGGAAGGCATTCCAAATTAAACTCCGCACCATTGTTAGAAGTTAATTGAAACACATGATTTCAAAGATTCACTTTTTGTTATGACCTACATTCAGAAACCAGCCACATTCTCGTTTCAAAAAGCAATAAAGCAGGTCCACATAATGGCACGGAACAAAGTATATGAATTATAAATTATAAATTGTAATTTGTACTGCAGTGATGCTTTTTCGAGTAAAAGAAAGCAGATGATATTTTATTTACTTAATACTCCCACTCTCCAGCTTTCTTTTCCTTGTCTCGTATTTCTCGTTATGGTCATTCTAGTATAACGTTTTAAAGAATTGAGAATAGTGACTATAATAAGTTAAACTAAACGCAAATAGTTAAATCTGGTTGCACTGAGGGCACAAAAGCGAAGGCACCACAAGTGGTCTTGTTAAGACGAGGGCGAGGATGATGTGTTACTCAGTATCCCTGTATCTGCTCTGCTCTCAAGTCACTATAAAGAGAGAATTTTGCTGCTCGCTCTTTAGACTTTGAGAGGTAGTTTTTTCTGCTTCGCTTGTGGCATTTCCTTTTGGTGCACGCTTGGAATAATCCAATTTGCGTTATGAACTCCGTTGTGAGCAGACGAAGATCGAGGGTAAGTGGAGCCCTTGTGAGCGATTTCACTATGTCAGCAGATGATTGCACTGGTTTCTCTCCAGGAAAAGTGGATTACGTAACATTTCTCGTCCAAATACAACGAAATGCATTGTAGCCTACAGCAGTCCATAATAAACATTCCCCTACATTTTTTCATTTTCTCAACAAGCAAGGACACTTTCTTCAAATACGCAACTATGTATAATAATAAGCGCGCAACCGTTGGGGAAAACCTCCTCGCTCATTCTGCATAATAAATGGTGATGACGATGATGTGCTACTGTGCAACTTACACACACCGAGTAAATCACCATCGTCGCCTTTCTTTATTGTTGTCACTTCATTAGCATAAAAATGGACCCGGTAGCCTTTCTTGCCATGTCAACAGAAACATGTTTCTTCTGTCAACCAGACTGACGAATGTCCCTTTTATCTTTGTCTCAGCAAATTCCTTTTAAGTACCTTGCTATCCACCATCACGATCTAGGTAAGTAAAAACGGGCGCATGCCGTTCAAGTCAAGGATAAAGTAATTTGTTTGGTTGGTTTTCTCCGAAATAAAATGTTAAATTACCACTGCCGTTTTGACTATTGCCTCAGCTCAAAAAGCGACCCGCTAATTGTTACATTCTGTTGACTTATCATCAAGTCGATTCGTTATATAAAAGAAAAAAGGACAAATTAACCCAAATAGAACATGGGAGAGTCGTGGCGTAGCCAATTCTGGCAAAACAATTATCACGGTTACATAAAATTGTGCGATACTGGTAAACGAAGCGAATTGGAAACCAATAACGAGAAAGTCGCTAATTGCAACTAGTTTCGTAATTATATTCGATAACCGTTGTCTTTCTGTACCGACAACAGTCGTCTTCAATTTCAAAAACTCGTGATGTTCTAATCGCAAGCAAAACTATAACTTTGGACTTCGTTGCCTATCATTTTCTTCTGTAAATTTTATTAAAAACTTATTCTTTTCTCCACGTGGAAAAAATTCACCTTTAAATATTAATTTTACTGATGATGATCAAAGTTCAGACTACTTGACCAGTTTTGTTTCTACTTGCTAAACTATCGTAATTGATTCCAGCATTAAGTACTCATGTTTACAAAATAAAAGGTGTTCATCAATTATTTTCATCTCTATCAACGCAGATTTTTTTAGATTGCCCTTTTCGAAATTGGATTGGAAAGAATGGTTTTGCTTTGAAAGAGTGTCAAAGAATGAGGTAATTGGCGCAACTTTGGCCTTCTCTAAGCCCATGGATCCACATGGTTGTAGGTTTACGAGAGCAAATTATTTGGGTTATGTAGATTAAAACTAGGCTTGTAGTAATTTTCGCAATGATAATTTTTTCGAGGATAACAAGAAAACTGGTGAGTTTCTCGTTAGTTGGTTGAACACTTGATTCAAGAGTGTTTCTGACTCAAACTTGGTTCTGCTTAGCGTCTCTCACTTCTCTGAAAATGTTGATACATGTCATGTTGAGTAGGGAGAGGCTCGCTGCGGTGTAGTCCTGCCTCTTGTCACATGTAATTACGCAGACACTCTACCAGAAAGGAAAAGGTCAGCCCTCTCTTCTTCTTGTGAAGAAGCGTACATACAGCGTATTGATTAATTTAAATTTTGAATGAAGAAATGAATGACTAATGACTTGACTTAGCTTCCCTGTCCCTTCCTTTCAGGCTCTCTAGTTGAGGGGGAGAGAGAATGAGCAAATATGAGGTCCACCGGTGAACTCAGTTAGTTCATCTACCTCTCTTCTCGAATAATACATTATCCGGACATTATTTTATTGGACGCACAAGTACATCCCATCTTCAACCTCGCAACCCTGTATTTATAGTACTTTCCACTTTTGAAAGTGTATTCCAGCAGAACGAGCAAACAGTGTGGATGTGGAACATGTTTAAGGGAAAGTACACACAAAACAGTCCCTTCATTTCTTTTTGGGGAAAATTAGAGCCACACTGAGGAAAGTTCACTGGAGAGGGGCACAAGCTAGAAAATTATTTCCTTTTGGTGAGCTCAAAAGTAGCACAGCTCAAGTAGCCGCCAAACCGCCAGTCAGTGTCCATTTACCGGTGCGATATAATACTTTGTGAAAGTATACTGAAACTCAGATGCATAATAGATTATCATAATAGGAGACATTTTCTGTGCTGGAGTACCGTTTCGTTAATCATATTCTAGGGTAAAGTAGACACGCTGATGAGCTCTGCCAAACCTACCAAGATACACCAAAGATTTAGGAAAGCCTGGTTTTCCATGAAATATTGGACGAGTGGTGAAGGTTGTGGTTTTTCCAGGAATTGTCAATGTATGCTCAACATTCACAGCATAGAATCAATATAAAAATTTGACACAGTTACATATTTCGGTGGGAGCAGCATGTTTTCCCTGGTGATGAAAATGAGAAATGTCAGGGTGCATTGGTTACTTTTTTCATTTCCAAAAAATCTATAATAAATGAAGAATCAATGGTGCCATTTCTCGAAATAAAGCACTCAGTTAAAAGCACACATTTTTATGATGCAACTTTACAATATCCACGGTGAAAGTGTTGAATTATAAAAGGGTGTAATAATTATATTTTTCCTGTCGACTTAACCGGAAAAGTTTATCTTTTTATTTTACACGCGCTTTCCAAAATTAAACCGGTCCGTTTTCTCAAATCGTCCATCCCCAAGTATAGTAAATAAGTACAAACAAACTCGCGCTTTCCACGTAGTCTTAATTTTATTTACATTCATATTAGTTTCCCCACAAAACGAGAGAATTGGATTGATTTTCATGGAACATTCCTTAAATGTAGTGAAATGACGTCAAAAAAGGTTATTTATGACGACAAAAATTGCAAACTCGGCAGCGTCGTAAAGGATAGTTTGGCTTAATAATCAAACGGACAAGTTTACTCAGGTTGTCCAAAAAAAGAATACCACGAACTGGTGTTCAATTTTTAATCAAAGTCACCTCCACGACGACATACAACCTTATATGACGTATGACTTCTTTTACCTGCAAAGCAGTAAATTTGGTAAATGGTAGCAAGATACGACTGAACAATCGCATTCGTAAGCTCAAGGTTAAAAATGACATATATAAAATTTATGAAATAAAATGCTAAATGGCAGTAACCTTTGACAAAATGAAACTTGTACATTAAAAAAAACGGGCTCCTCTTAAACGATTTCGATGCACTTGACTAGACGATGAAAAGTGTTGACACACACACCTAGGTGAATTTAGTGTGAATAGTGAGAAAACATCTGATTTTGATCAACACGGTGCTCGCTTCAAACATTCCAAAACGGGCTACATATTTGTAAATTGTTAAAAAATAAGAATGAAAAATAGCAAAGTTTAAAGCTTTCCTAAGCTGAAGAGTCATGAAATTGGGGTAGAAAGGAAGTCTTGTGTTTGATTTTGCATGATCGGTAAAAAATCCTTTGCTTTCGTTTCTACAGCAAACATTGAAAAGAGTAACAAGCGAGAGAGAAACATTGTTGGTTGGGCACACAAAAGAAATGTGGTATTTTTCCGCGTTCCAGTCGACTGAGCCTCTTACTCGTGGCTTTTGCTTGTGTGCGCGTTTTCTCCTTGTAGTACAAGTACATGCCTAACCGTCTGTGGGTATACAGTGGGATATAGAGAGTAGTAGGTTTTGGCGGTTGTTCAGAGCCCCCTCTTTTGTTGTGGAAGCAGAAGAGATTTGTCGTCTACAAAACCGCATGAATTCATGAGAGCTGACAAGAGATTCTAGTTTGAATATCAATACAATTTTTTTCGTTGCCCGAAGGGATTCATGTCTTTTCCATTCTAGTCTCACACAATGCTACCGTTCATCCCATTCTCTATGCTTTCTCTCTCAACAATGCAACTTTATTCTAATGGATGTTTCTCTCTCTCCTTCTAAAGAACATTACATCTTTATTGACGTTATAAAAAATTTGGCTGCTCGCCTTCCGACAGGGTTGAGAGCGGTTTGCTACTCTTTCTCTTTCGTCTCAAGTTGTTCCTTTCAAAAGAAAATAGCTTCACTTTGATGCGAAAAAGGGAGAAATGATTGGTGCCTTCGGTTATGAAAGTGTAAGATTATCCCGAATAAAAAGTCACTTTCCTTCTTGCTAACAAATGGTATAAATGCGTGACGCTATGAACTAGTCGACCCAATTCCTCGAGATGACACAAAAATGTAGTGCAAAAATCTATTGGACAGATCTCAAAACTTCGGTGCTCACTAGAGGAAGATCAGCTACAGCAGAATGATGGAAAATGGTTCACACAATTTAGGAATCCGCTGAAAAGCCTCTGACATGAACAAAATTAAAAAACGACAACTTCTTAAAAATTAGGCAATAGAAAATAAGATGTTCTCCAAACAAAATATTGGATTTGAAGAATCTAAAATGTCACATTTCAACGGAAGCCATACAAAGGAGGAAGAAAAGGAAACGTGTGTGGGTGTGAACATCTGAATGAGATTATCTGGCGAAGTGTCGTTATAATACTTTTATTTTATGCAAGAACTACACTAATCTGGCATAAAATAAAGATGCATATGTATATAAACCTCGCATCGACGACTGCCTTTCTTTCGTCGTCCTCAGTAGAGAGAAGAAAAAGGAAAACATTAAATTGTCTAAACAGAGCAGCTGTGTTGTCAATAGGAACACTAACTGTAGGTGACACTTGGCAGCTGATAGAAAAAAGGAAGAGAAAAAACTGAGGATTGCTTCCTCCACTCTCCCCTCAATGAAAAGTAAGCGAAAAGGGACGGAGAGGAAAAGAGAGTTGAGTCGTTACACATTATCTTATTTCATTACATGCATGCACACATCTCGAAACGCATCCTTTTTTTCGATTTCCCTGTCACTCCGCTCAAGTATCATGTATTAGCGGACACATATAGACAAATGTATATCTCTGGTGGAGCACGTTGCTAAGCTTGTTTGTGTACCCGGATACTTTTTTCCTTGCCCTTTTCGGCTTCTTTTTTACTCACTATGAGAACAGCAGCAGTAGTGCGGGATAGCAGAGCCACAATGAGTCTCACTTTCTTCCCAAAGCTGGTCGAATTCTTGTTGCCGCTATAGTATATTTCGCTGACGGGTCTGACTTGTAACTTAGCAGCGCTTTCAATGCTTGGCTCCCCCCGAATTTGTAGCATTGCCTCTAATACTCCATCACCACCATTTTCTCCTCTTGAAAAAAAGGTACGGGAGTTGCTCGATGCAGTTTATTTTTTGCTTTGCGAAATTGTTACTCGAAACATAGGGTATTTTTTTCTCTCTTTCTTCATCTCTGGGGAAATCATTTATCTCGAGGAAAAAAGTATATACTGGCGTAAACTAAAGAGAGAAAAGATGGGGAAAAGGAGAGATGAAGAGAGACATATTTTGTTCTTTATAATATCACCATTACGGTGTACACATGTAGCAGATCAATTCTAGGGACAAAAAATATATACCACTGTCTTTTCTCGCTCCTCTGCAGATACACAAAACAACTCTATTTACTAAACACACTTATTTTTCATACTCACACTTATTTTACTACTGTCACCGAAACAATGTGCCTACAAAGGAGAACAAGGCCAATCATAAAACATATAAATACATACAACTTTCTTTTTTCTCCTTTCTCCCAGAAACGCATTATTGTGGAGAAAAATTTATAATTTTTTTTACTACTTTCAGCAGTAATAATAACATATTACGTCGATGTGCTTTCTCCCACTGACTGCTTTCTTCAGATGATGATGTCACCTTGAAATTGAAAACTGCTGCAAATTGCAATCAACAAAATTTGAAAAAATATGCATGGTGCAGTCATACAATTTTCCTATTCCGCATAATATTTTTAATTTTACTATTATTACTACATGTTGCTATTCTGCATATGATTGGATTGTTTTGAGGAAGTTATTGTAAGAGTGACGTTGTCACTCCGTGCGTATGTCATGTCACATAAAGAAGAAAATCCAACATGTGTATTTTCTACGCTTCCTAAATTAGAATACAAAGTGAAAAGGGTTGCATGGATAAACATCTCTTCGTCGGCTTGAGCATACGTATCTCTTCCTTTCCTTATTTTTGTCACAAATCTTTTGAATCTGCAGGAAGTTCACACGCAACCTAATCTGTCAAACAAAATTAAAACGGATTGGGTGAATAGAGAAAGACGACGAGAAAGCAAAACATGTCAACGTATGTTCTGAAAGCCGGAACGACCTTCATTAAACTGGAGACGTCGGCAGAAAACCAATTTTTCTTGTGAAGTTGAACATTCACTGAAAGAAGGCATCTCGTGTGCATTAAATATGACTTTAAATCTTTCTTCATAGAATCACAGAGGATGAATACAACCTTTACGCTTGCCCAGACACACCCAACTGACAAATCAAGAAAAAATGGGAACGTGTTTAAAAAAGAGCGGAAAAGAGAAAACTGAAATGAATTAACCATAAAATATTTTTGTTGAACAGATGATGAAACGAATGTGCACACGCTTTTCTCCACACATGACATGATGATGATTATTATGAGTGAGTGAACCACCATTTTATTGTACATAGATATAAAATGTATGTATGTAATAATAATAACAATAATAATAGAAGAGGGAAGTGGAAAAGGGGTATGTGCAATATTTTCTGCGGAGTCATCACGAGATAGAATCAAATTATAACTGATCGCGCGCCCAGAAAAGAACTCCACGTCATATAAAAAGAAAAAAAAATCTTTTACGGCTACTCCAAAGAGAGGAATGCATTTTTATATAAATCTTTATATGTTACGTATATTACTTTAAAACCGCAACTCAATTCACTCCCATCAGATGAAGATCCGATCAGGAAGAAACAGAGAGAAAAATGTTGTTGTAAATATAGAGCTTGCCAAAGCTTTTCTTCACGACTTTTCTTCTTCAGGTTTTTTTTTACTGTGATGAGCTCTTACATAACGTCCACATGTAATGTCGCTGCAAGGGGAAAATGAATAACATGACTGGAAGAAGATGAGCGTCATGTGAAAATCCTTGCGGAAGAAGAAAAACGAAGATGATGAACAATCCTTTGATGTACACTTGAATAAGATGGAAGGTCAAACATGTAACTCTATCAAGTCTGCGCTTACAAAGATATACATCATAGCCAATGAATTGGAAACATCTCTTCCATCATAAAATAAAAGTGAGGGAAAAAATGAGAGGGGAAAGTCCATTTCGTTTGATATGATGAATAAAACGATAAGTTGATCATAAACTCGTGTGTGTGTTTCCTCCCTCCATACAACTCGCGTTGGATATAAAACATTTCCAAGTCGACGTAATCATGCTCACACAACCAACCAATCTTGTTCTTTTTCTCCCATTCTAACTACATAAATGTATAAATGATCAAATAATTTTGACCGGTATCTCCTAAATCATTTTATTTCGCTGGTTGCATTTAGTGGATTGGTATATAATTCGTAATGTGACACGTATCAAAGTCAATTAAACATTTCTGTGAGAGAAAATGCAGCAAAAAGGGGAAACGGCAAGTCCCTCGTTCCCATGCTTCCAAGAAAAGACCTTGGGCAAGAGATTAACTTTGTGTGATCTAGGTGAAAGCAATGTCAAAAAAGTATGTTTTGTAAGTAAAGCACATATTACACTTAGTGTGCAATGAGTAAGCAAAACTGTTTGTAGGACCTGGTTCTCTTTCCACGCATGAAACAAGTTTTGCAGAAACAACTAGGCCCACTGAATACACTGAGACCGACTTACATTTAAAAAAACAAGATTATATTTTATATTTTTCTCTTATAAGTCATGTTCTTGAATATTACATGGAACTGCAAAGAAAACTCCCCTGACTACAAAGTTGCGTATTTTCGACACACACACTATTCTATTATATCTTCTCTGCAACAAACGAACTTGATGTGGGACACACGAAATGCTTTTCCTGCAGCATAGCACCAAAGCAAAATGTAAAGGACGGAGGGAAATTTGCTACAAAAAAACTGTGACTACAAATAATAAAATAGCAATGTTCAATATTTCTCGTTTTTTCAGACATTCAAATGAAAATGTTTCGCCTTTATTTTGCTCCAGAGAATGAACCTTTGCTGAACAGTTTGTAAATTTTGTGTAAATAAATTTTATTTATGGAATATTTTTTAAATGATTGATCAATAATGGTTCTTTGCATCAGAGGACAACGAGTATACAAATTGCATAAATACTGCGTTACATAAACTTATATAGACGTTTAACAAATTAGGACCGGACAGAGGCATATTCAAAGTACATAAAATATTTACACGATGCCGTTAAATATGACTTTTCCAAATGTTCTTTTCTTTATGCTCCACCTGAACGTTACAGCAAACTTTGAATAAAATATTATAATGTTGATACAGAAATTGTAGTGAAAAGGTGTGAAAATAAACAAGTTCATGCAAATGATGTTAAAAAATGAGAGCGGAAGGAATTGTAAAGAAGGGAACACAAGAGGAGTGCAGCTGTTTTCTACGTACATAGCTGCAATGCTGCCCTAATATTCTTTCATCTTTTTCCTACTTGTGAGCAGAAAACCCCGGAACATCCTCCAGTCAATTAGAGACGTTCAGACGTTTAAAATTTTTAGTCGAGAACGCGCGGAATAAAATTCAGTAACCAAAAGGCCTTCCCTTTTCTTCTAATTTCTTTCTCATCGTCTCTTTTTCTGACTAAAAATTATCCTTAGGGAACGAAAAAGGTAACCGCTTGTTTTAGATACCATATTGTTCTGCTTCTAACTGCCTGAATAAAATAAAGTTCGTTTTGCATTTTCCTTATTCTATTTCCAATGTATTTGCTTTCACTTACAGCTTCTTTATACATGGGAATTGGATAGTGTTTTCGTTTACTTTCCTTTTCTTTTGTACTTCTTTAAACCATATTCTTAAGACTCCCTTCCCTACTTTACGGCAGCACTAAACCTATTTTTATGAAATACATGTTTTTCTTTTTCTCTTCATTTTGTTTGTTTACTTTTAAAAGGAGAACTAGGCCAATTTGCTGAAAAGACATGAATTTTTGTCGCGGAGAATGAATCGATCTTGTCGCTCCTTTCCTTATAATCCTCGACTTTGCACTGGTCTACCATGAAACTAGTCTAATACGAAGGGACACAAAAAGGAGGAACTGACACTGATCAGTGAAGTGAATGCGTCTACCTATTTGTAAATGTAGACCTCCTTTCCAATAAAATCGTTTTGTCTCTGTTGCGGGATTGTGTACAATTGTGTGAAAGCGGGTAAAAGCTTAGTTAGAATGTACTTTAAACTCTGACTTTCACTGTATCTAAAGCCCAACGTCTAGGTTATGTAAGAGGACGGACATTTAGTGAATTACGGTATGCCACGGGGATAAAACTTGATTGAACTTCCTTCTCTTACGGTAGCAGACAGCTTACAATTTACAAAATGTTGCATGATATTCCGTGTAATTGAAAACGTCGTACCGTGGAGAAACAAGATGCATATTTTCCCATCCACGTTCATTTGAATGAAAATGGAGAGCATTCACCAACCGCCTAAGATCAACATTTCGAGAAGGCAGACTAAAATATTTATTTTTCCATCCTTGTTGTAAATAGAATGGCTGATTCTCTGCTTATTGAATGAGAAACTTATACGTTGCATAATATGTATATCTAATACGATATGAATACTGGAAGACTGATAATAACAATTTTCTCTTTTCCATAATTTCCCTGTCTATCAAGGGAACACGCACAGCCAAACATTTCTCCCTTTTCTCTCCTTAATGCACAATATGACTTCGATTATTTTCATGTAACATTTTATTATATTTTTTCTCATCCAAGAATAAAAAATTTGAAATTCCGATGATTTATGACAGGCTTTGGGTGTGCGTCAATAAATAAGAAAAACGCGGAGCAGTTCTCATATCAGTGCAAGCAACTCATCACTTTTTAATAGTGGCAAGAGGGACAAGAGAAAAAACGGGATTGATGGGGAAGGGGAAAAACGGTGAATAATATTGAGTAGATATATGCATCATCTCTGTGATTTTCCTCTTTCACGTTTTGATTGTGACCATAGCTCGCATGCACTGCTTTAAGAAAATGGAGCTGCCAAGAATGTTCTTTCTTACGGACGAAGTACACACGATCGGGAGAAGATAATCTTGAGAGGTGAACCAATTGGATGGTTGCGCTAGTTTGTTAGAGTACAGATGTGACGTTGTAACTTGGGACATGCAAACTTTCCTATGCTTTCCACATGTATTTTCATATCAACTTTTCCGTCGATACCGTATCGTTGATGTGTACACCAAAAGTAGGACCGAATGTCTAACTTTTCATTCCAAAGGAAAGCGAACATTGAACAAGAAAAAGAAATTTTTTGAGAGTGACTTGAGCGAGGAAGAGGACAGGTAGAAAGTAGTGCACATCCCATCACGACTCATTTTCGCAAACTAGTGAAAGCTAAAACGGAGAGTGATATATGGAGGTCGTGGCGAGAAAGAAAATATCTTGTTTCACTGATCTTGTTGTTAAGTGAAGGTGTATTCAGATTGGATGTGTGTACCATGTCATGGATCAGTGGCGGTTGGTGGGCACTTTGAAAAGTGGAAAGGTAAAAGATGTACATGAGTAGTAAAAGCTCTCTTTGAAAAGGAGACGTCTCCCAATGAACCTTCAGCGAAATAAAACGATACATAAATATCCCCCCTACGCAGACTGTTACCTTTTTCTCATTCCTGTCAGCAACGTACAAAAATTGGGTAGAAGAAGGGAAAAGAGAAGAGAGAGAAAACGCAGCTCTTTCTTCAAATTGACTGACTTCAGAGTTAAAGCAAGTTGATTTTGCGTGAGCCTTGGACATAATGAGGAATGATGGGGCTTCGCTACACTTAAGTAAGTAAATACATGCATGCATGCGTGCCACATGCCTCCTTCGCTGACTTCAGTCTTCTCGCTTTTCTTCTCCCATCCATGACTACATGATATCCATAAAGGATCAAGAAAGTAGTGAGAATGGCTTCTCCTCTTTTTCTCGCGAAATTCTGTTTCTATTTTCTAATTTTGTATATCTCCGCTTTCCTCTTCTGATGATGATGGAAAGTAGTGGGAAATCACTCTAGACTCTGAAGCAACATTAAAGAGGAGATGTTTCACTGGTCCGTGCTAGGTCGTCTCAGCGAATTATTATTATTATTATTTATATTCACATACCATGTTCATTTCTCACTATGAAACAATATATTGCCTCTTCGTCTCCTCCTCCTCTTCCTCCTCTTACCCATGCACTCACCTCATCATCTTTATAAAGCCCCATTTTCTCCATTCACAAAAAACATTCATGCAAACTAATGATATTCTCTATTTCCTAATCCGACTTTCATAGTGGTTGCGATTAGCATCTGGCCCCTTTACTCGTTCTTCCACTCAAGGTAGAAATGGACTGCTTAAATTGCTCATCAAAGCTAATCTAAAAATCTTGGAATAATTTACCGTACAAGTTGTGCAAAATCGTTTTATCAATACAAAAACACATTCAATTTCAAGTAGTTGCATTTTTGTATTAGACCGCTATCCCGGTCATTCTTGGTATCGTACAGATATTTAGAGCAGAGAAAATATTCTCATGTCAAGTCTCCATATTTAGAGAATGCTGTGGATGACCAACGCCCTGCCAGAAAGTTTGTACTCCGCCAGAGAAAAATTGAGGATGACTTGTTAGTTTTCCAACACACATGTAGTGTATTATGAGGAACATAAAATCGGCTCGCTTTCATAACCCCTTAATCCAACTTATATTCATGATAACTGAAGAAAATCCTTTGCAAAAATGTGAGGCTCTGAAAGGAAAAAGGCACATGGTGCAAGTAGAGAAAACTATGCTCAATAAGATTGGACAAGGTTATTCATGATATCAATAAATCATTATGTTGATAGTTAACTATAGCTCTGCTTCATAACGTCAAAAGCCTCGCGCCGTAGAATAAAAAAAAATGCTCAAAATAATGGCTGATGCCAACAGTTTCCTGTGCGTCACAAACGACTGGTAGCAAGGCAAAAACTGTGCAAGAAACAGTCCATGTTAAGTCCGTTTGTAAAAAAATCTGTAAACTTAGAAAATGTAGAATGATGATAATGTAGTTGGTGGGAGAAAGTAAGTTTGCAGAAAACGGTAAGACCGCACGATTTATACGGATGCATAATGCTGTTGTTTACGGCGACATGGGATACAAGTTGAACTTTTCATTTTAATTAGTTATGGCGAAATAAGATAAGCAGCTTTTTCGTGGCGGTGGTCGTGGTGGACTGAGTTCCGTTTCAACAAGGAAGCAGATTCGACTTGACTTTGTGTCAAAAACTTGTCAACGACCAAAGGCTATGTGTAGTGTTGGTCGAAAGTTAGGAAATATTTCTCTTTTTTCTTGAAAGATATGTCTAAAGGTTTAAGTTTTCCTTTAAAGTTTTACTTCCAACGGAGTAAATAAAGTCAATGTGTTTCTGGGAAGCAAACAAGGCTACGCTATGTAATAATGAAAACTGTTTGTAGCAATACAAATAAGGAAGCTTAGCGTGTTTTGTATTTTGTGTGTGACAATAAACTTTCTCATCTTCTCCACCTTGCCGACAATTTCATTCGAAAAAATAATAAATCGTACAAGGGGAGTGTAAGGAATAGACTGGGGAAAAGAAGAGAAAAAGAATAGAGAAAGTTAGAAACAACAAAAAAGATCAGGTAAAGTTTTCAGTGTGAAATAAAAATGATACTAGCGAAATATTAGGAAAAGAGTGGAGGACATTCGTACACGACGGCGGAGTTGCCTCGCTTTTCCTCACATTGCATTTTATCCGTTCTGAATGGGTAATGGGAGAAAGAAAGGCAGACGAAAGAGGAAAGTTTTTGGTGAAAAACCAGAGAATGATAATCGTTTAAGTCGTGACGAACAGTATTCCAAAACTTAATGGACAACTCTGTGCGAACACACGCAACTTATAAAAAATATGTAGGTTTCTTTTTCTCTTCATTTTTTCAAGATAAAGTTTAAAAAGAAAAACAAAGGTGGAAGGCGATGACGAATAGAAAAGATGAGCGGAGAGGGGACGCATGCGAGAGTGAAAGGCAAATATGTAGCTTGTAAAACAAGCCTGACAAGGAAAAATATAATTTTATGTTCGACAGATAGGTACGTAATATTGTGGTTTTTTATCCTATCATCGTGTATCATCTGCTGGTCTGCTGCCCTTATTTATTTTGTTAAATACATTCCATTCTCTTTAAAGACTTCAAAGTAAATTTGCTATTTGCCAAGAAAGAACTTTAATGTTTCTGTTTTATTCGAGAATATTATTTGTTCTAACAATAAGTGAAATCATTTTTGTCGATCTTGCTCTGTCTTTCTTTACATAATTTATAGACTTGGTGATACCGTAGAAGATACTAGTAACAGGTTTGTAAGAACCTGATTCCGCCTTATAGGTAATATTCTGTATTCGCGTTTTCTCCAAAAGTAAAAGTTGTGGAAAAGTGGAACATAAATGTAAGCAAATTCACCTGCCTATTCGCTGAAGCAACAGAAAAGTAAACTGTCTGGTTTCGAGAACAAACCTCATCTTTAGTAAGTGACTCAAAAAACACTTTACCTCTTTTGCGGTACAACAAACTTGCAACCACAAAACTCGTGTTCTGCGTTTTGTAAAATGTGGTTATATTCTTTACCATTATTTTTCCATTCTAGACAATTTTTTTCCTGCAGTTCACTTCATACGCAGTTTATTTCTGATGCACAGATGTTGTTTAAAAAGGACAAAGCATTTCGTGATCTTCACAAGATAAAGTGGACTTTGCAAAGGAAAGCTCGTGTACCTGTTAAAATTGTAATATTTATTACAATTTATGAGCATTATCTAATGGCGAAGACCACACCAAGAAAATTTTACCCCGATGTCTACTTATTGTTAAAAATAGTAAAAGGAAACTTTCATTTATATCACAAAGGTAAGGAGTCCAGTAGCAACTTCTACAGTCCTAAGCGGTTTTTGAAAACTCACCTGAACGATGGGACCACCTATCAAAGCCGCTGGCCAACGAAAATAGGAGAGTGTACATTTACGATGCCCACTAAGATCTAAGAGGTTTGTTCAAACACCCCAACATGTAAGCAACACAGGTCCCTTTCTTTGTCATCTCTTCACTCTTGCTCTTCTTTCATTCTGTCTATGAATATGTATTCGTACTTTGCAAGTTGTCTTCCATTTTCCCTCCATGCTTTCGAACAAAGTAGGAAATGAAAAGTGCATAATATCTGAAGGAAGACGAAACCGTCCTAGTCAATAATAATCATGATATGAATATAGAGAGCAGAAAGCAAAATGGAAGAGTCGTGAGTGTTGTAAAGTAGCCCACCTTGCTTGTATATTTTTATAGACAGTCACATAATATAATCATCATATGATTATTATTATTGTTATATTCCCGTGACGGCAGTGTGTACATTTTTGAAATAGTTTCTCTCTCCTTAAGAAAATTATGTATAAGAGTATATTGCTCCTGGTGGGAATGGATGAATGACTTGAGTTCTCCCCTTTAACCTGGATCAGTCACAAGACTAAGGTACAAAGAGAAAGGAGCGACCACCAGCAATCATAATATACTCGCATATGCTTTACAAAGCCCGTTTTTGTATAGAAGTTTTTATGCCTACATACTTCAAAACACAAGCTCTCATCGCATCTACTACGTTGAAGCGGACCGTCAATAAATGAACTTTGTGTAGTAGTCTAAATTATGACTCGTGTTTCCCACTTTCTCCTTCTCACTCACCCTCCGCTTTTGTCTCTTTTTTATTCTCCTTTTCCTCTGTACTCCCTTTTTGGTATTAATGGATCCACTTCTCCCTAAGACTCGTCCACTTTCCAATTTCACTTAAACTTCTTTTGATGTTTTCTATTTGAGCTGTGCTGTCCTTTTTCTTTGCCTATTTCATCGTGAAAGAGAAAACAGGTCTTTCTCCTCCCGTTAACTGATGCGCTGAAAGCTTGCTCCAATAAAATAAGATACATGACTTCGTGTCCATATTTTACCTATGACAATGAGATGAAATTGGAAAGAACACAAACAATTTCAGTCTGTTGCATGACATGCCTCGTCGCCACGTCTGCCATTGGGATAGGGATAAAAAGGAAGGCAAACAAGAAAACAAGGGGATCGCAGATACCCTTGTATAAACATGCGTGCATGAATGCATGCACCACGTGAAACTAGAGTGCACCGCGGGATATCCCAAAAGCGTGGACGTGAAGCAATCAGTTTTTTGTTTTCCTCTTTCTAAATCATCGATCATGAACATACGACCACTGGTTAAAGGTCATTATTTCCCGATTTCGTGTCTACCTTCCCACTGGGGACCAGTTAATGAAAGAAAACAAACACTGATTTAAATACTAAGTTGATGAAGACTGAAATTGAAGACAAAAAGACTGAAGGTGTGGTTCACATTCGTTCGGATACACAAAAGATAATTCACAACGGACTTGCGTTCGTTCGTAATCTGACCATTTGTGAAACTGTGAAGGAGGCAACGACAACCGCAGACACGACTATCCTTCATAGCATTTTCATTTTCTTTCCCTGGTTTGTGATTTATAAAGCAAGTGGCATGTGCATTGCATGCGTTTCGTTTATTTACCTGGCAGAGATATGGCCATAATGAAATTATTGGTGCAGTCTGCATACTAAATATGGACACAGTGAGAATAACGTGCAATAATGTTATTTGGAAATTGAGAAAGGGCCTTCTACAAAGTTTTTGAATTATGGACGAAATCGGAAAACTCTGAAATGAAACAAGCAATTTAATAGGGCAGCAGTCAAAGTCAAAGAAGGAAAGTCCCTCTTTTCCCTCTTTCCACTACTCTCCCAGAAATTAATGATTTTCTGTATCTGACCAGTCACACATTCAATCCACTCACCAAGTTATAGTTACATAATAAGTTTATTATAGATTTGCATGTTCCTTCTCGTCGCGCCCGTCTATAATTCCACCAGAGGCTTCCTCGCAGTCACAATACATTTAGCTTTGCATGCATCTACTTTGCCTCCGTGAACTCAACATTGTTTTATTCTGAGTGAGACGAGACGAAAAACATGGACACGGTGCAGTTCCGACGTCCGACAAAGGAATTGTATTAGAATAGAATGACCTTTTTGCTACCTTGTTGTAATTGAGAGAAGTTCGTGGAAATAATGACCGCCATACAAAAACTCATGAATAATTGCTCCACTTCCTCCTAACATTTTTCTCCTTCGTCTTAAATTGGACAAGTGATCGTCTTGTCCCCTTGATTATTTCATTCCCGCTTCCAATTTATTCACTCTGCATTTCATGTCTCGTTTTTATGTGCTTTCATTTAGGCACCATCGAATGACTGAACAGCTCACTAGAGTCGTGTGCTGCTAGACCCATTCACTTTACAGTTGTTGACAACCCAATTTAAAGAAACGAAAAACAAACAATTTTTACCAAATTTCCCAGTAATGATGGTCGTAATAAAGGAAGTCGAAAAGAAAACTTGGTGCACACGTATCATTATTTTTCGCCTAGTCTACAACGACTGCATTATTAGAAAGGAAGAAAGAATAAGGAAAGGTGGAAAATGTGTCCTGGCACCAGGTACAGTATGTACTAAAGTTTTTTCTGATAGTTTTTTGCCTCACTGTTACGTTAGTGACGTCGACAGCATGATTAAAATGTTGGCCTTCAGTTATATAGTGAATATGGAAGACACAATTATTGTCATCAATAAAACACGAATACAAGGAAACGCTACTAGACCTTGTGTTCCATTTTGTCTACAGAATTTTTCAGAATCAGCCAGGGGTATTTTTCGGAGAAAGTAAGTATAAATAAGCAGCTTTATTTGTAAATAGACCCATTGGTGTTAAGAGACTAGGTCTTTTTAAAACGAAAAACTTGACTGTTTCGCTGAAGTCAGCTCTACCAAAGAAATTGCTTTTTTATGCATGCATTTTGAACGCTGCCATTCTTAATCGATAATTATCATTCGTTGTCGGCGTTCTTAATACAGAGTCTACTTTTCCACGTAAGTTGGGAAAACATGTGAGATAAATCTATTTCATCGGAAAGCGAGCCGGTAAATCGTCAACCGAAAAAACGTGCACGTCGGACAATTGTCGATTCGCTCACTATCTATGGGACAGTATCGTGTGGAGATAGTTCAATCTAAACAGTCAACCCAAAAGTGAAAGGTATTCCATCCATTTTCATTTGAGGAGTCGGTCAAAAATTACTCTCCACTAATTCCTGCCTTTTTCTTAAAACCTCATCAAATGTTCTGGTCACTTTGTATATTAGTATACAGGAGGGAAATTAAGTAAGGCTTCCATTTTAGGCATACAATACAATTCTGAGCATGTCAATGAGAACGAACACACACAGCTTCATAATTTATTACCTTTCTTACTTACATAAACTTTTTTGTCAGTCGAACCGTGAAGAAAGTTACTTTTTACTCACGATGTGTGATGACGGCCACTCGCATACTAATTACTTATTTCAACCAATTTTCAGGACTTTCATGCATGTCTGTCAGTTATTCATTCTTCGGGTTCTTAAAACTTTACTGATTGGCGAAAAAACTCGCTGACTTTTATCAAAAACATTGTAGGAATGTAATAACCTTTCTGGGTGAGACGTAAACAGGTAAGACACGTGGACACGTGGACTCAAACACAATGGATGGACCAGTAGCAAAAAGTAAAAGGCATTTACGTGAGCGCGACGCGTCAAAACCGCACTGGCAAAAAGTATGGTCTAACGTGATTAAATAAATTATCAAATATGATAATGAGCATTCCACTCTCCTGCTTCGAAGAACTAGACAAACACTTAAATAAGAGTTACTTGACGTTTCACCGTTTTCTATTCGGCCGCTGAAAATGTCACAAAAACCAATACATCTTTATACCAAACACATGACGCTTTTACGTTTCACTAAGTATTTAAGGCAATTTTCTTGATTTTTCCCTTGTCGTACACTTCTTAAATTACAATCATAATAAAAAAGTCTTGTCTAAGCTATTGATTGCTCATAAATACGCAAGCCGGCACCAAAATGAAATTATATCCACACTTATCCTAAATAAAATTGCATCAAAATTATCCGGGTTAGGTTTGCATTCTTAGAAGTATTGAAAATCAATTCTTTTCAGAGTTCCAAGAAATTTTCGTGTGTATGAAATAGTCGAGTTTTGTTTTCTAGACGGTAAAATTTCGTGGCACAGAATAATGCAGTCTGAAAAACATTTTATCCCACCTTGAATGTCTGCAATCTGCAATGTGAAAAAAGTTTGCTGCCACGGAGAGGGCCACTTTTAACATGAAAATTGCCACTTCATGGGTGCACGATGCACAGGTAAATTTTCTGGAAGTCTGCTCATATTTTTCGTTAGCGTATCATGTTTGCTTTTTCATTTCTACAGAAAAAATGAAATAATGAGAAAGTAGCGGATGACTATAAAAGCGATATTGTATGACGGAGTCATTCAACTAGAAATGTCTAACTAGCAGAACTGTGTTATACTCTTCAGACAATGCTTCAGTGTGCATAACATTATTTTCGGGAGAGCGTGGAGCTACACGTGGAGAATATAAGAATGTTTTTCACAACTTCGTCCGTAGTTGAAAAGAAGAGACGAAGAGTTGAGCACGGTGTTTGCATAATATCCGAAGAAAAGACTACGGCACACACAGCGTTTATGCATATACCAAATCCCCAGCATTGCTCGAGTGTTTAAGTGAAAATTTTATAATGGCCAACTATTATAATGAATATTGTATCGTTTTCTCTACAAGGAATAAAAGAAAACAAACTTTTGATACGTTTTTTTTTCTTTCCAAACGATGAACATCTTGAGAAACAAGAAAAATTTATGTCGTAAAGTCGAGGGTCGCAAAAGTAAAATCCTACAACTCGCTTAAATTACTCGACAAAAACTACCTGGTCTTAGGTAAGTCTCAAGTTGCAAAAAATAGTCTTCCCATTAACGAACCGAGAAAGGAAAATTGGATGAATGAAAAGGAATAAGAAGGTTAACCTTGAAATTTTGTGTAAATAAAAGAACGCAATTTGTATTAATTTTTAACCTGTGTATTATAGAAAAGCGTGTTTTAATTTTTTTAGTCTACTACACGACATCATTAATTTTTATCAGCGGCAGACTCATCTTGTAATTGATTTAATGAACCTTTATTGAGAAACTTCTAGATGGTTATAAGTATAAGCTTCGGCGAGCTCCAAATATAGGGTTGTTTATTTAGAAGAAAGAGAAAATGGAGAGAATGTGATGTCTGAGTGTATTTTCCATTTCCAGTTGAATGCTCATGTGGAGCAGTTTCCCTTTTCCATTTCCATTTACAAATACAGAGTTCCACGTGAGGACAGAGCTGTGCGTAATGTGTCATTTTTGAATTATAAATGAGTAATTTATGGATGTTGATGAATGATCGAATGCGGAGGAGGAGTAAATCGAATATTTTTATCAGTGTCCTGCTGGTTTCGTTCCCACTTTATGAAAGAGTCGCTACTTTGTGATGATGATAACGCATAAAGTAAACTAACTTATTTCAGGGTTTTTGAGAAGAAAGGAATTCGACTTTCTCCATGTGAATAGGAAAGTAGCCGTAGAGAAATATTTATTTCGTAGGGAGAGTCTAAAAAAGTGAAAAAATTATATTTTTCGGTGAGTGAGAGGTAGTTCATTCAACTGTGTGTAATATGTGTACGGTTGGTTAGGTAGTTGATTGCTCTTTTTTCTCTCTGCTTTTTCGCAGTGTTTAGTGTAGCGTAAAAGAGAAAGTCACTCAAGTCTTTGCCTCATTCACTCACTCAGCAACTCTTCTACAAACATATTCCTGTATTACTCTTTTGTTCGTGCTCATAAGCTCCTATCGTAGCTCCCCTTTCTTTCTCACTGCGGAGAAGAAAGAATGAAAGAAAGGACTCAACATTAATATCTTTTTCGTTACACGTGTACTACTACCTGTCTTCACCAACATCATACAACACACTCACACACAACACATTGATTACTTTTTTCTTCTTCCTTATGCTTTTCCCACTTCCTCTTTTCTCCCTCTCCCGATACCATTTTTAGATATTCTTCTTCACTGCTTCTATTATCATAATGTAATGTCTGTTCCTATTTATAATCCGATTACCATTCATTACCATTATACATTATTGTGTTTACGAATACATTTATTTAGTACCTCCATTCAAATAAGCTTTATTTAAATTTTCACCACACTTACAATGCGAGTAGGTACATTTCTTTTAAAAATAAAAATAAATCCAATAACATCCCACAAGCACCAAGATGTGCAAAGCGTTATTAATTTTGTTGTTCTTGTTCTTCCTATTCTTAGCGAGCGTTGTGGCAGAAAAATTTCTCAGTGATTGCATTTTTATGCTCTATCATGAATTTTGGTATGCATGAATCAAATAGAGAGAAGGAAAGGCAAAAGCCCAACCCAACATTTCTCAATCATGCATACAAAAACTATCTCAAGTTTCCTGTACCAGAATGAGAGTACGTTTATCTTCATCATGAATACCAAATATCATGTATCACGAAGAAAGAAAAATTTCCCTTCCCTTGACTTTATCATCATCGACAATGTACTTTGGTGCTGACGTTAAAAGCTGCGAGTTGTCTTACATTTCACTAGTCTGGCGAAATGGCTGTATGCATTTCAAAACGCGATCAATTGAAATTCGTAGTGTTTCGTAGAATATAGTATTTAGAAAAATCTAAACACTATTAGGTGAACTTGGGTTAAAAATAAACATGTTTTCTCTTCTCAAATTAAAAGCATAGGCAAAACAAAATAACGCATGTTAAGCACATATATGTACTTTAGTAACAGCAGATAAAAATAAATCTGTCAGAAACCGTTTTTCCGATGCATATCATTAGCGTTGAACGAAAACCTACAATCAGAAATAAACCATGGAATTCTCAATACGCATTGCAATCTTTTGTCTTATATTCCACATAAAAAAATTTGTATATGTTTATACTCTTCACCACGTATATTATCAAATTGTTGGCTCAGGTGTGTCCAAATTGACACTTATTGACTTCTACCTCTCAGACCTTGTCGGAACGGTGCACACGCAGAACCATTCTCACCAGAGAGCCAGAAAATACGCATCGTCACATTGCAATTTCTCGTAGTGGGGAAGAATCGAGTTCGCGACGTGTGCAATACGTCTACAAAGCCGCAAAACTGCATATCTGCATAAATAAATAAGAGACAAGGGAAAAAGATACAGATAGTGGCAAAGTGGATTTGATGAAGATTCGCAGGTCCGATATTCCACCACCTCCAACATTGCTAAACTCAATTTCCCTCTAATTGAGCTTATCGTTCGCTACCTGCTTCCAAAATAACTTTATACATTATTCAGCATGCGTACATTTGCATAAATACTTAAGCACACAACAAGCAATTTCTTGGTACACGATATTTTTCATATAATAGTTTCGTGAAAATGCCCGGAGTGACAAGAAAGAGATGGTTATCGATCGTGTTTTACCTAGACGAAAATATGGATCAAATTTTGATAGTACGCTAAGTACCGGTTTCGTGTATGATATCTATCTACTGATGAAAACTGTCTTCGTTTCGTATATTTTAGCTTAAATGTGAACTACTTAGACTAAGCGTATAAACTTTTTCTTGAAGAATGGAAAGTTTGTTTTCTTTATGTTCTACCTGGAGGTTCTGTTGTGGCTGGCGGAGTGGAGGCGACATACTCAGGGAGCGCCGGGTCGATCCCATTTTCCCTGGGAGCGGGCCCAGGTGCTGGGATCGGGTACAAATTGTCACAACACTCTCGCTCTGGGAACTCACTTCCGAGTGTTGGACCTATGAACAGGTCACCAACAGCGACGACGAACATGGTCAACACTACCACTGAATAGTAGACTGGAACACTTCCATGGTACAGTCGATGCTGGTGATGATGATGCTGATGTCGATGGTGGTGGTGGTGGTGATGATGAAGATGAAGAAGCTGACGACTTTTGACACGTGCTTGATGACCCGAATGACCCATTCTTTTTTCATGGGTATTCCTTGTCATTCCAGGAAAAACTCTTTGTCAACATACGGGGAAACTCGAAACGCGAATTTCAATTCACACTGGCTAGCTCGCCCAAGTATATGCACATACAAATGAAGCGTACCTTATTTAATTCAAAATCTCAAGAAAAAATGCTTTGCCACATTTTCTCTGCTATTTATGTACTTATACATACTTTGCTTTACTTTTTTTCTCCAGCGAGCATGACAACCGGTGTTGACCTTTGATGATGATAAATCACTGTTGAAACTTAAAGCCAGTCGCTCTACGCATAAAGTAGTGTAATATTATATAAGTGTAATATCTTTCCTACGCATCCGTTTCTTAAGAAATCTGAAAGAAAACAATGGATTCGTTTGTGTTTGTGGTTTACTCGTGTTTGTACTGTGTGCACACGTACTTAGGTGGAATTATAGGTACGTATGCACACAGCCAAAAGAGAAATGAGACCTGAGCCATAGAGGAGGGAATCAACAAAGACATATATTGTTCCAAAGTCAACATCAACTTTCTTTTTCCCCGCAACACACACACACTATTCAAAAGCAAGGTAAACAAAAAAATGTGTACAAAGCTATCGTTTCAACTTTGTTTCCTTTCACCTCTCCAATGAAGAAAGTGAAACTTTTGAATTCTCTGCATAGTTGGATATTTTTGTATTTAAAAAATTTCTCGTCTTTTGTTGGACAAGTTAGCACGGTGTTTTTTCCCTTGGGGCAAAATCAGATACTTTTCCGTAGATAGATTTCTTGTCGGAGTTCATTACAATCCAGAGCGGGGAGTCAGTGATTAAGAGACATGCTTATTTCAGTGATGTGCCAAAAGCCCCTTTAAGAATGAGTGGAAGTTAGTGCAAGATTTTCGTACGGGAAACTTTTATTTTCGGAGGAAAGGGAGAGAATTGATGATACATGGAAAGAATGGCAATATCTTATTTAATAGGGATGATGATGACAGCGACAACAACTGATCGTCTTGATCATGATCATGATGGCTTGTCTCGTAAAAATATAATAATTCCTGAAAGGAGAATCTTTTCTCTCTGCACTGATACTCTCTGATGTGTAGGTAGCTACTAATATTCCCCTTTTCTTTTCTTGCTATCTTCATCAAGCTAAAAGTTGACAATTTTCTCTCCTGTCACCATTTAACACTCTTTTGCAGAGGAAAATAAAAAAGCATGATGACAGTAAAAAATCGCTGGAGCCACTGAAAGCTTTTAAATATATATAAACGTGTGTCGACACACGTATTTAGTGATGGGGGAAAAGTTATGTATTTATTTTTATTCCTTTATACGCTGAATAAGGAAGGCATTTCCAAACATCGAGAAAGTCAACAAAAATGTTTTACGAGCTACACAAAAAACAACTATTCTCAAATGCTTGTACATTCTTTGGCAAGTGTATAAGTATGGCGTTTCATGGAATAAAAACATTAGGGGAAAGCACTGACTCAGAGAAAAACACACACCATAACTATATAATCCTTCTTCAAACATCAAACAAGCTCATCTCTACTTTCTGTTCGCTGATGTGTACACTATGAAGTGCGCACCTATTCATTTTCCTACATAATCAGTCCCGATAATAAAAAATCTGACATGTGTACTGAAATATATCAAAATACTTTTTTATTCGTATGTGATAACGAGCCTTGTTAAAATGACATCAAACTCGTGGTAAACATCGAGTATTTATTTTTTATTATCAAATAAATGTACACAACTACACACGTTCACATATTATTAATACAAATAGTGGAGAAAGGAAGGGAAAGACATGTGTTTTTGTGTGTGCGGAGAAGTATGCCAGTAATATTTTTTCTTCACACGTCGTACAAGCAAAAAGGATTCTCTGGGCTGCTTTTCGTTTCGGACAAGGGATTTTTGTAAAATCAATGGAAATATTTAGGATTCCTTGCATTCCTCCGCGTGTTTCATCCAACAAAAAACGGAAGAATTCTCTCCTTCTATGTTGGCAAAAAGAAAATCCCTTGTCAATTATCTCCGTTTATGGGCGTATGTGACCTAGACTCACTCACTCAGATTTCCTCCTTTTCTCCTTACTCTACCCCAGTTTTTGCCTTTTTCAAAAATAAAAAATAGAAACAAGAGAAGTGAGAAAAGCGGAAGGAATGCATGTCCTCACTATTTTTCCTCTTGTGTAAAACAATTTCCTCAGCCATTGCTTCAACTTGTTTTATAGTAATGATGACGCCGTCTTTAGGATATTTTTTTTGAAAAGTGCTTTCACCACGTGAAAACCCATGATATGCCTTCACTAATAAACTGTTCTACAATCGTTGTGTGACTGGTGGGCTATGTCTTGGTTGATTCCCAGACTTTTCTGTTATTGTTCTCTACTTACTGTCACTTTCTTTCCTCCGGAGTTGAGCCTCTTTGTGTAGTTCTTTATCGTATAGAAAATGATTTTTTGCCTCTTATATTTACGTCGCACTATTTCTGTATACTTATCTAAATGTTGTAAATAGCATAGGTATTATTTATATACATATAATATATATATTTATTTATTTATATTTATTATATTTTTTTCTACTCTGGATTTTTTTAAATGGAAGACGAAATTTGTTGCTGCCTCTAAATACTTAAAGTGTTTATTATATACTTCTACTAAAAATAATTCTGGTGTTAAAGAGTATACTAAACGGTTATGCCTCTCATTAATTTTTATTTGACTTATTTCCGTCAGAGAACTAACACGATTGCTCCTTTCTCAACTAAGCACATTATCTTTTCATTACCACCACAACATTTTTATTAGTGGTTAACAAAGAAAATGACGTTCATAAATAAGTGTTTTGGAGTCGAGCCAGTCTGTTCTGGTTTGTTGTAAAAAGCACACTTTGTCATCAGACAGTTTAATTCTTCAATAATTGAACGCTAGATTTCTTACTGAACCTGCGTGCACACTCAATTATTTACTAAGCATTCGTGCAGTGTAAATTTGTAGAAAGTCAAACTTACAGTGGAGAATAGACTGAACACGTGAATGGAGACTAAAAATAATTGTTTAGTTTGAAAGTAACCGATTTAAGTTAGACCCAGTTGCAGCATAAGAATACTAAATTCGAAAGGAGGCAGAAAACAAAGTACCTATGCAGGTAGCACACAGTACTTAATTATTAATGTTTAAATCACCAATGTTCCTCTTCCTAGTAAAATTTGGTTAAAGTTTATTGATTTAACTGGGCTAAAGTAAAATCCGAAGTCAATAATATGTTTCTCTGTACTTTGCAGTTGCAATGTTCGTCCCCTTTTCTCCAAACGAAGTGGGGAAATATTTGCCTAGTACTTTCATTATTACATACCTCGCTGAAAGTCATGGCATGCAATGCAGGTTTTATAATGGTAAACTTTTCTAGGAAGACGTGTTCGATTTATATATATTTATTTCGCAATAAAGATTACGTAATTATATAGAGATGTGAACAATGCTCGGCGACAATTTCAAGATCACTTGACTTTGTCTAGAATTTCCCCGCAAAAGCTTGTTCTTTCTAACACTTTCCGCGAATTTGCACACTGAAGACACATTACATTCCGAAAATGTCTCCCGCTCTAATACAGCCGAAAAATCTTAAAATTGTCTTCACAAATCTGTGAACTATTTCACTATCAAGCCAGTATGAAGAGCTTTTTCAAGAACTTGCGGCAAAGAGTTGAGATTGTTTATGCAGGGTCACGAACAAGTGACAACATTAGCATCGTCTTATAAGACAAAGAATTGTTTCGCTCTGCTTTTATCTACCAATCGACTAGTTACCATTTACTAAAGAGGTGGTCAGTTTGTGTTTGTTCCTTCCATCGGAAAAATTTCGGTTGCAAGTTTGTGTGGCAAGGGAAGAAGTCCGGGAAGATGAGTGTACTCTCAAGAGATGAAGTAACTAAGAAATGTCATCAAACTTCTGTAGTTTCGGCCACACTGATGAAATGGCATTTTCTTTTCTTGGCGTTTCTTTTTAATCCCGATCTTTCTAGAATGCATGCATTCTCACAGCTGATTCCTAATCGACCTCCCTTCTTATATTTTTCTATTGCTTTTCCCCATCTTGTTTTCCGATTTACGGTTTTATACGTTTCGGATCCTCTTTAAGTATCTGAAAGAAGCGTTTTCAAAGGAGTTTAAAGTTGGATGGAATATTTTATGTATATCCGGTTTCTGTTCAACTGCAACTCCGCACACTGGAGTATCCACGTGTACGCGATTTTAGTCAGCTAGAAAAGTTGAACTTTTCTTTTTCCTCCAGGATAACTTGTTTCTTGTAATGGCTGTTTTTGCAAAAGTAATAGTACACTTTTGCGACCAGAAAAAATAAACTGGGTCACTTCACGCGGGCTGATTTTTTTCTGTGTTCTCTTCTTCTTGTTTTTTTAAAGTAGATTGCCTAAGAACGTTAGTATTATTGTGGAACAGGATACAGTGATGAAAATGGAAAGCGGTTTTTCTTCCTTCACTTTCAACTCACTTTTTCCTTCTAGTTCTTTTCACAAGTTATTGTTACACGACTCTTCGACTCTTAAGAAAATCGCAACTGTGTCGCAATTCCCATTTGTGTTTCACACAAAGTCACAGAGGTCAAAGTCGGTCGTTTTCCGTTGTGCTTTTCTTTCGTATAGAATTACGAGAGAAAGAACAAAAAAATGTTTCGTTTTTTTACAAAACAGATTTTTTGCCATTCCATATACATATAAGTTGAATGAGATTTTTTGTTTTCAGATTACACTGGGATATCGAGAGAGAACCACAAGAGACAACGGAAGAGAAAAGGAGCGCCGGACCGTTTCTTCTTGGCAACTTGCATTTTTCCTCTCTCCTTCCTTTTCACCTGAATCTTATTATTCTTATCTCTTTCTCTCCTCTTTTTTGTTTATTTCTCTTTGACTGGAGGTCGTGCAGTTATTAAGTGGTAACTGTGGCAAATCGGCTCTTGTGAATCAATACCGAGAGACTGAATAAGCCGGATACGCTCTGTCGTCATGTCGACCAATGATGACGTGCTTATCTACTTCGTCGAATATTCTTAACTAGATTTTTTCTTAAATACTTTTTCTAGCCGAGAGTGGGCACACATTCTGAGGAATGTATACTAGAACGTTTTATATATTTATTTGAGAGGGAAAAATTATCTGGGTCAGGAAGTCTTGTTTAGAAGCGATTATAAATTTTTTAACGAAACACCCATAGTTGAAGGAAAAGTGTTGAAGGAAAAAAGATTACGAAAAGGAAAGCTTTTTAAAAAGAATTGCCACACATACAATATTCATTTTATGCACACAATTGTTTCTCCTTTGTACATGTTAAGTCCGCGCAACTAACTTTCTTGTTTCGATATTGCTATTGTTAAAAATATCAGAGGAGACGACAACAGAGAATCCGTTGAAGCTAAAAAAAGTACAGCAACCCTCCGCCTTTCTGCACTCTCTCACTTTTTGTCAGTTCAACTTTCTCCTTCGAAAGATGTACTTACGTCTTTATCTTTTCTTTCTCACAGTTTTATCGATGTGTTCCACTCGTATACCTCCTCCTCGTAAGTCTCCTTCATACCCTTTTATTGTTTCATATTCACACATTCACACAGATCGTGAGACATGTCTAATATATAAGAGAAGAAAAAGGTCACGCTGTCTGCCTGAAGAATGAGTATTTCATAACGCCGATTTGAGTACTTTAACTTGGTACATTACCAGGAATGGAGTAAAAATATAGCTATGGACTCACTCACTTTTCACAACTCAGCGCACAATTACCCGACTATTGTCAAGTGTGCACAGAGCAAAAAATACTGCAACTCGCTCAAAATAAAAATTGACTGAATTGTCTGCTATTTTTCTTTTCTCTATCGTCTGCTCAAATTGGGGTGACGAGAGGCTCTCATTTTGTCTTATTCGGAAAGAAGAACTGCCAAGAATTTTCTTTTTTTCTTTAACTGCAACTTTATCTCTTTTCTATTCATCTCTGCTTCTTGTTCACCAAAATGATGATAATGTCGTTCATTGTGAAGGTATTGTTCTCTACAACATGCGTTCACGTGTACACTTTCCGTGAGCTTATAAAATGTTTTCCAGGAAAAAGAAGAGTTTTGATTTGGTAATGAGACTTGTTTCTCCCTCGGGATCCACTAGAGTAGTAAGACTTGACTTCGCACAGCCGAGGGAGGAGACGGAAACTCTGAGAGAAGTGTAACTCGACGCATAGAATTTTTTCACTGCAGAAAGGTGGAACACTCACCGCTGATTGTTCGTGGTGATATCTTCAGAAGTGCATACAAGTAAATTTTATATGCATGTTAATATTTAACGACAGTTATTATTATTGTGTTGATAAGCCGTTTTACTGTGCCCCATCGTCACTTTTCTATGTGCGCACACCCACAACGAGATAAAATATTGGTTTATTGTTTACTGCTAAAGATGGTGCGTGTCGAAAAAATTTAAATGAGTAATCGTTTCGTCTTTTTTAATGGCACTTAAGCCCAACTCAGAGCCGATGTAAGATGGAAATCTTAACAAGAAAGAAGTTAAGTATACTTTTCCCTTCCCTCTTTTGCTCTTTTTCTCTTGTTCATCACCTTTCTCTTCACTCCCTTCTCACTTTCTGTCCTCACATCAATACCTTTTATTTCTCTCAGCTCTCACTTTCCTCTAAACATTACAACTCATAATCGCTTCCATTTTGTAGCTTTTCCTTTATTAGCGTGCGTAGATGTATAAATGTTCGTTTTCCCCGAGCAAACATATTTTCTCTGGGATTTTGTCAGGAAATACTTGACAATCGTTGATTATCTCTTAGAAATATTATTTTTCTCCCCGTTTCCTCCCTTCTTGTCCAATAATAAATCGCCGATTTACGCACACTTCAACAATTACAGGAGGCGAACAGCGACCACAATTTTTGTTGCATTTTCCAATAAAATGCGAAAGAAGAAAAACAGTTTTCTTCTAATGTCCATGAAAGAGTAACAGCAACAGGAAAGCCGTGCAGAAGACGAAGACCGTTGTTGTCGTAATAGTTTACCCTAGCACAGGTCTCTCACAACTAACCTGAAGAAGGAACTCGAGTCGCGAGTAAAATGTGTGGAGGGAGCTTTAGATATTCTCCGTGTTTAAAGCGTACATGCTTTAGCTGGGCTGGCAGAGAGCAAGGGCGAAAAGCACATGCATGCATGGGACACACGTCGTCTTCCCAGTGTACACAGGATAGCGGAGTTTCGCTCTGCTCACTTTTCTCTACCGTGGCAAGCAGACACCACCACCACGAGGGTTTTTCTTCTCTCATGGAAAAAGCCTAGTCCACAATTTCTCGTTCGTAGCTAGAAACTGTTTGTTGTTCCGATGATGATGTTAAGTGCAATACTCACACAAAGGTAAAATGTGCTTGTGTAAACTGCATGTGCCTTATTTTCCCCTTATATCCCGTCATATAAATGCATTTTAAAAAGAGAAAGTTTTCCATATTTTTAAAGAGACAACTTTACTCACATCACTCACATTTCTATGCCGATCAAGTGACTTCGTCGACGAAGAAAGTTTTCAAAAAATTCCAGAGGCTTTTTACAACGTACTTTGCACCAGTTTTTTGGACATAGCATGACTAAAATATGTATTTGTCTTTTGCAAGGAAAGGAAAAAGGTTAAACCGATGTAAATAAAGGAGGAACATGACTACGATATTATTTCCTTTCGTATTTTTCTACTTCAAATATATGGCAGCAGCGACACTAATCTGGAGTGAGAGAGAGCAAACAGGAGTTGAAGAGCAAGTGGTCTGTGTCGGGAAAGGGTAGATCGCTAGTCTTGGCGAAGAAAGTGAGTGAGGCCCCCTTCTGAGGATTTTGTAGCTGTGCGGAGGAAAAAAGAATGAGGACGCACGGAAGCCAAATAGCAATTGAAACAAAAGCAGCAGGAACAAAGTGGTGGCAAAAGAGTGAAGTTCTCTTTTTACTTTCTCTTTCTCTCTGAAAGAATTCGTAGAGGAAGAAGGAAAGTTTGGAGTTGTGTGTCTGGACCCCGGCTGACGTGAACTCCGAATCGACATACAGCATGGAATTCCGTTCTGACTGCGAGCAAGTAGACAGGGTTAGATGGCAAGAATGAGAGTGCAAAAATCACACGCAGCGAGGGAGTTGAGCTAAATAATATATTGTTGTCTTGTTGCGGAACCATGAGAAATAGTGCATTTTAGGAAGTGGAACAGGAATATGAAAATTCAACTATTTTTGTGGTTGCAATTTTTTATTATTTAAAATAAATGAAGGAAAAAGAAACCGTTGACCTGCCTCATAGTAGCACGGTTGCAAGAAATCTATAAGATTATTCATGGGTTTATATTTATTAACTATTTACGAGTACTCTGTGGCACCAACTAAGCCCATTCATATTTACTGTGCGGAAATACACAGTCAAGAATAATGCTTACGTTTTATATATTTATGTGTGTCAATTTATTATTGAATTCTGAAGTGTGCCAAGCAAAAAGCAAAAGCGAAGGCTGTTTGTCAGTCCCTGTGCTGTTTTGTGCTTCTCCTTCACTCAAAAGTGGTGCATACTTTTATATTTTGACATTTTGGCACACATTTTTTGACTTCACCCCACCTTGCCGTAAAGAATGGATATCAAGTTACTTGCGACAGTTACCGCTGTCTTGCTCGGGGCGCTCTTTAAAAAATAAACTATTGTGTTTTATTTAACTGTACTAGAAATATAAAAAACGAGAGAAAGTAGAGATCAGGTGGCTTCCTATTGGGATAGCTCTCAGATAGCTCCACCACGTATGGCGTGCCATACTTGCTGGCATTGCCATCTGAGTGAGTGGAGTAGCGCGATCAGACTTTATTTTTGCACAGTGAGAAAGTGAATACACCATGAACTCCGACTCTTCTATAAAGATGAATGTTTTAGATCCGCCGCTTCCTTCTAAACTTGCTCCACTCTACGAGAAAGTACATAAAAATTCCATGCAAACAGGAAGCAGCGGTTTCACCCTAAACTCCTTTTTCTACATATTTCTTCATTCTGACTCCTTTCTTTCATAATATTTTTCACTGGAACGCACGACCGTACCCAATTATTTGCTTACTTTGAGTCCTTTGCTGCATGGGACCTTCTTTTATTCAGGATGCAGATTTGTAGGCGAAGATACACATAAAAAGGTACTATCTACACAAACACCCGATTATAAAAGAATTGAGCATACAAAGAGCCGTTCATTTAGCATATCTGTTTTAGCCAACGATAAAAACACTGAATGCATGCGTTTTCTTCCTCGTGGGAACACTATGGCAGAAAATGACTTAAATTGAGACAAAAAAAACTTTCATTTTGACATTGATGAAAGTAACCCGACATTGTCCAATTTTGACTGTTTGTTGCCTGACTTTATAAACAAAAAATCGTATGACATCCAATAAGTCAAACTTTTCAAATCGTAATCGAAGTGAAACTTCGCAGGCATTGTTTGAAAGAGCGTTAAAAGTTATGTTAAAACTCACATTTTCAAGAAAATTGAGTATGTTAGGGTTATTAAGGAAGTATCTATAAATCCTACTAAATTTTAATTTAATACTTTGTCAACTTGACACATTGTCCAGAGACAAATGTTGCACTAACTGCTACATGAATGTTGCAAAACAACTCCTGCTCTATAAACACATGTTGACAAATAAACTGCTCCACATTTTCAAATACTTGTAAGCTTCTTCTCTGATACTTTTAACCTTTTCCGTACAACATCCAGCGTCAGGCGAAAAAATATGATCAATTTCGGGTTCTTTTCATTAAGTTAAACTGAAGAGTGCAAAAAGAATGAAAACATTCTTATGTCCCAACTTGCACCATTTTGACCCACAGTGCAGAAAATAAATAGTCTGACTTCTTGTCAACAAACCTTCACCTAACCCATCTTTTTCGCTAATCAAACCTTAGATTTGTGTCTTAGATGATAGATGAGAAAAAATGATTGACTTAGACCTGTATTTAGACAACGTTTTGCTAAACGCTAAAATAGAAAACGTTCCGTTCACATGTAACATGTAAGATGCATCTGCTGTAATGACGAGAACGGTTTTTCTGCAGTCGGCATTTTGTAAAAGAAGAATAAATGAATGAAAAATGAATGGAATCGTCGTGCGTACTTACTTTTGTAGCATGATTTATTTGTTGAAAGGGATGCTCGAATACAAAAAGAACCTTTAGAAGAGTCGTGTTCTGTCTATATCATCCCAGGTTACATATTGTGTGTAATTTAGTAGACAACACGAAGAGCGAAGAGCGGTGGTGCGCCGTGAGCGTAGAGTCATGAGCATGGCATGATTATTCCCTGCTTTTTATCTTCGCTTAAGTTGTCAACTGAAATTAGTTTGCTTGATCTTCACCTAGCTGAACCATATATTTCTTTTTACTTCTATCTCCATTTTCTGTTGCTTTCTCTACCTGGTCGATATTTTTGCTAAGGAGAGTACTGCCATGGTTTACAGCTTGATTTTTTTCGCCAGAGGAACAAAAAAATGCTGAACATTTTCATTTGTACTCTCCTTTACTCTGGATAAAAAAACAGGAGCTGGTGTCATGCTCCGGGTTTTCACCTGTCTCCAAATGAAAATACTGTGCGTCCCTTTGTGCATGTGGATAAAATATCTGGGCATGGAATACTTTGTCTTTTCTTGCTCTCAAATGATGAAACAAGGTTTGTATTCGAATGGTTTATTTGGTACTAGACAAATATCACAAAACTAATATAGTTTTCTGTTTTGAAGCAACACGCGTTTTTCTTGTTTATGTCTAAATACAAAGGTTGAAAATGATGGGATATTTTTTACAATTTTTCCATTTCGATTTCCAAGTGAATTGTGGTTGAAAGAGAAAATAAAAGGATTTCTATGCCGAGAGATTCAGACAATGTTTTATTTATGTGTTACACTTTTACCAAATAAATAATGTATTTTGGTGCGCCGAATGCTAATTAATTTATTAGAGTCGGGTCAGAGCCCTATGATTTTTGCACGGTTTTTGATCTGTTTCCCAACGAATTGTATTGTGCTCAAAGATTTGAAACGATTTTTGGTCGGTCCCTGCTGAGTGTGCGTGTGCCTATAAAATTGTGTTGTTTGCTTGTGAAGAGAATTTAATACAAGAGACAGTTTTGTTGTTAAATTTTTCTTCTTTCAACAAGTTTATTTCTTCGTTTTGTGGCGTCGGAAACAAGCAAAAAGATTACGCTTTCTCCCAAACCAATAATAAAAAGACTCTATTATCAAATGAAAGTAGTAGTGTGGAAGATGTTGTAACTGTGCGGATTGTAACCGAAGAAAAAAAAATAAAGAAATTCATTTCATTTCCTTTCTGAAAACTGTTGAACTAGCAAAAAGACAAAAAGAGGAGGAAGGGAGAATGGGTATGATGTTATTCTAAGCGCGAGTGACCACGTTCTGGAAGGGGAAAGTGGTGAAATCTCTATAGATGTTTAGCCTGTAATATTGTTAAAAGAAAATTGGTATGAAAAGCAAGAAAATCCTTTATTCTTTTCTCCTTGTCTTCTTCCTATCTTTTGTGTAATCAGTTGTTTTAGGAACCCACTTCACTCACTTTTCTGTCCCGCCACTATTCCACGCAAACACACAACCACTTTCCCTTTCAAGCATAGATGATAAATAGTATTCTGAAGTCTATAAAAATTTATAGTCGGAAGTTGTACAACTACGTATACATTTATACTTTTTTCCTTTTGGCATTTTTATTTTGCCAAACAAAAACAAAGCGTCGTTTGTGCGGATTCGAGTTCCTTTGTCCTGTAGGTATGTTATGTCATTGTCCAACAGTTAAATTCCTTTCCGTGTGAAAAAATGTTTTGACTCAGAGTTCTCTTGCCTTTTCTTTCTTCTTGTCTAACTCCCACCGTCGGTTTAGTGGCTTTATAAACGTTCGCATCCAGTAATGTCAAATAATATATTTTACTCCATATATTTTGTAGGGATGAGAGATGATGTTCACAGATCTTCTGAGTGAGTTGATTAGATTAGCTCCAGAGTTGAAACAAAGGAAAGGATAAAAAATGACGACTCCACTCAACAATGCGGAGTTTTACATTCCTATGACTATCAGCCGGAGAAAACAACGTCTTAGAAAAGAGCGAAAGTCATCTTCCCTTTATGAAGGAAATTACGCGCACTCTATAAGAACAGAAATACCTTCTATCCATAAAGATTTTCCTTGCTTTTTTGGATTCGTCTCGATTTTATCACATGAGTCAACAGTCCGTTAACGAAACAGCAGTGAGATGCTAGAAAAACTACAAGTAAAAATAGTCGCGTGTATTCATGGAAAAGCGGCAGGTGATTACGAAGTTTGACAATTTTGTTCCATCCCCAAGATACAAAATTTTAAGTCAAGTGACAGGAAAAATGACAACTCTAATTTTCTCCACCAATCACCACAGAGAAAATCATCATTATTACTAACACGCTAACGGTGTTCGCCCATCATCATTATTTGCAGTTTTCGATGCCACACCTTCTTTCTCCATTGCTATGCAAAGTGGTCTAGACGTTTCTACTGGAATGACTAGATATAATTTTTAGTGAAGTGCGACAACCCTTAAAAAAATTCTCCTTAGTCCCAGAATTCGCACATTTTATGTGTTTTATAGAACGTTGCTCAAACGCGATGGCACAAAATCCAGTTACAACAAGGAAAGAGAGGAGGCAAATGAATTCAAAGATAATGATGACAATGATTATAGCGCAATTTCAAATGAAAAGTGCCTTCCACTTTTCGTTTTCCCTGCACTTTGTACATTACCTTTTCTTCGAATCGAGCAAATGTCCAAATTAAAGTCGTAATCGTTTTTGCAAACGATCCGTATAAAACTCGAAACGACACTTTCCAGCAATTGAGGAGTGTTTGCGTATTGATACGGTGAAGCATCTTTTCTAACGCGTATCTCCATCCCATCGCAGAGGTATGTGGAGCAGAATGATCATGATCATTGCACAGATACAACGTACAAAACACTTGTCGAGATGACCAATGCTGCATTTTCTGATGTAAGGAAAGCGAAAGGGTTGTGCTTTACATTTTGTCCCGGGGAAGCTGAAGCTGTGCGTTGCAAGAAAGGAAAAGTTATACAGTATCTACTAACACCATCATCAACATCTTTTCTGACATAAGTGGATTCTATATATTTTTTACCTTGTCCCATGTATTCATGTACATGTTTTGTATGCGTGCACTCAAAAAAATTCTGTGCAGGCAAAAGGTGCATTTCAGCTTTCAGTAACATGTTGTAAAGTACACGGAAGAAACTGCTAGGATGAGTCAGGTAAAGGAGAAAGTTGTAAAGATAGGAATGCCTGAGGGTCTAATTCAAGAATGTTGCCCATGGGCGCACTCTACATCGGATACTTGTCTAAAGCCGCCGCACACTTTCTCTCTTACCTCGCAAACTTTCCTTGTTCTTCATTTCACCGAAACATCCCTTCTCCAGCATTATACCCGGCATGCATTCTCCTCAACAATAATACACTTTGTAACAAAAGCATTCATTTCTTCGCCGTACCTGTAATGAAGACAGAAAATCAACTCCGTCTACTTCATATTTACTCACAAGTTCACACAATCTCTCCATTACAATCTTACTTGTGAGCAAGCGTGCGAATTTGAGCATCTCAGTTACCACACGGACAAAAAATGTTGGTGCAGAAACTGGGTGATATTACCTAGTGAGTCCTTCACAACGAAACTTAATGATATTTGGAGAAACGCAATCTGGGTGATAATGAAAGTCTCCGATCAATATTGACTAATTCATCATAATTTCTTATACTATATCATAATATAAGATAAACTAGGTTAGTAGAATATTCTTAGGAAGGGCTACCCTTTTTCTTGAATACCACACGGACGTCAATGATTTCCGATTTTTATGGTACCACTTTTCAAAATGCTCTGTTCGTGTCCCACTTTCTTGTAAACCTTTGGCTAGACTTACGACTTACCTTAGTTTTATTTTCTTATAAACTAACACAAGGGTGAGGATGAAAAGGTGTGGACACACGGACTTACACAAAATAATATCGACCTGGAGAAAACTGAAAGCTGTCCACCAAACTACACTTGCAGAAATAATAACTTTTTGTTGTAAGAGAAAATCCTTGGGAAATACCACATCTTACAGAATGCCATTAGGTTATTGGAGTTCATCTAGATGGTTTACACAAACAAACCTGCTTCGTTCGTATACAAGATAGATGTAAATAGAGAATCAATCTCCTTGTCTAGCAAAACGAGCGAGTTCAAAGACATAGGAATTCTAAGCCAAGGTGATACCTTTCTCAAGATGAAACTATTGCAAAGATAAAGTTGAAGACTTAACCGGTAGTCCAATGAACCACCTCTCAATGATTTTTCATCGCCGGTTGGTTTGCTAGCATGGAAAGAGGGTTGGGAGTGTGCTTGTCCAACTCAAATAATAATATGCATACAACGGGTGAGTAACACTCACGAAAATGGATGTTTGGTTGGAGGCAATATCATTGGTGAAACACGGCACCGAACATCAGAACGATGATCAGAAAATCAGTTCATTTTGTAAGTGGTTAGAGAATGTCCGGGTTGCTGAGAAATGGACAGAATTATAGGTAGCATCTCTGTTTTCTTGGTTATTTCGATGGTTTTTGCGGCAGTTGGATTGTGTCAATTGCTGACCCCGTTTTCGCAGAAGAGCCGGCTCCATCTTACGGATATATATAAAATATCCGTTTAAAATCTTCATTTAACTGCTGTATCATTTCGAGCATGGTCGTCTAGAGAAGCCTTCTCGGAGTAATTTTAAATGATATATTTTTGTCTTACGGTGAAAACCATCTTTTTCCCAGCGGTGAATACAAACGGTATGACAGCCTACGAAGCAACCGTCACTACTACCTCAATAATCATATTCCTTTGCCTCATTCTTCGTGTATCTCTGCCACTTTAGTATTTCCCATGTTTCGAGAAAGTATCCCGAAATGCTTTCTTTACACTAACACCTAAATGCCTATAAAATGAGCTATCCGGACGATGGATCTACACACTTTTCCTTATCTTATATCTACAACATAGCTCGCACCGCAGCGGAATCAAGTTCATATCTTGATAGAGACGGCGAGAGGGAGAATGAAGGCTTGGTGAAAAGTAGGTATTTACACGTTAGTGAAGACTAAATGCTACGCTAAGAGTGTGCACCAAACAGCGTCACTCAAAGAAAGCCATATAATATTTTTATGTATATATTCATAAACTGAGTCGGATTGGAAGCAAGCAGACACTTTTCCATGTTGTAAAAGAAGGTAAAAAGATGAGCAGTATCCGTGTTTTTTGCTTTCTCGAGAAAGGTAGTAGTGGAAACCGTAACAAAACTTATAACAGCAACCATCAACAATCTTCACGTTTTTCTTCGTGTTTGGTTAAGTATGGCATATATATGTTTTCGCTGACACCGCACTTATTTATACCCGGCGATACGGCGGAGAGGGAAGCAGAAAGTAGTAAAAACAACATTACTCCCGTCTATCCCGTGATCAGCAACGTTTTTATACATTTTTATAATATTTGTATATAAAAAGCGGGGTAATAATGAGTGTAGTGACGGTGAAAATACGACTATGCCACGGGAGCAGTAAGGGTATATCAGGACTGTGTATGAAAAAGGGAAACGGAAGAGCAAACGGGCCACGAAAGCGGTTCGAAACGTGCTCAGCCTTCTAAGAGTTGCCAATTGCTGGATGAACAAGGAAAGGAAGAGAGAAAAATGTTCTGGGATGGTTAGAATGGGGAGCCATTCACCGAAAGGAGAAAGTACGCGAACTGTGTATATGACTTTCTGCTTTCTTTGACTTCTCCAGAGTACCAAGTACACATCTTCATTCACATTGTTTAGCAAACTGTTTCATATGTAGTCAAGAATATATCTATTACCGCATCTTATCTCCATTTTTTCTACCCGCTCTCGACAAATTTGCCGATTCATTTAAAACCCCATGTTTTGTCACCTTTGCCAGAAAAAGTGGTTGAGGCAAAAAATATGATGAATAATAATTAGAATAAAGCAAATTTTGGTTAGTGAGAAAGTTACGCGCGGGTAGTTGAAAGACGAGGCTTGTCATTTACATGTGCTAGAGTTTTTTTGTGAGAAAGTTGCAAGAGTGAGAGGGGTGACGCGTCATTTTTATGGCTCCTCCAATGGACCCGAGTACGGTCATTTTCCCTTGTCATGGGTGTGCAAACAAGGTACTTAGTAAATCATTAATATTCATGAGTCAGAGAACGCTGCAGTCCTCTCTTCCCGCTTTTGTCCACGCTCTAAGAAGTTTGTTGTGTGTGAGGGAAAAGCTTGTATGTGTGTCTCTGTGTTAAATGCGGAGAGTGAAAAAGAGAAAAGACGAGCTTGAAATTTTTGAAATGCCTGTTGGAGATTGTGTAGCGACCAGATAGCGAACAATTTGTCTCTTTGCAGGCTGGACTAGGCTGGTGGAAAAATGATGATGGCCATGCCCTTCATCTATAATCATTGACTTGCATCTTCTTCTTATTTATCTAATATGTTTGCTCACTCACTTCTGAACTCTTGGTGAACAGAAAAGAAAGAGAAAATTGTCGTTAAAGACGAGACGACAGAGAAGTACTCCACTTCACTTGTACTTCTTTCTATGTGTACTCAGACATACTTCCTTTTCGTGTTAGATGAGAGAGAAAAAGAGTGTGAATTTGAAATCCCAATCGATATCTTTCTACACACATTATTTTCTTATCTACCCTGGCATCCGATTCCGTTTTATATTCACCTTTTTTTGGAAAGACTCAAAAATTGTTACTTGTTAAAATGGGAAAAGTTTATTTTGAAGTGTATAAAACGGTACGCTACCTCATCACTATCATCCACACAATTTTACACTTTGGGATTTTATTATGGATTCTAGCTCCAGCGAGGCTTAAAAAGTGTACTCACACTTTTTCCCCTCAGCTAAATTGAGAATGGAAGGTTCTATAGCAAAGTGCATCTCGGACTCTACTGCCATTTTCTTGCTGCAGTCTGCATACTGTATTATCTTAATTATTTTTCAATTAAATTTCTGGGCAATAATTTTTAAACTCGGCTCTTCCTTTGTCTTTCAACTGTGTAGTTTTATGAGAAAATCAATTGTATAACCTTAGGATTTTTTCTGCCCTGCTTTGCAGTATGCAGAACTGCATTAGAGGAGAAATCAGGTCACAGTTGGTCAGAATAGCTTTTCTAGCTACTACCGTCGTTCTAAAGATTCACTCAAACTATCGGAGTTTCATTCTCATATTGTGTCAATGGCAGTCTTCACTTGACTCGTCTAATTCCTCCTGGAGAAAGTGTAGCCACATGAATGTTATTTGATAGCACAATTGGTATGACGCTGATGCTTACCAATCCCTGCTTTTAAAATGGGTACTCCTTTAACCTCCACCGTTTGGCCATACACATTTCCTCTACCCATTTGGAAAAATGAATTGTGGCGGATACGGTAACCACTGAATATAAGGTTGACGTGTTTCAAATAAATTACGCCGTTTTGGGGGTGCGTATACATTTGTGGATGAATGTAAGTGCTCCATTCCACAATCACCACTTCCAACGCCACCATCATCATCACATGAAGAACTATGCACCACCATTCGTTCGACCACTGGCACCGGCCGAACATAGGAGTAAGCTTTTCCCATATTTATTTCTGACGATTTAGATAATAAAGCCCCATTCCCACTAGAACACACTTTCCACTTTGATTTCTTTTTTGGCAGGGAAAGCTTCGGTATGTTGGTGCACAAGTTCGTCCCGAATATTATAATAATAGAAGGAGAAAAATTTAGAATTGCCACAAATGTATACATAAGATTGGACTCATACAGAGCACATGTCTAATATGATTATTATAGGAAAAATGAAATCATGCATATAAAAACTTTATTCTTCTTTCTTCGAGTGCCTCAAAGTCATCACCAGGAAGGGCACTAAACAGCACCAGTGTAACATTCTAACCACTTCTTATGCATGCCTAAGATACCACTTTAGCTATCTGCATGCAACCTGAACCTGGAGAGAGAAAAGTCACACTCTCTGTCCACTAGTATAATATTTATATTTCTGGCTAGAAAAAGTTTCTTTGCTAGTAATAAGTATAAATATACATCGGGGAAAGAATTGCACCAGTGTGTACAACTCCCTTTGTTACTCTACCGTTTGGAAAACAATATGAACAGAAATGGAAAAGTTGATCCAGATATATTTTGTTGGCAATTCATACAAATACAATGCTCTGAGCGTGAGTGGAGTTACTTTGAGGGAGAGAAGAAAAGGGAAAAGGAAGCAGTCGGATTGAATTCTGTTCAGCTTGCTTTGGTCCCTTTGTCCCACTACCGAAGAGGATAATAAAACTAGGAGAAACTTGTAATCCAGCGAAAGAAAATGTACAACTTCTTTGCAAAACCAGCATAGGTACATTTTTATATTTTCACATTCACAAAGAAATCTTTTAGTGTGACTGGTTGTTTCGAATGTTTTGTATTTGACACAGACCCAGTTTCCATTTACCAGTTGTTCACTTTCTCCAAAAATAGAATTGAAATGACGTGTGAATCGCTGCCATCAAACTTACTTGAACCATATAACAGACTTTTTCAGATAACTAAATTCCTTGAGCAAAAGTGTTCAATCTGTATCCCGTTGAATGCAACCGTTCAACTAAAAGTTAAATGGCTTGGCGTGGATAAAAAAGCTGATAATGTTTCTTGTCCTGCTTGTTTTCCAGAGGATTTAGCCATAAATATATTATCAGATATTCCTTCTCGTGTGATCTGGACTGGAAAAGCCAGAAATGAAATAAGGGAACTGAGATAAGCACGCAAAAAGACTCACAAGTCACACGAGGAAACGAATTCAAACATTATGTAAGTATGATCATTTCATGTAGCGTTTTCATGTTGGAAGGGGACATTTTCACTCACTGCTCAAAGCATGTGACGCGAAAGTCCGAGTTACGTGTGAAAGCAGCAAATGCAATTGGATCTTACATAATCATGCTATGCGGAAACAAGCTACAATAAGATCGTTATCGTACCTGAAAAGCGAAATATATGCCGAACGTTGTGTTCAAAATTATTTTCACGAGATCATTCTTTCAAAATTCTTACAAATTCTCACATTGTCGAGTGTAATTGCCCTAATTATCATTTAAATGGCCAAATTAAATGGTTACCTGTTTCAAGCTGTTGGTTCTGAAAGCGGTTTATAAAACCTAAGATTACGATCGCGATTAAAATAGTTTTTTATTTTAATATTCTTCCGTGCCAATAACCTATGCCAGAACGAGTGATCACCTCCGGCGGCACAAACTTCACATTTAAAATGTTCTTTGTAATGGGAAAAATGTAAGATTACGCATCGCGGTTTAGGGGTACACAAATTTTTATCTGAACATGCAAATATGATACAAAATGACATTTATCTTTACCAAAGATCAACAGAAGAGGAATATTCAAGCCGAAAATCATGTTACCATTTTGCGCAAGAACACAGCTTAACTGGTCAACACTCGAACGGAATGGTTATGTATTGAAACCATTACTTCGTTTCATGACATGCATGTCTCTTATCTTGAAAATGATTTTAAATTTTTTATGAGAACTTGAAGCCTTTCTGTAGTAAGATAATCACCTTGCTTCTTTCTGCGACTTCTTCAAGCTCACGGCTGCTTTCCTTTCCCAAATGTTTTTATAACATGCTTTATATGCTCAATGTTGTGTTCCTTTCATGTTACGTCTCTCCTGGGTAACCTTTCGTGGAGCAAATGGCCACATATTTTTCCTTCTTCAAAAATTCAATGTTTTGTTTACTTATCTGGGCGATAAAGCGCGAGGCGTGCGAGAATATTTTAACTGGCATTCAATTGTATTTCAAATGTCAGGCTTTAAAAAGGATATGGTAGAAATTCATTAAGAACAAAATTCCCGCTAAATGCTCAAAATAATTAATTGAAAGTATCGATGACGGTATTAGTGATCTCATTGGACACATTAAATGACGGTTTCGCTTTTTCTCGGAACCAATTTTTGTTTGCCTTCCTGACGCAAGGCCAAAAATACCAGTTTGTTGCCTAATAAATTCAAAAACTTAGTTTTGCGAGGCGATTGTTACATGCTCATTAGAAAAGTGAAAAGGTCAAAGTGTAGACGTTGCGACCATGTTTTTGAAATAAGAGCTGTGTTTTCTGTCGAAGAAGAATATACTACACTATGTAAACAACATATTTTTAGAAGATTTTTAGAAAAGTGGAGTGAGTGAATGCAAGGTATTTGCATGCGTCTTCTTTGTTACCAGGCAAACTTATTTTTTCAGTGAACATGAGTAAATTAAGGTAGAGTTCCTTTACATTCCATTCTATTGAAATATATGTGTATTATTTTGATGGAAAAAAGTGAATATACCCGGTGTGTTGCTTCGTGAATTCAACTTTTTCCTTCTTCACCTCGTTGAAATACGCCGAGCAAATTTTCTGGCCTGATCTTGATAAAGATCTTAACTTTCTCTACTGACTTCTTCCTCGCAGTGAAAAAACTGGCTAGGTCACGAAAGCTCTAAAACTATGGATAGACATACATAAAAAATGTGTTTCTGTTGAATAGTGTACACTTTATAATGATTATGTGAAACTTTCTGTGGTTATGCATTGTGTCTGGCTTTGAGAGAGGGAGAGTGAATGAGTAGGTACTAGGTTGGTAATATGTGTCTAATAGGCACTTAAAAATACATATAGATTTTTCGTTTCAAACTGTTTCGTAAGGCGAGTGGAACTTCCTCCGAAACATTTTCTACCTGGTTGGGTGGTTTACAAGTTGGAATGAGCGTTACCTGACTTAGCGTCGCAAGAGAAGGAAAATCTTTATTTGACTGGTGTACCATTTCTGACAATTGTAAGCAGCAAAATATTATGTGTGGATTGCACGCGGTCACTTTCGGTTCAATTACAGAGGTAAGTATGTTGAACATGGACAAAGTTTGTTTTGTACATTTTTTTCTTACCAGCAGTACTCAAATGTGTAGGCAGGTATGGAAGATTGGAGGAGGGAGACCAGTTTAAGCATATATTTTTTTTGCCTATCAGTTTTTTATGTCCACTTCCTTTTCCGTTTCTCTCTCTCTCTCTGCTGTATCGCATGTTGTGTAGTTGTACTTTGTTTCTGTTTTAAACTCAAATTAATACGGTGGCAGTACCCATTGAAAGTGGATACTTTTCCCTGTACTTTTGACTCAATATTTATTTTTCCTAATTGACGGATGTGACAAGGGAAAAATAAATGTTTATTGGTGTAAAATTACCAAAGTAAAATATGGATGGAAAGATGGCTCGCTAGAAATTATGGTGGTGTACTTATTACAGTTATTGCGCTCGTATGACCTATGTCAGGGGTGGAATGCACATTACCTGTCATACCGGGTATTCGCGAGTGGGGAGCGATGACAGGCTGAGAGTGGAGCACCTTATTTATTGTGACCGTATCAGAAGTTAATCCACCACATTTTATTAAGTAAGTGGAATAAGTAAATTACTCGCTGTCCCACTACTACTGTTGCGTTTGTATCTGGAGTAAATCTTAAACCGCTCTTTTGCTAATGTCAAAGTGAGCACGTATATTGTTAAGGCTAGACACCATTTTGTATATTTGTATGCTGATGCGTAAAGTTTGAGTTGAGTTGAAATTGTGTGAGGCATCGTTTTTGTCAGGCACGTCCGCAACCTCACACCAGGGTATATA